>OZ030007.1:32015950-32325950 GCA_964023405.1 Apodemus agrarius | reverse complement strand
TCACTATCATTTCTAGAGCCAGTCAAGAAGAATCCCCGTGGATTCACAGTACTACCGAACTCCCTGCAGGTATGACTTCACTCACCACCCCTTCTTCAACTATGTCACCTATGACGTCATTGTAGAGCACGCCTTGGTCTCCATCACACACTTCCACACCTACTCTGCCATGAACCCCTCTGGTCCTTAAAAGGCAGGCATCCCATCAACACTGCTTGACAAGTATAAAGCAAGTTAGGAGAGGGTCAGTTAACTGAAATATATTTTTAAAAAAATATATTTGAATCAGTTGTGTGTGTGTGTGTGCTCATGTTTGCTCAATTGTATATATGCACACATCAGTGATGTGCAATTCTGTCTTTAATAGCGAGGATGTCTTCATTCTCGACTTCTGGTTCCACACAATCTATTTAGACTTGGTTCACTCTCTGCGCATCTGCGTCTTTCCAAAATCTTCCATACTTTGGTACTATGGGGAACTACCACTCAACCCTGGGTTTTTCATCCATTTGGGGGGCTACTTGAAACTCTCCTCGTGTGTAGTTTTCCATATGAGCGGTCTGCTACAAAAGTGGAACTGCCAACGCTTAAGCTGAAAAAATCTCTAGGTTGAATGAGAGATGACCTTGAAAATCTGTATGACGCTTTGATACTTCTCAGGTTTGCAGAAAAGTACAGTATTTTTTTTTAAGCCCCAGGCCTCAAAAACAGACAGACAAATACCATAAACAACTCTTTTTGCCACTCCAGAATTCAAATCTTGGGGCAAAGAAACCTATACCTATAAATCTGGAGAACCTTTCATTCTTTGATGCAAAAGAGTCTACCGTGAAATGAAGTACTGTGGGGCTATGGTATTGTGATGCCCACAATTATACTGAGGTTTAAAAGAAGAAACTAGAATGTGATTAGTAAACACATTGGATAGAAAGATCTGGATTCATAGTGACTTAGTTATAGGTCGTTGGCTGGCAAGTGCAAGGGAGAAAATATTTACTTTACACATATACTTTATGAACTTGAGGGAATTAAAGGAAATTCAATAAGAAAATGGCTAGAAACATTTAAAACCCTTATTTAAAAGACTTAAGCAAATTAGAGTCTTATCAGATTAAAAACCACTACAAATGTAAGAACATTGTCTTCAGCGAAACGCTGTGGGGTCTGAGGAGGAGTTTCTCCTGCCCGCCAAATCTCAGGGATAAAATGCGTCATTTAAGCACCAGATAATGAGTAGAATGAAAATTAATTCAACCTTCTTTACCAACAGGCTGCTGGTGTAATGTGTATAATTTAGTGATAAGGTTGCAAGACCTAATACAGCTGGATGTAGGAGCCTCAGTTAATTCAGGCCTGACACAGGGGCTTGTGCTCCGCTGAGCAGGTGCATGTGTGTTTATATGTGTAGAATGAGGTCAGGCAGAATAAAGGTTAAAACTAAGACTGCTGACCTAAAACTTATAAAGAAATGTCTAAATTCTTAAAGTGGAATGGCAGTAAAAAGACTGGAAATAATTCTCATTTGCTCCTTTGAATGGTCTTTGGGTGTCTTTAAGATGAGAGGGAGGAATTGTTGATAGTGTTGGGGGTAGGGGTAAAAGAGAGACAGATGTTATAACTGTATCTGTAGTCAGCCTCATTTGCTTAGTGCCCGGTAAAGTTCCCCAGTCTTGTGAGTAAGAGCTAGGAAGGAGTTTGCTGAAGATCCCCCATACTGGGGCTGCAAATCATTGACTATAACGTCAAACAAATTACATTCAGGGAAGATAACACTAAGTCTACCGTGAAACAATCGCAAATGCAGAAACCTGGGGAGGGGAGTAGATTACTTTGTGTTCTTCAGCCGACCCTAGGCTGGGGGGGTGGACAAAAGAGGTGTGTGTGTGTGTGTGTGTGTGTGTGTGTGTTGCCAGATCTCAAACCCAGAACGTCCTGGGTGATAGGGAAGTGCTTCTACACTGAACAGAATCCTCCCCTCCAGTCCCACAAAGAACTCAGAGAAAATATTTTGAATGTGTTTGAATTTATATCTTTGGAACTTAAATTTCCTTTGGAGCAATGCTGCATGGGGCTGATGGCTCCGTGGGTGATCTGTTTTGTTTTATACAAATGAAGAAGATTTTGCTTTTCCTACTTGGGCAGTCCTCTAGGCACACACACACACACACCCCAACTCCCAGTGCAAATCTACTGCTTCTGCCTACTTGTGCTTTAATGATTCAAGACAGCATTGAGCTCCCTAGGAGAAGAAAATGACTGTTAAAAATCATCCTTGAAATTGGTCATTTGGCAACGTTCTTAATTGTATGGAAATTCATTAAGGCATATTTTCTATATAATTAGCTCAAGGTTGTTGATTCTACGGGCTAAAGCCTGGATTTGAATCTGATTGGTAATAAAGTAAACAAGAGAGTAGAATTTAAAGCGTAGCTCTCTCTCTCTGGCTAGGACGAGCTTAATACAGTGTACAAGGAATTTGAAAGACCTAGGATGTGTCTTAATCAACGCTAAGTAGAATGGATAAGCTTTCAGCATTTTGAAAACGCTGGGTTAGGGTTTCTACTCTATTGTGAGTTTTCTGTCTGGGGACTAATAAGCATTACAGAGGACGTGATTTGAGGCGACTTTTTTTTTTTTATTCATGTATAAATCCAGAGTGAACCACCAAGCAATTGTTCGACTAAAGTCAAGGTAATTTTCTTTTGACGGGTCCATTTTCTTCTCGATTTCTAATTTATTAGCCTGCCTTTTCAAGACTCTGTCTTCTTTGCAATTAAAGTAAAGCTTCCTCAGATTAGCGCGACATTCACCTGACAGGCAGATGGGGGGGGGGGAGAATTAAGATGAGAAAGGTGATTTGCTGATGTTTTTAACTTTAGCTGTAGGTAGCACATCGCCTTTCTGTCCTGACCCGTGTGTGTGGGGGGGGGGGTGCTGGGGGCTCTGGTCTAGAAATGGATGTAGTGAGACACAAAAGAAAGAGGGATGCTTGCTGACGGAACCTATCTATATCTTTCGGTCTTCGACTTTACTTCTTATTTAACCCTAACCCTCTGACTCCAAGTCTCCTCTCCCCCACCTTACAGTCCTAACCAAAAGCCCAATAGCCTTTGGCTGGGCAGGAGCAGAATTCCCAGGAGCTCCTGTGTAGCCCGGGTGGGCGCAGCAAGGATTTAGTTGGGCCTCGCACTGCTGATAGGTGCAGACAGAACCATCCCCTCTGCCGCGGCTCGGGGCTTCGTGATTGGTGTGGAGCCACGTCACTCCGACTCGAAGAAGGGTCTGGGAGGAGGCGGGGAGGCGGGGAGAGCTGGGGAGGGCCGCCGCAGAGTGACGTCTCGCCACCAGGAAGCCCGCCTCTGGTTTTAAGATGTTAGGCCAACAGGGAAGCGCGGAGCCGCAGAACTCGTCGGTCTCTCGCTGGGGTGTCTGGAGTTGAGCTGCGGCGGGGGGCCTGGCTCCGGCTCGACGGCCCGAGGGGGTGTGCGTGCGAGCCGCGGAGGGTGTAGCTCGGAGGCCCGCGCCCTGGTGGCCGTAGCGGCTGCAGCCGCCGCGGGGAGGGTGGGGGGGGGATCTAATATCAGCTACCTGTCCCTGTCACTCTTGACACTTCGCTGTCAGGGCTGCAGCGCGGGGGGCGGGCAGAGAGCTCTCGTAGCCGTCCTTATTGGAGGGGTATCTAGGGGAGGGAGGGAGGCACGAAAAGGGTCTTTGCCCATTCTTGTTTCGCTTTGGATCGTGGAAGTCGGCTCCCTAAAGAGGCTCGCAGCGGTTCCCTCCAGCCCACGTCCCCGAGTCTCCGTGGGCCCCCTGACTTTTCGGCTGCCCAACTCTTTGGGGCTGGAGTCTGCAGCTAGAGGAGAGACAGGGGCAGCCTGGCTGGAGGACTCGGCAAGTGTGCGTCCCCTGGCTCTACAAGTCTCGGCTAACACAGGGACACTTGGCGCCTAGAGCGCTTACCCAGAAGCGGCGGCCGCCGGGGGGGCTCGACTGGCGGTAGCCCTGGACTCGTAGGGCGCCGCACTCCCTCGTCCATGAACTGCATGAAAGGCCCGCTGCCCTTGGAGCACCGAGCAGCCGCGGCTAAGCTGTCGGCCGCCCCCTCACCCTTCTGTCACCACCCCCAGGCGTTAGCCATGGCTTCGGTCCTAGCTCCTGGGCAGCCCCGCTCCCTGGACTCCTCCAAACATAGACTGGAGGTGCATACAATCTCCGACACTTCCAGCCCCGAAGTCGCAGGTAAGGCGCCGCGCTGCCCCCCCGCCCCCCACGGACGCTGGAGAGCGCAGCCCCCTTGGCGCCTCCCGGCCAGCTCGACCCCCCGAGGAAGTCGCCCCCTCCCAGGGAAGGCGTGGTCGGAGTGGTCGTTCTGGCGGTTCAAGGCAGAACTTCCGGGAGCCTGGATTCTGGCGACCCCGGTCCCTTCCATTCAGTCCCCTGCCGACTTGGTTTCCCCGTGGCCGCTTGTGATCCCTCCCACGCCGCCGAGTCTACCTCGGTCCGCCTTCAGTTTCTTGGGTCCCAGATGCCTCGGCATTTCTATTCAAGGGCGTTCAGAGGCCGTCCCAACTCTGTCACCCCTTTCTCTCGATAGCTTTTACCTCTCAGGGGAGCCTCACGCCTTTAAAAAGTATTTCTAAAATTACTTAGGAAGGCCCCCACCCCGGCAACGAAGTAGATCTCCCCCACCCTGTGAGGAGCTGGCGGACTTGCGTTCGGTCCTACCTGCATCCTAACACTCAGTCTCCCAAACCTTCCAAAACCTCGTGGAGATCTGAGGTTTGGGAGTGGGATGGGGGTGTCTGTAAAACACGCGCGTGTTTGTTTCTTAAAAAGGATGTGTTTCTTCTCAACGGTGTATACTTTTTGAGCAAAGGCTATTTAAAAAAAAAAGAATCTACCGCCTCGGTGAGATAAACGTGTAAATAAAACGTGCGGCGTTGGGGGAGGGGAGGAAACGGGGCGCACACACCCACACTTTCACCGCTCACCCCCCCAGACACAGCGCTCCCTGTGGGACAGAGGCTCTGCGCACAGCCCTGTCCCCGCCCGGAGCCGGACTCTCAGCCGCCTCTGCCACCGGGTCCGGTAGACAGGTCGCGTATTTTTGCAGTTGAGGATCCGACCAAAAAAAAAAAAAAAGAAAGAAAGAAAAGAAAAGAAAAGAAAAAAGAAAAACCCTCAGTGTTTCTTTCTGCTTTGCTTTTTTTCAGAGAAAGATAAAGGCCAGCAGGGAAAGAATGAGGACGTGGGCGCAGAGGACCCGTCCAAGAAGAAGCGGCAACGCCGGCAGAGGACTCATTTCACCAGCCAGCAGCTCCAGGAGCTGGAAGCCACTTTCCAGAGGAACCGCTATCCGGACATGTCCACTCGCGAAGAAATCGCCGTGTGGACCAACCTTACGGAAGCCCGAGTCCGGGTAGGAGCCAGCCCCAAGTCTGGGAAAACTAAGGGGGGTAGGGGGGCGAGGCCTTGCCAAGCTTCAGAGCCTGCAAATCAGGGGAGGCGGTAGGAGTAGTGGGTGGAAGGCAGTGTCACCCCGTAAGGACACGGGTGGGACGCCGCTTTAGAAACAGAAAAGGGCCGAAGGCCTCCAGGCGGCAAGTGTGCCCGAGATCCCTGCTCCGGGTTCCCAGGCAGAGCCGCCGCCTGGCGCAGGCGCCGACACCCTCGCCCGCTCTCTGCCGGCCCATCCGGCGCCCTCCCAAGCTGAGCTGCGCGGGCATTCCTCAGCAAAGGGCATTGTGTTCCCGGCTTGCCGTCGCCAGACGAGCGCCAATAAAAATCCCTCCCCGCCAGGAGCTGTGAACAGGCTCCAACCTGTGCGCCTAGAACAAGAAAACCCTCCAGATACACGCACGGGTTGGTCTCCCTGGAGAACCTTCGCGCCCAGCCCGGCCCAGCCTTTTCTCCCTTGACTAGCAAGAGTTAGTTGCTCGCAGGTCTTTGCCGGGGCGGGTCTTTCAGCCATTCCGATTTCTCTCATACTCAGCTACCTAGTTCTGTAATCCCTGGAAGTAACGACTATTCTGCTAGCGTTTTTAGGGGGAAAAAAAGGAGAAGAAAGACGTTTCAATTTGGTTTATTTATCTTCTGGAGAAAGTTTAGTTCAATGAAGGCTGTACTCATACCCCTTGCTTAATTATAGTCATAGATTTATAAAGAGAACTTACCTTTACTTTGTAGCAAATCTGCCCCTTTATGGACTGGTCGGAAAAAAAAAAAAAGAGCTTAAATAAATTACCCAGTAGCAGGATCCTGGTTTAAGGCCGGTCGGTTGGAATGTCCAAGATTGTTAAGATTCTGAAAGAGGAAAACAGAACTCAGAAGACTCCAGAGTCTGTTTTAGAAAAGCAGGTTCTGTGTAGGCGAAAGCAAGCCCAAAAATAGGTGGGGGGAGAGAGGACAAAAAGAAAAATAAAGACAATGTATGTCAGACAACAACGAAAATTAAAACTAAAGCGGATTCCCAAAGCGAAGAGAAGGAAGACACAGTGCGGCTCTGAGGCCGGCTAGGCCAAGCGGGTAGATAAAGGAGCCTGGACTCCGCGGGGAGTGGTTTTAGTTTAACTGCCGGGGCTCAGAGCTCGTGTGGCGGCCGCGTGGTTTTGAGCAAGGTCAGTCTTTCATTAGCTTTCTGTAGCATCAGGGAACGACGGGCCTTGCACGTACTCTTCTCGCCTGGGCAAAGTTTAGAAGGCCTGGAGTAGAAATGACAAGTAATTAAAATAAAGACACAATTTGTCTTTCACTGAAATCCCAGGGGAGAGCCCTCCCACCCCACCCGGCTTTTCCCCGGCCCTGTTCCTCCGCAGCGGGTGCACGCTCCAGAGGCCTGCTTCCAAAAGCTTACTTTTTCAGCCAAGTGCGTGAGGCTTGCTTTTTATAGCAATCGGGTGTAAAGAGGAAGGGGGAGGGAAAAAAGGAAATCAAGAATGAAAGGAAAATGAGGGGGAAAAAAAGCGGATTAGACGGCTGGGCGCGACGGAGATGTGTAATGTTAAACATCACCGTTGTCAGCCCTGGGCTGTTGAGCCAGGCCTCTCTCCAATACACAAAAGCTGCTCTCTGGGGCGACCGGCTGGCCGAGTGTGGATTGGAAGAGGGGTTGTGGCGGGGCCACCGGACGCGGGTGGGGGGTCGGCCAGCCTCCCGCAAACCCACCAGACAGCACTGAACCGGTGCTAAACTGAATCCAGAAGCTGGCTAGGCTTGGGTAAGAGGAAGGTGCTACACATCAAAACGAAGGGAGGTGGAGAGCTCTGCTCACTGGTTCAGAAATCCCAGTTTACCTGGCTTAGCTCCCGGAATTAAACGAGCAGACGACGAGGTGGTCTTTTGCTTTTTATTTGGTTGTTTTTCTAGGGCATCCGGGTCCTAGCGATTTCGGGGACGGACTGGAGGGAAGGGAGGGGCTGTGTGGGAGGAGAGTGGGTACCCTCCCAAGCCCCTGCTCCTCATTACTGGATCGGTGGCTTTGGAATAGAAGCGAGTTTGCAAGGTTCGGGAAGGGTCCCGTGTATTTTACACTGGTTTTGGACACCTCCTCCCCTCCCCCCCACCCCAAAGAGGGCCTAGAGGATCAAGCGGCCCCTAGGCCGCCAGGCATTCGATTGATTGGGCTTCTGTGTCTCAGTTCACAGCCCGGACTCCCGGGTTGGAGCGGGCGAGGCCTCTAGGGCTTTTACTAAGGCCTGGGACAAGCAAGCACCCGTGCGGTTTAGCTATTCTCGGTGGCTTCCACCCGTCGTGTTGTAGACTGCAACAGAGAGTGAGTGCGTGCTTGCAAGGTCCAGTGTGACCCGGGCTGGCTTCTGGTACTTTGTTTTGAAACGCGTTTTATGAGTTTGAAACTAATTGTCTCTGTGTCCTCTCTGTCCCATCCCTTGCCTGCGCCACCCCAGGTTTGGTTCAAGAATCGCCGGGCTAAGTGGAGAAAGCGAGAACGCAATCAGCAGGCCGAGCTGTGCAAGAATGGCTTCGGGCCGCAGTTCAATGGGCTCATGCAGCCCTACGACGACATGTACCCCGGTTACTCGTACAACAACTGGGCTGCCAAGGGCCTCACGTCAGCGTCTCTGTCCACCAAGAGCTTCCCCTTCTTCAACTCTATGAACGTCAATCCCCTGTCCTCCCAGAGCATGTTTTCCCCGCCCAACTCCATCTCCTCCATGAGTATGTCGTCCAGCATGGTCCCCTCCGCGGTGACCGGCGTCCCGGGCTCCAGCCTCAATAGCCTGAATAACTTGAACAACCTGAGTAACCCATCGCTGAATTCCGCGGTGCCCACGCCCGCCTGTCCTTACGCGCCGCCGACTCCTCCGTACGTTTACAGGGACACTTGTAACTCGAGCCTGGCCAGCCTGAGACTGAAAGCAAAGCAGCACTCCAGCTTCGGCTACGCCAGCGTGCAGAACCCGGCCTCCAACCTGAGTGCTTGCCAGTATGCAGTCGACCGGCCGGTGTGAACCGCACCCAGGGCGCGGGGATCCGAGGACTGTCGGAGTGGGAAACTCTGTACCAGAAAGACTGAGAATTGTGCTAGAAGGTCGTGCGCACTACGGGAAGGAAGAGGGGGGAAAAAGAGAGAGAGAGATCAGAGGAAAAGAAACCACTGAATTCAAAGGGAGCGCGCCTTTGATTTCAAAGGAATGCCCCCCAAGTGTCTGAGGTCTTTCGCGAAAAGTATTCCCAATAGTTGGAGGACGCGTACACCAACAAATGTTTGACTGGATATGACATTTTAACATTACTATAAGCTTGTTATTTTTTAAGTTTAGCATTGTTAACATTAAAATGACTGAAAGGATGTATATATATCGAAATGTCAAATTAATTTTATAAAAGCAGTTGTTAGTACTATCACGACAGTGTTTTTAAAGGCTAGGCTTTAAAATAAAGCATGTTATACAGAATCAGTTAGGATTTTTCGCTTGCGAGCAAAGGAATGTATATACTAAATGCCACACTGTATGTTTCTAACATATTATTATTATAAAAAAATGTGTGAATATAAGTTTTAGAGTAGTTTCTCTGGTGGATGCCTTGTTTCTGAAACTGCTATGTACAACCTATCCTGTGTATAACATTTCGTACGATATTATTGTTTTACTTTTCAGCAAATATGAAAAAATGTGTTTTATTTCTTGGGAGTAAAATATACTGCATACAAATTGGTCTGGATTCTTTCTCCCTTTTCTCTGTCACATGGTCAGGGAGTCTCTCTCAGCCACTGCCTCCAAAACAAACCAGTTTCCTCTGCCTGCCTAGTCAAACATACAAGGCACTATTTAAATTCCATAGAAATAGATTCTAGTCATTCATCAGGAACTAAAAAAGAAAAAAGGGGGGTGGGGTGGCGGGGAAGCTGCAAGCTGGGATATAAGTCCCAGCTTCTTCTTTGGCCTAAATCCACCAGATGCCATTGTTGTTAGCAGAGAGAAAGAAGAAAGGTGGAAGAAATTTTGAAGCATGCCAACCAGCTTGGAATGATTCGGAAGCTTGCTCAATCAGAAAGCAAACCACGCCCCCAGTAAACTGTTCTGGAGGAAAGACGAGAGTGTGTACACATGTACAGTTTGTATACATAAACTCCTTAGGAGGAACACATCTATAATAAATTTACAAGGAAACACCTCCAGCTCAAAATATTTAGGCCTCCACGTTTATCTTTGAGGCTTAAGTAGAGAGATCCTTCATTTATATTACATTACTATTTCCAAGTCCTTTGGAGACATTAAAAGAAACAAAGACCTTTTCTAATAACTACAGCCGTTTGGTTCGGTGTGCCAAAGAGTCCAGGGGTTGAGGGGTTAGAGTGGAGTTTCCTGAGTCTTGTAGAGCAATATGTAGCTGAGGCAAAGGTCATGCCCCCTGTGTTTTGTTTTAAATAATATTGACCCATTAATTCTAAACCTGCTTGTTCCTGAAATTATACAGGATTATAGTTTGCAAACTGCCGGACAATGAAGCAAATCAAGATGAATTACAGCCTGGGCCCTCCCTCCTATCCTCTGACATCTAAACAGGGAATGAGGTCTATGTGAGTGTTTGAAAGAACTTTAAGCCCAGGCTCCTCCTTCTAACCCAGCGTTTTAGCTCCTTTTTGTTAAATGTGAAATTTGACTTTGTAACCAATAGTAGCAAATAAGGCTTATTTTCCTAAGACTTCAGCGCCTAGGCGCTGGGAGGGTCACCAGAGGGTGTTCTGAGGTCTTTTGTTATTCGCGCCCCCCCCCACCAACCCCCAACACTAGACACAGTATATGCTAGGACAAACACCAGCCAGGGAGCTGGGAGAGAAAAGTGGCCTCTGGTTTTCTGAAGCCTAGAAAACGGGTGTTTTTACGCTTAAATTGCTTTTTATCTCACCGAAACATTACCTAGGAGCTTTGGGAGCTCAGCCACCCAGTCTTTGTTCTGCGAGGACCTGCCGCGGCCGCTTAAACAGATCACAGATAATATCCCCGATTTAAGATCAACTGCTCGGCGCACATTAACTTTCTTTTTCTTTCTTTTGAAAGCTTCGCGCCCGTCCTGTTGCGGGATCACGCGGTGGGTGGGGGGTAGAGAGAGGGCCTTTGGACGAGGGTCACCTCCGTCCTTGTTCACTTGAGAGCAGTGGAGAGGAAAGCGGTCATCAAGGGGTGGACTTTGCCTTCTGCAACCGGGGAGGTGGGTAGGAGGGAACCAGCCGGTGTCTCTCTGAGTCCTGGCGTGGTTGGGGAAAGTTGAGGAGGGGGGGGTGCAAACTGGGTGGAAGATTTGGGGATCTTGCCTAGAAGCGCCATAGAGGGCAGCTGGCCTATTTTGCTTTTCCTGCTGGTCTGATCCAGGGTGACTTGGGAGCGCATGTTTAAGGGGTGAGTCTCGGCCTAGTTTCTTGGCTCAAACTAGAATTCTGTTAAAGAAAACCAATCTGCAAAATCAAAACAGAACAAAACAACAAATGGAAGAGTTGTCACTTCCCGGACTTTAGAGGTTCAAAAGAGGGGCGGGGACTTGGGGCAGAAGATAGGCCCTGCCTCAACTACCACAGCTAAGCTCTCGGACGTCCATTCTGTCCTCGTCCTCGGCCAAGATTCCCCGCCAACTCTCTCTTCGGCAGCACCTCTCTTTCCCCTGGAGCCAGGAGAAACCTAGTTCCTGAGCGGGTGGAACCCGCCCCCTTGCCCCTCCCGCTCCTACCTAGATCCCCCCCCCCACCTCCAGCCATCGCCACCTCCACCACCTCGGTTCCACTCAATCGATTTTTGCTGCATGTCAACACTTATTACCGGTGAGTGTGAGGGTATTTTTTTCTCCTACTCTTGGTCTCTTAATGATTTCTGAGCTAGTTGTGTATTAAAGTGCTTAAAGAAAACTTTAAGGTAATCTATAGCATGAAGATCAACCTCCCCCTCCAGGTCCCACCCCGTGTGGCTTCAAACACGGGAGAGAGCGCTTAGCGAGGGAGCCAGGCTTCAGTGGCCTAGGTACCCAGCGAAGCACCTCAGGGAGAGGCCAGAGCAAACCCGGCTTAAAGCGAAGGAGGCCTTGCTTAGACCCTCAGTGGGGGTAGACTCCAGGTCCTGCTCTGTCGCCTAGCTACACATTCAAACTTTCTCCCACCTTGATGGCTACGGTATAATTGCGTTTTTATTTTACTTTTATCTTTTTAAAAGTTAAACATCTTAGGGTCCTAAACTCGCCATTCTTCTAATACGGGATTCAGGGCGGAGGCTGGGAGAATGGTGTATAAAGCCTTCGTACATCCTTATCACCTCCCTGTTCCTAAATCCCAGATATGATACCCACAATTTGCTTACAAACGTAACTGTAAGGGAAAGATGGTGGCATACCCAGCCCTATAAGCAACCTCATTAGAAGAAGATCTGCTTCTCCCTGACCTGGTTTCCCCCCAGCCCCCACCCCCCACCCCAGATCTCCCTGGGTACTGAAACCAGGAGTCCTTTTCAGAGCATAACAACACCGCCAACAAATTAATGGGAGAAAAAGAAATAACATCTTTAAAGTCCCAATGTTCCTCAAAGCCCTATAAATTAACCCGTGGAGAGCAGCGAACCCTTTTAAGGAGCGTCTATAAAACTCCAGCGCATTCTGGAAAGAGGACAACCTCCCCACCCCCTGTCACGGCGGTGACCAAAACAAAGGTCTGCACTGCAATCCACATCCAAATCCACGAGTCTCCGACACTGGTTCCCCGGGCCCCCAGCCTCTGTCGCCCACCAGAGGTCTAAGCTAGCTGAGCAGTCCCGGCTGAGAGGTTTAACTTTTTTTTTTTTTTTTTTTTTTTTAGCTGAGGAGAAAGGGAGGGGTGTAACCAGATCAGAGTCTTTATGAATATAGACTCCCACTGATTGATTTATAAACCCCCAGCGAGCGGCAGTTAACGTAAGCAAGCACACTGACGTGCAAGAGACACTGGTGGACTGGGTCGGTGTAGCACGTCTGAAAAGAAATGAAAAGAAGTCTCTGGTAGCCGATTTTTCAGGAGAAATCAGAAAGGAAACATCTTTCCGCGCCCATCCTCCCAAACCATTGTGTTTAAATTTAATCTGAAAAAACAATACTTCTAGAAGAGATGTTTTTAAAGTCACTGTGAACACAGGACTGATTTACCTAGGCAGACTTTAGCAGATGAAACCTGGGAAGATTTTATGTTAATCTTCAAAGTTGTGCCCCTCTTCCTTTCTCCTGCCTCCGCACAAAGGGGAACCTTTCATTGCTGATTTTTCTATCTGAGGTTAGAAGTAGGATTTATTGTGTTCAGCATGCTCAACTTCATTTCTGTACTGAATATTTTATGTTTCATGTAAATGTTGCTTTTAGATTTTGTTTGGGGACTAAGGAAGTCCCGCAAGAGATAAAGTACCCCCATTAAAGAAGTTAATTCTACTTAATTGCTCCAAAAAAAAAAAAAATCACAGTTACTCCTTTTGTGGCGGTGTTCGGTAGCAGTTGTAGAAAAAGGGGAGTCACTTGAAGCCTAAGCTACTTAGCTGAAGGATTCCTAAAAGAACCATCTAGCTTCCTTTTTAATTTAAAACACGCTTTAAAAACATTCAGTGACTGTATGGAGAAGTATTTACTTTGAGGTGATAGTGTTGCAGGATTGCTTTTCTTCCCCCCTTTCTCTTTAAAAGGAGGATAAATGAAGTTGAGACTAATTAGTTGCTCCCCAACCAGTGTGTGTCCGTGTGGGAGGGGGAGGCGGCTGTGATTTTGATGGATCCCTTCCCAGCCAGCTCTCCTAATCTTCTGGTTAAAACGTTTAAGGTCTCCTTCAGTTTTCTTTCTCCTCTTTCCTCCCCCACCCCTCTGTCTTCTTTGCACCCAGCCAAGGTTTTACTTTGTTTTCTTTTGCTGTTTTCTTCCTCCTATTCCCAATCCTAGCAATTTAGAAAATGGCCCATAGCGCTGGAGGCTGATGCACCCAGATTAAGTCTTGGGTTGTTTTTCTTTGAGACTTGGCCACATCTTCCTTGTTCGAGAACTAGAAAAGCCCCCTTTGCTTCCTTCAGCTAGTCGCAGTGCCCAAGGTCCGTTTGAGATGGTGACATCTAGAACCCTTTTAGCTGTCCTGGATAGAACAGTAGGGCAGGATTTCGATTGTGATTCAGAACTCGGTCAAGGGATAGTCCAATTTCTCTCCTCTGCCTCTGTCAACAGTCCCTGCAACTCTGTCTCTGGGGCAGGTATCACCCATGCATGGGTTGATTTCTGCAGGGAAGGAGAGAGGGGGGGGGAAGGCACTTTGATGGGGTCCTTCCCTGTTCTTCCCGATGAAGAGGCAAGACTTTCTGCGTTTGCTGGACCGCCTGTCTCCCAGACAGCTAGCTTCACCTCGCTGTGTGCGGGCTCGGGGGAGGGCAGAGGAGAAGTCTTCGGACAGAGGTGGGAATCCTGTAGGCTGTCCTCAGGACAAAGCTTTGCCTGCCAGAGCCCAAGGCTACAGATCTCTTTGAAAATAAAGTAATATCAAACAAAAGAAAAGTGAAATAAAAGCTTTCTGCGGGCTCTGGGCCCCAGGTGAATCATCATTCCCAGGGCTTCACCAGCCGCAGCCCCCCCAGGTCCCTGCTGAAATCCAGAAATGGAGGCAGTTGATCTTATCTGACGAGGTAGCGTCTTATCTGTTTCAACGACAAAAGGGAGGATCACGTCTGCGACTGCTGGGCTGCCCTTCCCGGCTCCAGCTTCCCCGTGCGGAGGTCCCAAGCTTCAATCCCCTTCTCCAGGATAGCTGATCTGGTTTGCCAGTTACCAAACACCAGGCCCTGGGCAGCTAGCTGGTCAGGACCTTTTGGACCTTGGAGTTCCGTTCCGCCCGCCCGACCCACCAAGCTTGGCTTTTCGGGTCTTCCAGATGCCGCGGATCCACCTGAGCGTGCCCTCAAGGCCAGCAGCTCCTCCTAGGGCCGCTAGACCTGGTGGGTCGGTAGGAACAGCCCAGCTCTGCGACTGTCCACAGATCCCCGAAGACGCTTTACCTTAATGTCCTAACTTTTTTGTTTTATTGGCTTTTTTTTTTTTTTGATGGAGGTTAAGAGCCAGGGGCGGTGGCAATAGGTCGGATCTCCCTTTAATCTACTTTTCAGATACAGTAGGAGAATATAGAACCCCGCAGGCCAACCTATGCAAGTCCGGGTTCTCTCTATTGGGTCTCAGCATGGTTTCCGTGTCTCCCCACACAACACAATCTGACTTAATCAGCAGCTGGACAAACTCCCCTGCTTCCTGCCCGAGCCCGCAGCTAGTAGCCCAGAATAAGGAGTCCAACGCCCTTGATCGGGGAAGTTTGGATGGACGCAGGGCCAAACAATGGAGTTGTGCGGAATCTAGCGCTCCCCTGGGTGGCCCTGCAAGCGCTGATAGGAGCCTGGACCTCAGCCTGGCCAGCAGTCCCGACGTAGTCAGGGCGCGACCTCGTAGCAGCAATCCCAGAGGCTGCAGTCCCCAAGCAGTAGGGGCCCTCCTCCCCCTCGCAGCCATTCTCACCCTCTCCTGGCCTCTGCTTCTTCGATCCGAGCGGCCATATACCTTGAGTGGGTCACCCCTGCTTGCCTCCTTCAAGATGCCTCAAGCACGGGGGGTTGAATATTAACCGGCCAGAGCTATAGAGTGAGGTAAAACATTACATATAAAAATGAATCATCTATCCGATCCCAGAAGAGAAGACCTATAGCAAGCTCTGCGTCTAGAAAAGATCTGGCCATGTCCCATGTCCCCACTCCACTGACTACTTCTAACCACGGACCATTCTGCCGCAGGTGGCCGGGGAGGACAGATACGGAATAGCCAATCATTGCCTTTGCCGAGCCCGTGGTGGTTAATTGATGGTTTCAAACACAAGCTAAAGTCCTTTCGAGAAAGGTCGGGGACAGCATTTCATCTCTTATAAGAACTGGTGGAGACAGCCTTTAATCTAAGAGGGCCCTCTGGCCTCAGGGTGAAGGAGGAAACTACCCTTCCCACCCACCCCCACTCCCCCGCCGCCAACTCCCGCCCCCCCCCGCCGCCGCCCCCGCTGTCGCCTCTGGCATCGCTGAGAGCTAAGGCTGGGTGGGTAGCTGGTAGCAGGCAGAGTCGGAGCCTGAGCCTGGAGAGGGGCCAGCCCTAGATGGCTACAAGCTAATAAGGCTGGCCTGGCCTGAGGTCCTCAGGAAACTCCTCCTACTCGTCCCCATTCCTCAGCCTCGGGCTTCACCTCTTCTAGCTCTGACCTATTTGTTTCTATTAACAAAGAAGTAACAATGTTCTACTCAGATCTAGCAGGTAGGCCCAAGTATCCAGTCACTCAGAATTTACCAAAAGATGACAGGGATTGCAGGAGTTAAGGAGTGACCTTACCTGGGAAACACTAGTGACAGTCCACACTTGCTCACTACTCCTAGATCGCAAATTCCTCAGTAGGACCTTGATTTGGTTTCTTTCTCTCGTTCTCCCTCAGCCTGAGCCTCTCTTCCCCTCCCCCCACTCGAAAAAGATAAGGTGCTTGCTCATTCGAGAAAGATGTGATGCAACAGGAAGCCCCCCAACCACCCCCCCCCCCCGCACATTGCCAACAAGCTGCAAGAAATGCCCCTGCCTCATAACAAAATGGAATTATTTCTCCTACAAAATACTTATTTGATCTAAAACAAAATGCCTGGCTTGTAGTAATTCTTGTCCTTAATTCCGACCCTGCCTCTGACCAGTTCCCCAAGCAGTCTCATTTTCACGGAGAGTATTTATCTAAGTTTTTCTACTTAGGAGGTCCAAAAAAAAAAAAGTGGTTTTGGTGGTTTGCCTATCTAGTTAGACCTCTGTACAGCTGAATGGCTTCAGATCCCCCCTCTTAACTCATTCAAAGGCTGCTACTTCTTCCCAGTGTTCACAGCCTGTAGGGTTAGTGATCCTAAGTACTTCTGGAAAGTTTTAGAGGCTGGCGGCAAAGGCGGCAGAGCCTCTAAGAGGAGTTTTTAGAGTCTCAGCAGGTGTACTCACGGTGCCTGTCCTGAGGTCTCCGTACAAGGATTAATTGGATGTCACCATTCAGTGAGTTCTTAGGGAACATGGCTTGAGTTTAAGATGTGGTTACACACTTAATCTCGTCCTCTCCTGGCTTGTCACTGCTCACACTTCATTGCACACAGTGTCCCCTGTCATTCCCAGGACAGCAGTGACAGCCCGACTTTGTCATCGTCCGGTTCTGCGTTACACGGCTTCTCCAAGAAAAACAGAATCGACTCAAATGTTCCACTGCTCTGCTCCAGAGACACAATGAACACATCAAAGCGGAGGAAATAAAAAGAGGTTTGCAACATGCGCTCCGTTGCCCTTCTGGACTGAATGTGAGACTCAGAGACAGGCCGGGAAGGGTGTCTACTCTTAAAGGTACCTGGTGGCTGGGGAAGGGGGGTTATGGAGAGCCGAATAGACTCAAACTGTCTTCTTCCTCACCAAACTACCATGTTATCTGACACTCTGGATCTATTTGTGTCCCTGGTAACAGGGGGTTGGACTGACAGGTCACAGACTAGAAGGCTTGGGTGACTGAAAACAAGTTTGACAAGAAAGGAATCTGGGTGGGGTGCCACCGTGGAGGTGGAGAGGAGAAGATGGGGCTACAGTCCCAGGAGCAGCTGGGGCAGCCCCAGGCTCTGCTCAATCCTGATTTACACAAAACTCTTCCTCAGAGGAGAGTTAACAGTACGATGTCATGGAGGAGGAAAAGTTTAACCTCTGTCTACCCTGTGTCTCCCATTCCTTCCTACCCTATTCTATCTCAGTACAATCTCCCTAGGCTTTGGGTACTCCTGGTTTATCCTCTACTTGTCTTCTCTTTTAAATTAGACATTGGATTACTTTCAGTTCTCCTTCTCCCTTTCCCTCTCCCTCTCCCTCTCCCTCTCCCTCTCCCTCTCCCTCTCCCTCTCCCTCTCCCTCTCCCTCTCCCTCTCCCCCTCCCCCTCCCTCTCCCTCTCCCTCTTCTTCTCTCCCTCCTTCCCTCCCTCCCTCTCTCTCTGTCTCTCTGTCTCTGTCTCTCTGTCTCTCTGTCTCTCTCTGTCTCTGTCTCTCTGTCTCTCTTTGTCTCTCTGTCTCTCTGTCTCTCCCTCTCCCTCTCTCCCTCCTTCCCTCTCTCTCTGTCGTCTCTGTCTCTCTCTGTCTCTCTCTGTCTCTCTGTCTCTCTCTCTGTCTCTCTCTCTCTCTCTTTATATAAAAAGCTGTTTCGTGCAAATAAGAGTCTACCTGGAAACCGTTTGTTGTCAAGAACATGGAGTGTTCATGTGAACCTCAGAGGTTTCCGGGTGAGCAGGCACTACACACTCTACCTTTGTCTTTTAAGAGGGACCACGCCTGTACTTAAGTGAAGCTCCCTTGTATGCTGGATGTCCTGGGCAGTCGTGAGTACAGCCCTCTCAGGGGGCAGCAAGACCCTTAAAATGACCAGCAAAGTCATTTCTGCCTTCAACCTTCATTTTACCTTCATTTAATACAGTGACCAAAAAAAAAAAAAAAAAAAAAAAAAGATTTTGCCTGTGTCAATGTACATGTGTACATGTGTGTGTGTGGGGGGGGCAGAGGACAACTTAAGACCTACCATTTAGAAATGTGACCCAGCTTATTTTTAAAAAAAAATAATGATTAGCCTGTCTGCATGTCATGTCATGCCATGTCATGTCATGTCATATATGTGGAGAAGGAGGACAACTTTTTGGAAACAGTTCTCTCCTTTTCTCTTTCTTCCTTTTGGTGGGTTCCAGGAGTCAACCTCAGGGGCACCTACATTTCGCCCGGGTTCTGGGTGTGCAACCCAGGTTTTCCTGCTTGCAAGGTTAGAGCTTTGCTGACGGAGCCATCGCCCATCACCAATTCTGTCCTACCTTGGAAGTTTGCTCCCAGGAAGCACCACCTGACTGGGAATATCTACTCACCTTTCAGGAAAGCATGCAGCAGATCATCTGATGGACTGACATGGCAATCAGTCCCTCTCTCCATCTTCCCATGCAAAGGTCCTTGGTTGTAATAGCGTACGCTCATTGGGTGAGCAGCATCTCATGGCTGGCGAGCTTTCTTTCTTTTGTGGTTGGCAAATCCTTTCTTCTCATGCTGCAACCCTTTAGACTAGACCTGAGTTGGAGGAGCCCATTCCTCCACACAGAAGCTGCGCCACTCTCTTCCCCTCTTCTTGGATCTCTTCTCTACTTTTCTAATCCCATCCAAAGTCTCAACTGCTGTCATATAAATCAGCCCTACCATCTTTGTGTTAAACCTAGCCTCTAGACAATTACTGTACTCATGCTCAAAGCTACCTTTTGCCGTATTAACTCCTTTGGTGATTCCTAAATAGGGCATTTAATTATGAGCTAAGACTTTGGAGGTCATTTTTTAGCTTTTTGTCGGAACTCGACCCAATACTTGATAAGATAGTAGATGTTCAATAAATACCTATTGATCAAATGGTATAATTAAAACCTTTGTGTACAGAAATAAACATCAAAGGCATTAAAATCTATTTGGTTGGCACAAATTAAATCTCAGATTAATTCTCATTAATTTTAAGCTTTTTTTTCCCTCAACAAACCAGACATGTACAAGCATTCTGTGGAAGTTTCGCCTTCATCTGTCCATCACCCTCATGCTGTCAGAGTGTGTCAAGGATGATGAGTCATGATCTGGGTTCATAAGATGCCAGACAATTGTTAGGATGTTGACATTATCAATGGAGACGTTTCTAGAAGAGTTAACTTGGGGAAAAGGTATGGTAAATAGGTGGGAAAAGGAGTTATGGCTGGTTGGATGGGGGTCTTATGTTGTTAGTCCTTAGGAGGATGAGGCTTGAGTGTTGCTACAAGTTCAAATCCAGCTTTGACTATAAAATGAGACCATGGCTCAAAGTGAGAGGGAAGGGAAGTGTTGAGGCGGGGGAGACAGAGACAAAGAGACTACGTGTGCATAACACGAGGAACTGATGATACAAATATTCCAGCTTGTCTGGGGTAGCTTGTCTAGCTAAAGGGTTAGACTATCCAATGTTTGAAATTATTTTACTCTTTAATTAGTTTTGCTATTTACAATAGTATCAATATATATGATGACTGCCAAGACTAGAAGATAATACTATCAACAAAACTGGTCTTTCTTTCCATCTTTTTTTTTTTTCATTTTTTTATTCTATATTTTTGTTTAAATTCCAAAGGCTTTCCCCTTTCCCAGTTCCCCTCCACCATACATCCCATAAGTACTCTCCCCCCCCAACTATTCCCCAATCACCGCCCACCATTTCTCTGTTCTGATACTCTCCTACAAAACTGGATCCAATCTTTTCAGGCCCAAGGTCCTCTCCTTTCTTCTTCTTGGGAATCATTTGACTTGCTAATTCTGCCTTGAGTATTTACAGATTCTGGGCTCATTAATATCCACTTATCAGTGATTGCATTTCATGTATATTCTTTTGTTATTGGGTTAACTCCCTTAGGATAATATTTTCCAGATCTAACCATTTGCCTACAAATTACATAAATTCATTATTTTTAATTGCTGAATAGTATTCCATTGTATGTATGTGTATATACATATATGTATACATATATGTATATACACACACACATATACATATGACATTTTCTGTATCCATTCTTCCTTTGAGGGATATAGGGGCTCCTTCCAACTTCTGGCTATTATAAACAAGGCTGCTATAAACATAGTGGAGCATGTGTCTTTATTGTATGCAGGGGAATCCTCTGGGTATATACCCAGGAGTGGTATGACAGGGTCCTCTGGAAGTGACATGCTCAATTTTCTGAGGAACCGCCAGACTGATTTCCAGAGAGGTTGTACCATCTTACAATCCCACCAACAGTGGAGGAGTGTTCCTCTTTCTCCACATCCTCGCCAGCACCTGCTGTCTCTTGAGTTTTTAATCTTAGCCATTCTGACTGGTGTGAGGTGAAATCTCAGGGTTGTTTTGATTGGTATTTCCCTGATGACTAATGAAGTTGAACATCTCTTAAGGTGTTTCTCGGCCATCCAAATTTCTTCTGGTGAAAATTCTTTGTTTAGCTCTGTACCCCATTTTTGATAGGGTTATTTGGTTCTTTGGGGTCTAACTTCTTGAGTTCTTTGTATATATTGGATATTACCCCTCTGTCAGATGTGGGGTTGGTGAAGATCTTTTCCCAATTTGTTGGTTGCCCTTTTGTCCTTCTGACAGTGTCCCTTGCCTTACAGAAACTTTGTAATTTTATGAGGTCCCATTTGTCAATCTTAGAGCATAAGCTATTGTGTTCTGTTCAGGAACTTTCCCCCTGTGCCCATGTCCTCCAGGGTCTTCCCAAGTTTCTTTTCTAATAGTTTCAGTATATCTGGTTTTATGTGGAGGTCCTTGATCCACTTGGAGTTGATCTGAGTACAAGAAGATAAGAGTGGGTTGATTTGCATTCTTCTGCATGTTGACCTCCAATTGAACCAGCACCATTTGTTGAAAAGGCTATCTTTTTTCCACTGGATGATTGTAGCTCCTTTATCAAAGATCAAGTGACCATAAGTCTGTGGGTTCATTTCTGGGTCTTCAATCCTATTCCATTGATCTACTTGTCTGTTGCTGTACCAATACCATGCAGTTTTTAACAAAATTGCTCTGTAGTACTGCTTGAGGTCAGGAATATTGATTCCCCCAGAAGTCCTTTTATTATTGAGAATAGTTTAAGCTGTCCTGGGTTTTTTGTTGCTCCAGATAAATTTGAGAATTGCTCTTTCTAGATCTACGAAGAATTGAGTTGGGATTTTGATGGGAATTGCATTGAATCTGTAGATTGCTTTTGCCAAGATGGCCATTTTTACTATATTGATCCTGCCAATCCAAGAGCAAGAAATATTTTTCCATCTTCTGAGGTCCTCTTCAATTTCTTTCTTCAAGGACTTGAAGTTCCTGTCATACAGATCTTTCGCTTGTTGGGTTAGAGTCACGCCAAGGTACTTTATGTTGTTTGTGGCTATTGTGAAGGGTGTTATTTCCCTAACTTCTTTCTCAGCCTGCTTGTCCTTTGAGTACAGGAAGGCTACTGATTTGCTTGAGTTGATTTTATAACCAGCCACTTTGCTGAAGTTGTTTATCAGCTGTAGAAGTTCTCTGGTGGAGTTTTTTGGGTCGCTTAAGTAAACTATCATATCATAATGATAGTTTGACTTCTTCCTTTCCAATTTGTATCCCTTTTACTTCCTTATGTTGTCTAATTGCTCTCACTAGAACTTCAAGTACTATACTGAAAAGATATGGAGAGAGAGGGCAGCCTTGTCTAGTCCCTGATTTTAGTGGGATTACTTCAAGTTTCTCTCCATTTAGTTTGATGTTGGCTACTGATTTGCTGTAGATTGCTTTTACTATGTTTAGGTATGGACCTTGAATTCCTGCTCTTTCCAAGACTTTTAGTGTGAAAGGATGCTGAATTTTGTCGAATGCTTTTTCAGCATCTAATGAGATGACCATGTGGTTTTTTTCTTTTAGTTTGTTTATGTAGTGGATTACATTGATGGATTTCTGTATATTGAACCATCCCTGCATCCCTGGGATGAAGCCTACTTGATCATGGTGAATGATCGTTTTGATGTGCTCTTGGATTCAGTTGGCAAGAATTGTATTTAGTATTTTTGCATCAATATCCATAAGGGAAATTGGCCTGTAGTTCTCTTTCTTTGTTGGCTCTTTGTGTGGTTTTGGTATCAGCATAATTGTGGCTTCCAAGAACGAGTTAGGCAGTGTTCCTTCTGTTTCTATTTTGTGGAATAGTTTGAAGAGTATTGGTGTTAAGTCTTCTTTGAATGTCTGGTAGAATTCTGCACTAAAACCATCTGATCCCGTACTTTTTTTTTTTTTTGGTTGGGAGGCTTTCTATAACCCCTTTTATTTCTTTAGGGGTTATGGGACTATTTAGCTCATCTAGTTGATCCTGATTTAATTTTGGTATTTGGTATCTGTCTAGGAAATTGTCCATTTCCTCCAGATTCTCTAGTTGTGTTGAGTATAGACCTTTGTAGTAGGATCTGATGATCTTTTGAATTTCCTCAGTTTCTGTTGTTATGTCCCCCTTTTCATTTCTAATTTTGTTAATTTGGATACTGTCTCTGTGTCCTTTGGTTAGTCTGGCTAAGGGTTTATCTATCTTGTTGCTTTTCTCAAAGAACCAGCTCCTGGTTTTGTTGATTCTTTGTATGGTTCTCTTTGTTTCTACTTGATTGATTTCAGCCCTGAGTTTGATGATTTCCTGTCTTCTACTCCTCCTGGGTGAATTAACTTCTTTTTCTTCCAGGGCTTTAAGGTGTGCCGTTAAGCTGCTAGTGTATGCTCTCTCCAGTTTCTTTTTGGATGCACTTAGAGCTATGAGTTTTTCTCTTAGCACTGCTTTCATTGTGTCCCATAGATTTGGGTAGATTGTACCTTCATTTTCATTGAATTCTAAAAAGTCTTTGATTTTTTTATTTCTTCCTTAACCAAGGTGTCATTGAATAGAGTATTGTTCAGTTTCCATGTGTATGTGGGCTTTCTGTTGTTTTTGTTGCTATTGAAGACCACTCTTACTCCATGGTGATCTGAGAGGAGCATGGGATTAGCTCGATCTTCTTGTATTTGTTGACATCTGTCTTGTGACCAATTATATGATTAATTTTGGAGAATATACCATGCGGTGCTGAGAAAAAGGTATATTCTTTTGCTTTAGGATGAAATGTTCTATATATATCTGTTAAATCCAATTGGTCCAAAGTTTCAATTAGTTTCACTTTGTCCCTGTTTAGTTTCTGCTTTCCTGATTGGTCCATTGAGGAGAGTGGAGTGTTGAAGTCACCCACAATTATTGTGTTTGGTGTAATGTGTGCTTTAAGCTTTAGTAAGGTTTCTTTTACGAATGAGGGTGCCCTTGCATTTGGAGCATAGATGTTCAATATTGAGAGTTCTTCTTGGTGGATTTTCCCTTTGACCAGCAAGAAGTGACCTTCTGAGTCTCTTTTGATGACTTTAGGTTGAAAGTCAATTTTATCTGATATTAGAATGGCTACTCCAGCTTGTTTCCTGAGACCATTTGCTTGTAAAATTGTCTTCCAGCCTTTTTCTCTAAGGCAGTGTTTGTCTTTAACACTGAGATGTGTTTCCAGTATGCAGCAAAATGTAGGGTCCTGTTTCCATATCCAGTTTGTTAGTCTATGTCTTTTTATTGGGGAATTGAGTCCATTGATTTTAAGAGATATTAAGGAATAGTAATTATTACCTCCCGACATTTTTGAAATTATTTTTTTATATTTAAGAGGTTATATTCCCTTGGGTTTGATGAGAGGAGGTTTCTATCTTGCTTCTTCCAGGGTGTAGTTTCCTTCCTTGTGTTGGTGTTTTCCCCCTATTATCCTTTGTAGGCCTGGGTTTGTGGAAAGATAACGTGCAAATTTGGCTTTGTCATGGAATACCTTGATGTCTCCATATATGGCGATTGAGAGTTTTGCTGGGTAAAGTAGTTTTGGCTGAAATTTGTGTTCTCTTAGAGTTTGCATGATATCTGCCCAGGATCTTCTAGCTTTCATGGTCTCAGGTGAGAAGTCTGGTGTAATTCTGATAGGTCTTCCTTTATATGTTACTTGGCCTTTTTCTCTTGCTGCCTTTACTATTCTTTCTTTGTTTAGTACATTTGGGGTTTTGATTATTATGTGATGGGATGTTTTTCTGTTCTGGTCTAGTCTGTTTGGAGTTCTGTAGGCTTATTGTATATTCATGGGCATTTCTCTCTTTAGGTTGGGGAAGTTTTCTTCCATAATTTTGTAGAAGATATTTGCTGGCCCTTTAACTTGTAAATCTTCACTCTCATCTATACCTATAATCCTTAGGTTTGGTCTTCTCATTATGTCCTGGATTTCTTGGATGTTTTGGGTTACAACCTTTTTGCATTTAGTATTTTCTTTGACTGTTGAATCAATGGTTCGTTCCTATGGTATCTTCGGCATCTGAGGTTCTTTCTTCTATTTCTTTTATTCTATTGTTGATATTTGCATCTATGGCCCCTGATTTCTTCCCAAGGTTTTCTATCTCCAATGTTGTCTCCCTCTGCAATTTCTTAGTTGTTTATACTTATATTTTTAGAACCTGGATGGATATGCTCAGATCTTTCGCTTGCTTGATTATGTTTTCATGTATTTCTTTAAGAGATTTTTGTGTTTCCTCTTTCATAGCTTCTACTTGTTGACCCACGTTCTTCTGTATTTCTTTAAGTGATTTTTGTGTTTCCTCCCTATTGGCTTCTGTTTTTTGATCCATATTCTCCTGAATTTCTTTAAGTAATTTTTGTGTTTGCCTTGTAAAGGCTTCTAACTTCTGATCCATTTTCTCCTGTATTTCTTTAAGAGATTTATCTATGTATTCTGCTACCAGCATCCTGACCAGTGATTTTAGATCCAAATCTTGTTTTCCTGGTGTGTTGGGGTATTCAGGGCTTCCTGTTGTCGGCGAACTGGGTTCAGATGCTGTCATGCTGCCTTGATTTCTGTTAGTAACGTTCCTTCATTTTCCTTTTGCCATCTGGTTATCTCTGATGTTAGTTGGCCTTGTTGTCACTGGCTGGTGTTTGAACCTCCCGCGAGGCTGGGCCCACCTGTTGTTTCTCTATTGGTGACCATGCTGCAAGATAGAGACTGCCTCTGCTAGTGCTGAGGGGACCTCAGGGAGGGTGGTTCCCAACTGAGTTGGTGCAAGGCCGGAGGGCGAGGAGATGTCTAGCCAGCCACCACCCGTGCCCTGGTTAGTGGAGAGAGCCTGGAGGATCCTCCAGAGTGATGGTAGCCCCTGATTGAGTCTGTCTACCTGGGCCTCTCTATCCGTGTCCTGGTAGCCTTCCATCTTATTTTTGTCTTTGGTTCTTTGAATGAGCCTTGGTTTCTTCCTCTTTTCTTTTGTAATATTTATTTATTTTATGTATATGAGTACACTGTAGCTGTCCTCAGACATAACAGAAGAGGGTATCAGATCCCATTACAGATGGTTGTGAGCCACCATGTGGTTGTTGGGAATTGAACTCAGGACCTCTGGAAGAGCAATCAGTGTTCTTAACCACTGAGCCATCTCTTTAGCCCTTCTTTCTCTTTAAAAAATATGTATTTACTTTATGTATATGAATGCCCTATCATTGTGCACACCAGAAGAGGGCATCGGATCCCATTACAAATGGTTGTGAGCCACTATATCATTGCTAGGACTTGAACTCAGGACTTCTGGAAGAGCAGCCAATGCTCTTAACTGCTGAGCCAATCTCTCCAGCCCCCAAGCCTTAGTTACTTTTATGTTTCTCATCTTTCACTGAGCTGTATCCCCAGACCTTTATTTTTCATTTTATGAAAGAGACAAGAAAGTCTGTGTGGTTAAAAATACCAGGAAAAGAAAAAAACACAAAAGATATTTTACTCAATCAGAGTTTTATTAAAGTTACAGACTAAACAAATTGCATTTTAAATTTTGCTAATATAAGTATGTATTATATACAGTAGGACTCTTGGTTGTTCTTTGATATTCTCTCTCTCTCTCTCTCTCTCTCTCTCTCTCTCTCTCTCACTGGCTGTTCTGGAACTTTCAGTATAGAACATCTGACCTTGAATTCCCAGAGACCAGCCTGCCCCTGACTCCTGAATGAGAGTAAGGGAGTGCACCCCCATGCCTGCCACCTCACAGATTTTTTTATTCTCTTACTGGTAAAAAGATACTCTATGGACCAATTGTCATATGCATTTTACTTTCTAGATATTAACATGAACGGTAAATGCTAGATGCAATGGGAACTTTGATGAAATATCCACAAAGCTTTGATGACTCTAGATACTTACAAGAGGAAAAAAAACATTTTCACTAAATAAATGAACAAAAATACACATATAAACAAGCAAGTAAATGATGGGGCACAGAGTTACAAAGAATTACAGTGGCGTGCCTCCTGTCTAACAATGACAACCTTGATCGTGAAGTTTCTTACAGGACTCTGAGAGAGGAGTCAGTGGCTAGTGGGTCAAAAACAAAGAAGAAAGTCATTAGAAAAATGAAAAGCCATCATTTTTGGAAAGTATGTAATGCTTTCTTATTCGAAGGACTGATGTTGAGGAGTAACTTGCCTCAGATTGCTTGGTTGATCGATGGTAGATTCATGCATAGAATAGAACTGTTGGTTGTCAACATGATTGAACCAAGAGATTTCCAGTACATGAATAAAATACACTTTTAAGAGGGTGTTTTCAGATAAGATTATCTAGAGAGAAAGACCTATCCTCACTGTAGATGGCCCTGCTCAATATATTGGAGACCCAGATGAAATAAAAGGGATAGAAAAAAGGCAGCACACTAGTCTAAACATTCTCTCTCTCTCTCTCTCTCTCTCTCTCTCTCCACCCTCTCTCCACCCACCCATCCATTGATCTATCTCTCTATATATTTATCCATCCATCATCTATCTATCCATCCATCCATTCACCTATCTATTGATCTATCTATCTATCTATCTATCTATCTATCTATCTCTCTATCTCAGTCTCTCTGCTTGCTGGTTGTCATGAGGTAAACATGCTCCATCTCCTATGCTGGTCTGCCTCACTGTGGTCTAGCAGTGCAAACAGTTGACTTTCAAAACAATGAGCTCAAAACCTTCATATTTTCTCTTAAACTATCTCTCTCTCAGCATTTGTCACAGTGAGGAAGAGTCTAGCCCTGGACTAAAATCAGGCACTAAGCAATGTCAACAGCCTAAGATTGTTATTGTTCTTATGCATTACTTTTTGATGACATGATTGGAAAATGCCACATATTAGATAAAAGAAAAATGATGTTAAAAGTAATGTGAAAATAATAGCACCTACTGTCTTCTAAGATGAGCAGTGCTGGTAAAACAAGATAATTACAATGACTGAGTTGAAGATTAAGTTTTACTCTCTCGTGAAGTTCAACACACATTTCTTAGGGTAAAGCAACACACAGAGACTTAAGATATTTTTTTCGGATTTATTTATTTTACATATGGGAATAAACTGTAGCGGTCTTCAGACACACCAGAAGAGGACATCAGATCCCATTACAGATGGTTCTGAGCCACCACGTGGTTGCTGGGAATGGATCTCAGGACCTCTGGAAGAGCAGTCAGTGCTTTTCACTGGTGAGCCATTTCTCCAGCTCCCTCTTAAGGTTTTTTAACGTGATATTTTAGATATAATGGGAAAATCAGTACACTCCCCCTGATATCATTAAAAGATACACACACACACACACACACACACACACACACACAAATGAGAAACAGTTATATAGTATATAATCAAGTTATTTTTGCCTTCATTTTGTATATTGTACCTGCCTTGCTTTCCTGCTCCTCCTCCCTCATCTGCGCTGTCTGTACTTGAGGCTATCTGAAGATCTTATTTAGCTTGTATATTCATACTCCAGAAAAAGCCTCCCTGATACCCTGTCAGTAGGTTGGGCCAAACTACCTCTCTTTTGTGCTTTCATGGTTCCATGTCTTGTTGGCATGATGATATACACTGACAAAAGCAAGTTAGAGGAGAAAGGATTAGTTTAAGCTTACAGTTTTCTAGATTACAGACCTTCATAGTAGAGAAGTCACAGTGGTGGGACTTTGAGAGAACGGCACACATATTATACCCACAGTCAAGAGCAGGAACCAGTGAATTAAGGCATGCACACTTACACTCAGCTGTAGGCTTGGATTTTCCAAAATCTACTTTAATGAGGGTTCACACATGCTTTAACCTCCCTTCTAGCCCACCACCCACCAGAGGCAGTGTAAAAGAAAGGTTAATAGGGCAAAGAAGGAGAGGGGCCTGTCTAGAAATAGTTCTTTGAGTTGATTCTAGTCTTCATTGGCAGGATATCAGCAGTTTAGTTCACATGAATTAGCAGCAGTAACTCGATCCACTCATAAACACCAGTCATGAATCAAGAAACTGCAGTTTGATTCAGAATAAACCTCAAGTCTCTGCCAATAATCAGACTGAGTCCACAGAAGTGAGGCAAGAAGCCGCTGAAATATCAGAAGTTCTTTGGTGCATTTCTTTCAACAACATCACAAACGATGATCTGCAAAGAGTTGCAAAGCAAACCAATGCCACAGGGTCACCAGGGAGAAGGCCAGTGTCAGTAAAGCCCAACGAAGACCATCCAAGAGTGGCAAGGTGAACCAACGCCACACAGTCATCCACTTACACCCTTTCCAACCATCATGTCTTCTCTCAAGCATCCACTCAGCAAAACATCACACGTGCTTTTTTTCAGGCAGCTTCCAGAAAGACACCATGTGTCTGTTCTCAGCAAAACATCCTCTCATGCATCAAGACAGTCCCCAGAAAAATATCACATGACACAACTAAGTCTTTAAAAAAACCAGAAAATTTCACTTCACTCAGCTCTTTCTTCATTCTTATACAGCTTGGGATCCCCTACCTAAGGTATTGTGCCTCCCACTGTGGGCACATACCAACAGACCACGTCAGTCTAGAGAATCTCCCACTGAATTCCCTTCCCAGGTGATTCTAGATTGTGTCAAGTTAACCATTAAAATTAACTATCATATTAAAAACAATTTCATAAACTTAGAACATTTGAAGAGCATAAAGCAAATGATTAAGTTTAGAATCTCTCAGTTGGGATTTTCCACTACTCTTACATGTTCAGATCACATATTTTCTGACATCAAAACTACAGCAGACAGGCATACTATTATAAATAACTGTTCACCCAAGTAACCTGTTACCATGTTCCTCTATTAGAGGCCACTGACTCACCAACCTAGACTTGAAAGGAATAGTTTTTTTGACCTGTTGTCAGTGTCCTATCTGGGTGCATATTTGTCTTCCCAGGAAAATTCATGCAGCAAAACATGTGAAAGAGGTTGGGCTCTTTAAATATATACTGCCATGTTCAACAGCTTGCCTCTCCTCTCCTCAGAATCCCAGTTAAAGCAGCTCCCAGATTCCCAACTATAAAACACTAGACGATGTAAATGAGATTAAGCAACTGCTCTCTGGCTGAATTTAAGGTCTATGGAAGGAAATTGATGTTTGGCATTTGTGAAAAGCTCTTGGCTGGGGAGGTCATCGGCCCTAATGATAAAGCTATTGCTATTGGACACGATATGCTAGTCAAACTACCTTCTAAATACTTATGTTTATGCACATAGATTAGTGCTGATGCCACGTTGGCTAGGAAGCTTCTTTTTGCAGTGAGTGACCGCTATTGCAGAGACATATAATTAGTTGACATGTGGGGAATCCATGATGTTGAATGCTTAGCCCTAAACCAGACATCTGTCTTGCCCTCTCCAAGGCTCAGAGAACATTGTGGAGCCAGAGAAAGCAACGGAGTGTTGTAGAATACTCTAGACCATGTCATGGCCTTTGCATGCTTGAGCTCACAGGAGCTGAGCTTATCCTCACTGAAGATTTGACCCATGAACGTGAGGCAGGACTCATAAGACACTCTGCTCTCTGAGGACTTAGAGGGAGTTAATGGTTCTGGGGGGGTATGGAGAGACCCATTCTTCAGTGCTATAGCTAGTGGCAAGTTACCCATGAGACTATAAGTATTCTCTCATTGAGACCCCTGTAAGCAACCTTAACTAAAATCAGTGAGTCACTGTCTCAAACCCCCAAGGAATAAAGAAATGAAAGTAGAAAGGGGACTCATTAGAAAGAGTAATGGGGTCATTGGGAGTGAAGGGAACATGAGAGGGTCATAAGGGACAATTACGATCAAAATATGCACATGTATGAAGATTGTGATGGTGAAGCAATTTATTATGTATAATTTATATTTGCTAGTAAAAAAAAAGAAAAGAAAAGAAGATTTAAGAACTAGATTGGGGAAGACTGATGGAAATATCAGCTAATCAAGAGGCCAAGGAAGGAAGACCGCAAACTCAAGGTCTGACTGCCTGGGCTACAGAGCACATTCACTGACAGCCAGGGCAATGGAGAATCTGTGTCAAAATGAAAAGTAAAATGGCGTCTGGTGACAACCCATTACTAGAGTACCTGTCTAGCAAGTGCAAGGCCCTAGGTTCAATTTTCCAACACACACACACACACACACACACACACACACTTGGTGATGAGATAACAAGTTTGTTTTAGAATGTATTTTGTTACGTTGCAATAGAGAGCTAATACACGGTATATCTACACTTTATAGTAAAATATTTGTCACTTTTAATCTATTATAATCTTACTTGTACACAGTGTTTTTTGATGCTACTTTAAAACCATTTGTGGGAATTTAGAAGTAAGTCAATGTACTCAACTAATCACACTTTAAAATAAGTCAAGGAAGCACATCCCAAGCAGAGTTGAAATGGGGAAGATATGGGACTTAGGGTAAGAAAAGTGCGGGACACAAAAGAAATATAAAATCATTGGCAGTAGGCAGAAAACAGTGACCTTTAACAATTTTTTCTATATTCTTTGTTTACATTCCAAAGGCTTTCCCCTTTCCCAGTTACCCCCTCACCATATGTCCCATAAGTTCTCTCCCCCCGCCCCACCTATTCCCCAATCACCCTTTCTCTGTTCTGGTACTTTTCCAGTCATTTCAGGACCAGGGTCCTCTCCTTCCATCTTCTTGGGAATCTTTTGACATGCTAATTGTGCCTTGAATATTCAGAGCTTCTCGGCTCATTAATATCCACTTATCAGTGATTGCATTTCATGTGTATTCTTTTGTGATTGGGTTAACTCGCTTAGGATGATATTTTCCAGATCCAACCATTTGCCTACAAATTGCATGAATTCATTATTTTTAATTGCTGAGTAGTATTCCATTGTATAAATATACCACATTTTCTGTATCCATTCCTCCTTTGAGGGACATCTGGGCTCCTTCCAGCTTCTGGCTATTATAAAAAAGGCTGCTATGAACATGGTGGAACATGTGTCTTTATTGCATGCAGGGGAATCCTCTGGGTATATGCCCAGGAGTGGTATGACAGGGTCCTCTGGAAGTGTCATGCTCAATTTTCTGAGGAACTGCCAGTCTGATTTCCAGAGCGGTTTTACCATTTTGCAATCCCACCAACAGTAGAGGAGTATTCCTCTTTCTCCACATCCTTGCCAGCACCCGTTGTCTCTTGAGTTTTTAATCTTAGCCATTCTGACTGGTGTGAGGTGAAATCTCAGGGTAGTTTTGATTTGCATTTCCCTGATGACTAATGATGTTAAACATCTCTTAAGGTGCTTCTCAGCCATCGAATTTCTTCTGGTGAAAATTCTTTGTTTAGCTCTGTACCTCATTTTTAATAGGGTTATTTGGTTCTTTGGGGTCTAACTTCTTGAGTTCTTTGTATATATTGTATATTAGCCCTTTGTAGGATGTGGGGTTGGTGAAGATCTTTTCCCAATTTGTTGATTGCCCTTTTGTCCTTCTGACAGTGTCCTTTGCCTTACAGAAACTTTGTAATTTTATGAGGTCCCATTTGTCAATTCTTGATCTTAGAGCATAAGCTATTGGTGTTCTGTTCAGAAACTTTTCCCCTGTGCCCATGTCCTCCAGGGTCTTACCCAGTTTCTTTTCTATTAGTTTCAGTGTGTCTGGTTTTATGTGGAGGTCCATGATCCACTTGGAGTTGATCTTAGTAGAAGGAGATAAGAATGGGTCAATTCGCATTCTTCTGCATGTTGACCTCCAGTTGAACCAGCACCATTTGTTGAAAAGGCTATCTTTTTTCCACTGGATGGTTGTAGCTCCTTTATCAAAGATCAAGTGACCATAAGTCTGTGGGTTCATTTCTGGATCATCAATTCTTTTCCATTGATCTACTTGCCTGTCGCTGTACCAATACCATGCAGTTTTTTAACACAATTGCTTTGTAGTACTGCTTGAGGTCAGGGATATTGATTCCCCCAGAAGTCCTTTTATTGTTGAGAATAGTTTTAGCTATCATGGGTTTTTTGTTACTCCAGATGAATTTGAGAATTGTTCTTTCTAGATCTATGAAGAATTGATTTGGGATTTTGATGGGGATTGCATTGAATCTGTAGATTGCTTTTGGCAAGATGGCCATTTTTACTACATTGATCCTCCCAATCCAAGAGCATGAAATATTTTTCCATTTCCCAAGGTCTTCTTCGATTTAGTTCTTCAAGGACTTGAAGTTCCTGTCATACAGATCTTTCACTTGTTTGGTTAGAGTCACGCCAAGATACTTTATATTGTTTATGGCTATTGTAAAGGGTGTTATTTCCCTAACTTCTTTCTCAGCCTGCTTGTCCTTTGAGTATAGGAAGGCTACTGATTTGCTTGAGTTGATTTTATAACCAGCTACTTTGCTGAAGTTGTTCATCAGCTGTAGGAGTTCTCTGATGGAGTTTTTTGGGTTGCTTAAGTATACTATCATATCATCTGCAAATAATGATAGTTTGACTTCTTCCTTTCCAATTTGTATCCCTTTGACTTCCTTATGTTGCCAACTTCATTAAGTTGCCCTAATTGACAACTTCAAGTACTATATTGAAAAGATATGGAGAGAGAGGGCAGCCTTGTCTAGTCCCTGATTTTAGTGGGATTGCTTCAAGTTTTTCTCCATTTAGTTTGATGTTGGCTACTGGTTTGCTGTATATCGCTTTTACTATGTTTAGGTATGGGCCTTGAATTCCTGTTCTTTCCAGGACTTTCAGCATGTAAGGATGCTGAATTTTGTCAAATACTTTTTCAGCATCTAATGAGATGACCATGTGGTTTTTTTCTTTTAGTTTGTTTATGTAGTGAATTACATTGATGGATTTCTGTATATTGAACCATCCCTGCATCCCTGGGATGAAGCCTACTTGATCATGGTGAATGATCGTTTTGATGTGCTCTTGGATTCAGTTGGCAAGAATTGTATTTAGTATTTTTGCATCAATATCCATAAGGGAAATTGGCCTGTAGTTCTCTTTCTTTGTTGGCTCTTTGTGTGGTTTTGGTATCAGCATAATTGTGGCTTCCAAGAACGAGTTAGGCAGTGTTCCTTCTGTTTCTATTTTGTGGAATAGTTTGAAGAGTATTGGTGTTAAGTCTTCTTTGAATGTCTGGTAGAATTCTGCACTAAAACCATCTGATCCCGTACTTTTTTTGGTTGGAAGACTTTCTATAACCCCTTCTATTTCTCTAGGGGTTATGGGACTGTTTAGCTGATCTAATTGATCCTGATTTAATTTTGGTATTTGGTGTCTGTCTAGGAAATTGTCCATTTTCTCCAGATTCTCCAGTTGTGTTGAGTATAGGCTTTTGTAGTAGGATCTGATGATCTTTTGAATTTCCTTTGAGGAGGGGTCGATTCCTTCTAGGTTCACCCCTACAGCCTACTTCCCATCCCTGGCACATCAAGTCACTGCAGGTCTCTGCTCATCCTCTCCAGTGACTTGTTTTTTGTTTTGTTTTGTTTTGTTTTGTTTTGTTTTTGTAACAGTGACATTTTATAGAAAACAAAAGAAGCTTTAAAAAGGTGTCTTTATTTCTTAATGGATAAGACCATCATTGTGAAGGCTGGTCTTGAACCCACACAGTTCTTGTGGCCTCTAAGGCTCAGAAGGACATTGAGAAAGAAAGGGCTGAAAGACTGTAACCAGAGCTGGGACCACAGGAGTGTCTCACCACCCCAGCTTACACGTATGACCTTTCAAACTATAGTTTAACAATACTTGCTTTTTCCAGCGTTATTTGTTTCTCTGTCAATAGGTGGTTTCCTCTGGGACAAAGCTGTCCTTTTTATTCCAACCATATTGGTTACTGGAGGCTGCCAATCAGAGCGGCTCCCAAGACCAGGCAGTGATGGCACAAATTTTCAAGCAGAAGTTTAAAAAAAAAAAAGGAAGCAGTTCTTGCTGAAGAGATGAGTTTTCCGTGTCCCTGCCAGGGAAGAAGATGGAAGAGTCTGGTAGGACAGAGAACTGACATAGAGAGACGCACACATGAGAGACTGAGGAAGAGAGAGTGAGTGGGTGGAGAAAAGCCCTGTGCTGTGTTCTTCCTGAGATGCTGCTGCTTAGGCGTGTGTGTGTGTGTGTGTGTGTGTGTGTGTGTGTGTGTTTGCCTGACTTAGGACATAATGAGTCTCTCCCACTTAGAATCACATCCCTGTCTCAGTACACACATGCTCTCCACACTCACAGTCTTCCCACTGAGAGAGAAGAAGGCGGCACTTTTGGAATCAAAATTTGACATTCTCTGTTGGGATCCTCAGAAGTTCAATGGTAAGTAGACAAAATATGGTGTAGTGGCTCTCAGTTGACACTGCCTAGATGGCACTGAGGGAATGAAAAAGAAGAGTCATACACACATATGTACATAGATCCTACACACACCCAAACATACATACGTACATACATACATACACAAACAACACATACACATATACCCACACATACACCCACACCCGCTCCCACACACATACACACTCATGTACACCCACCCCACACACACATACACACACACACACACATGAACACACACAGATATACATGCATAGGTACATAGAATACACATACACACACACACACACACACCCCTGTTAAGCTATTTTTTATTTATTTTTGTGATTTTTTATTTATTTTTTCCTGCCTTTGCTGTAATAGTCATTGAAGGTCTATTATATTTCCAGAACTTCTGAAAAAACATCTGCTCTGCATTAGTTCAAGACACTAGATTTTCAAACTGTATCTAATTATAGATAAGATAACATCTTTAAAATGAAGCAAGCTGAGTATTATCCTTTACGAAACTGGAAAATCCTGGGCAAAGGTCCTCTGCACCTTTCCACACCTTTTGGGGGCTCTACCCACAGCTTATGTATCTTTTCTGGTGTTTTGGGAAAAGATTATCTCAAGGAACTCAAAATATGATCTCAGATGCAAATGCTGTGCAAGGCGACAGCTTGGGGGACTCAGTTCTAAGGCCATTTTAGGGAAAGGTTAGTTTAAAAAATGGATGCAAACTCTAAACTAACTATAGCTAAATAGCATGACGCGCCCTGAAACTCTCGCTCTCCTCATGGGAAGAAGCAGACTGATACAAGCCAACCTAAGCCTATACGCACAGCGTATGTTTAGGAGCACAGTCACGGGGAGGGCATTAATTCCAACCTCAGTTATTGCCTTGAAACAAACAAAGGGTGTTTGTCCAGTCATTCCTCAGGTGTCTTTCTCCCCTAAGTATTCCCGTATTCCTGAAGGCAAATGGTCATAACCACTTACTGTGCTCCTCGGAGAAAATACAGATGCTGGCAAGGGGGGACTCTAAAGCTTCACTTTCGATGTGGGTGGTCCAGCGCAGCCTCTGTCCTGTGGCTGAGCTCTAGACGTCCTGTAGCCTGCAGTATTTAAACATTTTCATGTCTAAGTCGAGATACAAACTCTTACGACTAACAATAGATAATTGGGTGGTTCCCATTAGAAAAATGTAGGGAATTTTCATCGTAGTCTATAGTTAAGACTATGCTATAAATTTATACAAGAAATTAGAAGTTGGGGATGGCAAAAGGTACTTAGGATTGAGCCTGAGCCCAGGGACCTACCTGGTAGAAGGGAAGAACAGAATCCTGCATATCTCCCCTGGTCTCCACCAGGGTGCGCTAGCCCCCAGTTCGGTTTCATAAAACAGGGTCTCATAGTTAGCTTTGAACTCACTAGGTAGCTGCAACTGGTCTTAAATTCCCAAACCTCCTGCCTGTGCCTCCTATAAGCTAGGATTTCAGGCATGTATCACCAAACATAGTTCAAAACAAACAAAAAAGATTAAATTTCTTCATGCTTACTTTAAAAAAATTCTTCAGGCTTGGGCTCGGTGGTTAAGAGCTCCTGTTGCTTTGGCTGAGGACCTGGGTTTGGTTCCCAGCACCCACGGATGTTTCACAGTCATCTGTAAGTCCAGTTTCAGAGGATCTGATGCCCCCTTCTGATTCTAACAGGACCAGGCACAGATGGTACACCATATACATGTAGGCAAAACCACTCAACACATAAAAATAAATTAATATAAAAAGAAATTTTAAAAAAATCTCGATTCTTGCCAGGCGTGGTGGCACACGCCTGTAATCGCAGCACTTGGGAGGCAGAGGCAGGCAGATTTCTGAGTTCGAGGCCAGCCTGGTCTACAGAGTGAGTTCCAGGACAGCCAGGGCTACACAGAGAAACCCTGTCTTGAAAAAAAATTTCTCAATTCTTACTTTGCCATCTTCATTCTTTTCCCATATGCTGCCAATATTTTCTTAGTTGTTCTGCAACTCGGATTTCATATTTGCTCTTATTTTTAAATAATTCATTTTATTTTATATTTTTTTTTCTTTTTCTTTTTTTGATGTAAGGCTTCTCTGTGTAGCCCTGGCTGTCTTAGAACTTACTTTGTAGAACAGGCTGGACTTGAACTCAGAAGTCCTCCTCCTCTTTGTCTGCTGAGTTCTGATATTAAAGGGATAAATTTATTTCTAACCAATTGTTATTTTTATAAAAGTATATAGAAAGCTGTTCCAAGCTTCCACTGGGCATAAGAGATGAAATGAAGATAATAATTATTTTTTAGTTTTCTTTATTTTAAGATGGAGTCTCACTATGCAGCCCAGGCTGGTCCTGAGCTCTCAGATCTCCTGTTTGCGCCTCCTGAGAGCTGGGATTACTGGCATGTGGCAGGGCACCTGGCAGAGGAACGGTTTTATAGAGGGTGTGGCGTTTAATTATGAGAACAGATTTTGAGATAGGCATATTCATTTTGCAAATGAGGAGCCCAAGGTGGCAAAAGATGAATTGATTCACCAAAGATAATCCATCGAAGACCTAGTAAAGTTTAATTTAACTCTGTGGTTGTTTGAATTCCAAAGATTTTCCTCTTGACCACACACAATCCTCCACTGCTACCAACCACCCAAAACTAAGATGTAAGTCTTAGTTTGGTCCATTCCATAACTCATGAAGATCCTGTGTGTAAGGCAGATGAGCTAATTGCTGTTCACGGTGTCAGGTGACACCGACAAGAGAAACTGTGCAGTCAGGTGACTGAAACACAGTTACAGTGACGTACTTAATTCCCGGAGCTTTCAAGGGAGGGGAAAACAAAAACACAACAAAATAAACAAACACCAGTGCTTTCGGTGGAAAAGACTGTTTCTGAGTCCTTCTGGTTTTCCCACTAAAAGTCCAATAGAATTTTAATGAAAGTGGAAAGAGAACCCTGGCGGCCGAGTGGGAGAAATTAGAAATTGAGACTCGATGGTATATGGGAGGGATTCGGTGAACCAGAAATAAAATGTTGTGGGGAAGACGTGGAAAATAAACTTGGAAAACTTAAGTGTGGCTTAACTGTGGCAGGCACTGAAATCTAAACCTCGCTGGCAGTTCCTCACAGAACTGGTGAGGAGCTGGGATTGAGGTTTCTGGACAGCGTGTGAGTGTTGTCTTTGTGTGTTTGTGCGGGGAGGATGTGTGGCTGGATCACCTGCCGGGAGAGGTAAGCTAAATAATTTAAACCGGGGTCACAGTGGAAAAGAGAAACTGGAACTAACAGAAACACTGTGAGGAGACTTGGGTAAGCTGGACTGGGAAGACGGTGTGCTTCAGCTACCTCAGCTTCTGTGAGTGGCTGGGTAGATGGTGAGTTCCTTAGGAGAAACTCATCGTTTGAAGAGGAGATCTGAAGTTGGGTGCTCAAGAAAGAGCAGTCTTGCATGGCAAATGTGACACGAGGAAAGAGCTTTGGCATTCCAACTTCATGAAGCCCAGTTTTCCAGGTAAAGAAGCCACCAATTGTTAGGGCTATCTAAGACTAACCCTCAAACAGTACCTAGAACATCATTATACTTTGTAAATTGGCAAATACTTTGCACATTTAAAAAATTTTATTTCTCAACTGCATCAGAAAATCAACACCTTTTCCTAGTTGAACATGAACCTAGGTGTGGACAACAAACATTTGCTAAATTTTCTTGCATTGTCTAACATTTCCTATCAAAATAGCTAGTTATTCTCTGTCTCTCTGTCTCTGTCTTTCTCTCTCTCTCTCTCTCTCTCTCACACACACACACACACACACACACACACACACACGGCAGGGGGGGTAGTTTCCGTATCCGTGGCTTACGTGTGTGTGTGTGTGTGTGTGTGTGTGTGTGTATGTGTGTGTGTGTGGTGTGTGTGTATGTGTGTGTGTGTGTATGTGTGTGTGTGTGGTGTGTGTGTGTGTGTGTGTATGTGTGTGTGTGTGTGTGGTGTGTGTGTGTGGTGTGTGTGTGTGTGTGTGTGTGTGTGTGTGTGTGTGTGTGTGTGTGTGTGTGTGTGTGTGTGTGTGTGTGTGGTGGTGGTGGTGGTGGTGGTACTTGTGTGTGTGCGTGCGGAGGCCAGAGGTCAACATTTTCTGACTTCCTCTATTGTTTCTGTCCTATTTCAGAATGTCATGATGTATGTGTAGAAGGTGCTTTAATCCCATCCCGATCCTACAATCCTGTCATCTTATCTCTTCTCATCAAGCCCTTGTCACAGGAACTCCTTTTCTACTTTGAAGCCACTTTTGGTTTTTGTTGGAACCGCACTGTATTTAGTGAGGGTTCTGCATGAGCATGGGTAGGATTTTTTTACTTCATCAAGGGCAGCTTGCCATGGTCACACCACTGAGGACTATACTATGACTCCCTCTCCTCTAGTATCTACCCTGCCGGTGAATGTGGACACTGCCAGTTACACTGTTTGGCCACTGGTCACCCATAATCCGCTCACCATCCCCTCACTCTCCCCACGCTGGGGCTACATATCTTGACACTTTGTGGGCTGGAGATTCGAACTCATGTCCTCACGCTTGTGTAGCGGGTATTTACCTACCAAGCCACCGCCCCGCCCCAGGTTCAGGTAGTTAAGTTTTAACTGAGTAGAGATTATTTACTTAAAGTATCTATTATTTTTATGTGTACATATTTACATGTACCTCCATGAGTTTATGTATAATTTATTAATGACCCGCAGAGACATAAGCATAGGATCCCATGGAACCAGAGTTACAACCATAATGGTTCAGGGAGCAGAACTGGGGTCCAACAAACGAGCAGGAAATGCTTTTAAGCACAAAGTCACCTCTCCAGCTCCAGAGTCAGGTTTTAGATTTCCAGGTTAGAGTACTGGTTTTGGGTAGGGAGTGTCCCTAGTGATAGGAGAAATTGGGTGCCAAGAAACTAAAGATTGGGGCTGGAGAGATAGTTCAGTGGTTAAGAGCACTGACTGCTCTTCCAAGGAACCTGGGTTCAATTCCCAGCACCAACATGGCAGCTCATTGTCTGTAACTCCAAAATCTGACCCTCTCACAGATATAGGTAGACAAAACACCAATGTATGCACATAAAATTTAAAAAAAGAAAGTGAAGAGGGAGATTTATAATCTATGAATAGTTTATTAACCAACTGAGCACTTAAGAAAGCATTGTTGGACACTAGCTATAGCTTCATGGTGGAACATTTGCCTAGCCTATGTAGGGTCTCAGGTCCAATATCAGCAGTGGGGGTGGGGGGACTTAAGATCTGTGAAATCTCATACAGCAAAACCCATTGGGAAACAAATAGTAACAACAAAAACACTGAATCTGCTCTTAAGTTTAGTGGGCAAAGAATAAATGAATTTATACTACCTTATAATTTTGCCAGAGACTAGTACTTGGTGTATAACTCTACTGATTCAATCATATGTTTGTATTTTCCAAATTAGAAATCTAAACTTGTAATCTTCAATACTCACTTCTTGAGGGATTTGTCAGCCTAATCCAGTCTTTCTAAAATGTGTTAGAGTTTCTAGAGAAGTTAGAGTTATGTCATACATGACAAGCTATAATGTAGGTTCACTTCTGTAAATGTTTTCTGACTTCCACACATGTGCTGTGGCAAGTATGTGTCTACACACATATACCCATAAACAGACAGACAGACAGACAGACAGACAGACACACACACACACACACACACACACACACACAAATAAATAAATAAAAAAGCAAGTGAATAATAGATAAATAAACTGCATTGCTCATCAAATTAATCAATGATTCAAAGTTCAAAAAATTGTTTACATAGTAGAAATACAACTCGAAAATATGATTAGGTTGGAATGTAAGACTGAACTTGGATAGAATTTAGTGATTGACAGTTGAGAAGGTGTCGGTGGTTGAGAACCAGCCTTTCATACATAAGTCCTTGGATTCAATTCACAGAATTACACAAAACAAAGATAATTAAATAATAAATAAGGGCAAGCTGAAACAGTAAAAATGAGTACTTAAGGAGGTAAAGCTAGATTAACAGAAGCACCTAAGAATTAAGTTATCGGTGATTTTCCTGAACATAGCCACTAAGTTCCATGATTTCACCAATAATTCCCAGACCTGTGGTTGACATTCTTCTTCTTGCTTTCTCTCACAATGATTAGGAGTTGATTGTCTAGTTAGAAGACAGAGATGTTGGCACAGGCTTGTATTTTAGAATAGAATACGTATTTAGTATGCACAAGGTCTTCAGTTCAATTCTTTAGATGTTAACTGAAAAGGTGACATTGAAGACATGATAAAGTGTCAGTGTCACTGCCGAGGTTAAGACCTGAGGGACATGCATCTTGGCTTTGCTTTCCTCCGAATAGCTCTCTGACAATAGGGCAGGAAGTAGATACTATCCCATGAGATCACTCTGAAGAAGTCTGTAGCTTGCCTAACAAGAGCCAGCAGGAACTTACCAGGTGTGATGGCTAGTCTCAGTTGTCAACTCGATTATATATGGAATGAACTACAATCCAGAACTTATAATGATCTTGTGAAAAGGTAAAGAAAGGCTTTGGTCCAGTTGTGGTGATACATGGCTTTATTCCCAGCACTCAGAAAAGCTTCTTCATGGCTGCCTTCAGATCAAGGTGTAGACTCTCGGCTCCTCCGAAACCAAGTCTGCCTGGACACAGCCATGCCTCCACTAAGATGATAACAGACCAAACCTCTGAAACTGTAAGCCGGACCTAATTAAATGGTTTCCCTATGAGCATTTCCTTCATCATTGTGTCTCTTCACAGCAAAGAAAACCCTAAGACAACAGCATGTGGAGAAGTATCTAGGAAGGGGACACTAATACTACAGACACTTTTTAGATGGTTACAAAGGCAGTCAGTATCAATCCAACTTTCAGAGGAACCACTTGGATAAACTCTTCCCCAATTCCTAATTCAGAGAAACTGAGATAGCAACTTTTTATTATCTCGAGGAGTTTGGTAATTTGCTGTATATTAATAGTTAACTGGTATATCTGGATGTGGGTTACTGCCATTTTAGCAAACCATAAGACGAAGGGAGAGGCCCAGGAAATACCCATATAAAGAAGCTGAGATTGAAGGGATTATTAATTAATATGAAAACCCCTTGAGTAGATCTAATGGCCATTGAAGACTACTCATGAAGGAATACCCATGGTGACTGGCGAAAACAGTTGAAGAACTCTGATGACTGCAGTATTCTAGAACTGAAAACTATAGCCCAAAAGACAGATGTTTTATCCCAGTGCATGGAGCATGCTTTGTAATCTTAGAACACTGATGGCTAAAGCAGGTGGATTGAAAATTGCCAGTCTGAGAAATAGAGTGAAACACTGTCTCAGAACATCTGACAAGAATAAAACAAAGCTAAACCAAATGTCAACGCTACTGGGAGAGAAGCTCAGTGGTAGAGGACTTGCTCCCTTCCCCCCTATGCAGACAAGGTCCTGGGTTCCATTCCCAACACCATAATAGAAAAAGAATAACAGGCTGGAGAGATGGCTCAGCAGTTAAGAAGACTAACTGCTCTTCCAAAGGTCCTGAGTTCAATTCTCAGCAACCACTTGGTGGCTCATAACCATCTGTAATGGGATCGGATGCCCTCTTCTGGCGTGTCTGTAAGCATGTACAGTATATATATTTATTAATATAAATATTAAATCTTTTTAAAAAAACAGAGCAGGAAAAGGGGATGGGTTGTTTAGGTAACAGATTTCCAATTAAAGTCTTAAAGATTTTTCTTTCTTTTTCTTCTTTCTTTTTCTTTCTTTTTTCCCCCCTTTGGTTTATTTTGCAGTTCATGATGAAATGTGAGAAGAAGAATGCAAAGGAATGGAAGAATTGTCAAGCCACCAGAACCTAAGAATTGTTTACTTCCAAAATTACCAGGCTTTCCAAGATGGAAAACAATGACAAGACAAAGAAGAGGCTTCTAAACCAAGATCCAGGACAGGCCTGCCAGAGAATCTGGCGGAAAATGAAGCTGAGGGTGCGACTGTGATGCTCTCTGTCTAAACCTTAGAAAGGTCCGAAGTCATGTCTCAGAGAACGCTGAGTCAGATGCTGGGTAGGTCACTAGTTCAGTGATTTCTGCAGGAACCCTATGCATGGTACATGCGTGCATGTGAACATGGTGCCTGCGTGCCTGCGTGTGTATGTGTGTGTGTGTGTGTGTGTGTGTGTGTGTGTGTGTGTAAATAAATGGAATGCACAAGATACCCATCGTATTTCTGTGAAGACACAATTGTCAGGTTTGCTGATGGAGTTTATGGAAAGGAACAGAGATGCGTCAGAAGCTTATGGACTGACAGAGCTCTCTAGACAAGAACCAGATTTAGAAAAACAAGGGGCGTGTACCGCCCATAGTACAGAAAACCGGAAGGGATAGCGCACAGCTTTCAATGCTAGTGCGGGAAAAGATACTGTTTCCTCCAAAGTGGAAACAGAGGTCTAAAGAGCTCCCAGATAGGTAGTCAGTCCCTGGAAGCAGGGATGAGCATGCATGGAGAACTTCTGAGATTTGCTCAGCAGGATTCCAGAACTTCTATAAGCCAGTAGCTGCAGCACTGCCCAGTATTGTGTAGCGGTTACTGCAATACTGTCCCACTGTTGGGTTATATACTTGGAGGAGGCATCTTATGTATTTAGTTCTCAGGTCTTCAGATCAAGAAGCCCTACTGATAAAGTCTCACGTACATTTAGACCTGGTTGGTATGCAAGATTCTAACTAGACTTTAGGAAAATATCACTGATGGAATGAGGTATTTGGGAGCCTCAGGAAGATGGAAGATATTTCACACATGGATGGTGGTGGTGGTAGTAGGGGGTGATATAGGAGATATAGGATTAACTCTCATGTTAGTGAGCAAGATGGCCACTGAATAATTCTCCTTCTGCTCCTGAATAGTTCCTCTCCCACAGGAGATAAAAACCGACCTGTACCAACCATAGTACAGAAAACCGGAAGGGATAGTGCACAGATTTCAATGGTAGTGCGGAAAAGATACTGTGGTTTCTTCGTCTTTCTCTGTTGGATCACCTACTCTGAGGCAAGCCAGCTGCCACGCAGGTCGTGAGGACCCTCAGCCAGAACTGAGAGGTCTATGTGGTGAGGGGCTAAGCTGGAGTGAATTAGTCACGTGAGCGAGCTGTCTTAGAGTACAGCCTCCAGCCCCACACCAGCTCGAGGGAGGTCAGGCTGTAGCTGGGCACCTTAACTTGGATTTCCTGAGAGACACTGATCCAGAGTCACTCAGCTAAACTGGCTCCAAATTCCTAAGCCACAGAAACCATGTAAGGTAATAAGTGCTGTCATTTTTAGCTACTCAGTGTTGGGGTGTTTGTTATGCAGCAATTGGTAACTAATACGCTCCCCGTGAGTGGCTGGAGTATGACCTAGTTACTTAAAGTAACATTAAAGTTAAATGTGTTTTGGTTGCATCAGATGAAAACCTTCATCTATGGTAACTTCTAGAGCTACACATATGAGAGGCTGTGTGTATACGCTAATTCTTGCACTCTGCTTTTTTCGTTTTGCTTTGTTTTTCAAGACAGGGTTTCTCTCTATAGCCCTGGCTGTCCTGGAACTCACTTTATAGACCAGGCTGGCCTCAAACTCAGAAATCCACTTGCCTCTGCCTCCCAAGTGCTGGGATTAAAGGCATGCGCCACCACTGCTCAGCAATTCTTATACTCTGAAAGATACTGTTCAAAAACACAGACACCATCAAGAGGCCCTCAGAACGATGAATACTCAAAACACACAGGATCTCTAAGTTTTGACTTGTGAGTTTTGACTTTCTGATGATGCTGAAGAAATATACACTTAGTAAAAACTATACTCTGAATTTTGATCTTTTTCCAGGCAGGGAATGGTGCTGTGATGACTCTCTTACAGTGTTTGGCGGCTGCAGAGAGCTCCCTGTCAACCGCACAGTCAGTAGGGAAGCGGCTGGGATTCTCCTGGTGTGGTGTGGCTGAGTTATCATGGTTGGGAGGCGAGTGTAATAAATGCATCGCTGTCTTGCATTTTCAGTATGCAGTGTGTTCAGTGATGTGCAGCCCTGTTGTAAGTTGAGAAGCTCGTGTGTAACATGTGGGATGCTCAAGACAACTGCTCCTGTTAGTCTTGAATGGGTTTAAGAGTGTCATGATTTCGGCAACCAACAAATTGGGAAAAGATTTTCACCAACCCTACATCTGCAAAGAACTCAAGAAATTCGACCCCAGAAAACCAAATAACCCTATTAAAAATGGGGTACAGAGCTAAAGAAAGAATTTTCACCAGAAGAACTTCAGATGGTTGAGAAGCACCTTAAGAAATGTTCAACATCATTAGTCATTAGGGAAATGCAAATCAAAACAACCCTGAGATTCCACCTCACACCAGTCAGAATGGCTAAGATTAGAAACTCAGGAGACAGCAGGTGTTGGCGAGGATGTGGAGAAAGAGGAACACTCCTCCACTGTTGGTGGGATTGCAAGATGGTACAACCACTCTGGAAATCAGTCTGGTGGTTCCTCAGAAAACTGGGCATGACACTTCCAGAGGACCCTGTTATACCACTCCTGGGCATATACCCAGAGGATTCCCCTGCATGCAGTAAGGACACATGCTCCACTATGTTCATAGAAGCCTTATTTATAATAGCCAGAAGCTGGAAAGAACCCAGATGTCCCTCAGTGGAGGAATGGATACAGAAAATGTAGTATATTTACACAATGAAATACTACTCAGCAATTAAAAACAATGAATTCATGAAATTCTTAGGCAAATGGTTGGATCTGGAAAATATCATCCTAAGTGAGTTATCCCAATCACAAAAGAACACACATGGAGTGCAGTCACTGATAAGTGGATATTAGCCCAGAAGCTCTGAATACCCAAGACACAACCCACATATCAAATGATTCCCAAGAAGAAGGAAGGAGAGGGCCCTGGTCCTGGAAAGGGTTGATGCAGCAATGTAGGGGATTGCCAGGACAGAGAAGTGGGAGGGGGTTGATTGGGGAAAGGGTGGAGGGAAGAGGGCTTATGGGACTTAGGGGGAGGGGGGAACCGGGAAAGGGAAAATCACTTGGAATGTAAACAAAGAATATAGAAAATAAGAGAGAGAGAGAGAGAGAGAGAGAGAGAGAGAGAGAAAGTTGTAGAGATGTATACAAAAAGAAGTAGAACCAAAAAAAAAAAAAGGTGTCCTGATTATCTGCACACATCTAAACCAGCAGCATCAAGGTAGATGTAATAGATATTTCCTGTGACTCCTGTGTCCCATAGAACAAAAGGCTGAAATGATAGAGGAATAGATTCCATACATCAGCCAGATTATATGGAATCATTTTTTGTACTTCAGATTATCTAGCAAAACAATGGCTTCCTCACTGAAAGAGTTACAACATACGCTGAGTTACCCCCTGCACAGATGTATGCAGAAAAATCCTCAACTGGGATGTTGTACCAACATCAAAATAATACCATGGAGTTGCTTTCTAATTTGGTCCATTAGTCTAGTGAACTACCACCACCGGACCTCTCTCACATAAGTTTCAAAACTTAAGCGACACTGCAGACTTTCTTCAGATAATTGCTCTATGTTAGTGCTTCCCAGATGCAGGGGCATTAGACATACAGCAAAGGATGTGCTCCTTCACCCTGTTTATAGACAGGTTAAAACCCAAAAAGGTGGCATGGCTAGGGTCGCTGTACTTTCCAAAGCCGAGATCCACATTACTCTTTGTCATCATGTTAGAGCAAAACCCCATGATTCAGAGCAACTTGTAAGAGATAATAAGATTAACTTGCATATTGCAAAGTACAAAGATGGTAGACATAGGCCATTTGCGTCACAGAAGCCAACGTATTTTCCACCGTTTGAGGCTTATGCAGAGGCTCTTTCATATTCCAAACATGGAAGCGATAAGCTGTCAATCATTTAGCCAATGTCTCCTAATTATTGATGACACAGTTGAGAATAGAAATGAATGCTCTTCATTCTCAAGGTAACAGTCACAATTTGGGGGGGGGCTCATATTCTATAGTTCATTTTTAGTAAAAAAAAAAGGATGTTAGTATTTCATTGATAAAAGCAAGCTAGGAATTATTGTAAAATGATGTTTATAAATGTAAGAACAATGATTTATTTGCAGTACTTTGCTGGATTTTGCTTGGTGTGATATTTCTTTCTTTTTTTCTTTTACATTTTTTATTGGATATATTCTATATTTACAATTCATTTCCCTTTTTCTGGTTCCCCACCCCCCAAAGGTCCCACATGCCCTTTTCCCTCCCCCTGCTCCCTCATCCACCCCTTCTCACTTCCCTGTTCTTGTATTCCCCCACAATTATGCTTTGGTCCATTCCAGCACCAGTGTCCACTCCTTTCTTCTTGTCAGACATCATTTGGTATGTGAATTGTGTCTTTGGTGTTCCAAGATTCTAGGCTAATATCCACTTACCAGTGACTGCATACCATGGGTATTCTTTTGAGACTGGGTCACCTCACTTAGTATGATGTTCTCCAGCTCCATCCATTTCTCTAAGAATTTCATGAATTCATTGTTTCTAATGGCTGAATAGTACTCCATTGTGTATATATACCACATTTTTTGTATCCATTCCTCCGTTGAGAGACATCTAGGTTCTTTCCAGCTTCTGGCTATTATATATAAGGCTGCTATGAACATAGTAGAGCATGTATCCTTATTGCATGCTGGGGAGTGATATTTCTTTAACAAGAAATCTAGAAAGGAACCCATAAGGTTTGTTTGTTTGTTTTTATTTTTTTAAGATTTACTTATAATGTATACAATGTTCTATCTGCATGCATTCCTGGGCAGCCAAAAGAGGGCACCAGATCTCTTTATAGACAATTATGAGTCATTGTGTGCTTGCTGGGAATTGAACTCAGGACCTCTGGAAGAGCAGCCATTGCTCTTAAACTTTGAGCTATCTTTACAACCCTCTCTTTCTCTTTTGTTTTTGTTTTTGTTTTTGCTTTGTTTTGTTTTTGGCTAATTGTCCCTAGGAAACATGTTTATATGTATATGTGTGTATATACGTATATGTGTATATATACATATATATCAAATCTGATCTAAAATGTGAATTGTGAAGACTCTTTTGACATCACATTATATATGTATAATATATATACATAAGTATATATTATATATATATTCCATTCTTAATTGATTTCTTGGGAAAAATCTTATGTTCAAAATCCCCAGAGTTTTTTCTCCTTTCTTACCTTGAAAGAATGTACATCTCCATAGTTTGAAATATCATTTCAGGGACTTTGCTATATTATTAAATTTCATAAAAGTCTGTGCTTTTCTTGGAACACGGAACTACAGGACTGTGCAGTATTTTTCAAGTAATGAGAAAAGAAGAGAAATTGTGTGTGTATGTGCTGGTGCCAAAGAATGGCTCTGTCAGTAGCAACCCTGTCCTTCATTCAGAAGAGCAAGATCAAAGCCATATAGCACAAGTATTCAGACTGGTTTCTAACCACCCTCAATCTGTGTGTGTGTGTGTGTGTGTGTGTGTGTGTGTGTACACATGCGTGTATTTTTAAAAGTTTTTAAAATGCTACCCCCTTCAATAAGAGACTTGAAAAGGATCCTAAAAACACTGCTTGTTTTTCCACTTAAACATTATTACTGAAAAATAACTTTAAAAGAATCAGTAAACTGTGGGTCTGCTTAGGGAGTACATATTCTTAGATTTTAATAGTCTCTGTATCGGGCAGATAGTCACTACAAATGTTTTGGATGAATTACTTCAAAAATAAAACTAAATTTTTAGGCTAGACATGGTGAGTCATGCCTTTAATTTGGGCACTGAAAGACAGAAGCAGGCTAATTTCTGAGTTTGAGGGCAGCCTAGGCTATAGAGTAAGTACCAGGACAGCCAGGGCTACACAGAGAAACCTGGTCTAGAAAAGTCAAATAAATAAATAAATAAATAAATAAATAAATAAACCTAAAATTTTTGAAGATGGAACTTCATTTATGAAATTTGGTTCCATGACAGGATATATTTTATCTCATAGAGCAAAATCTGTATCCTTAAATATTAACAGTAAATAAATAGTAACAGCTTAACACAGGTAGGCACAACTGTAACAAGGCCATTTACCAATCCCATATTAACTTTTGCTTAAAAATACTTTTATAGGTCAAATCCAGAGTAATGAAGTACATCGAACGGTGCACCAATCAAATGAGTTGCTGAGATGTAAGCCCAGCGCAGCTAAGGACAGGAATATTCAGCAGAGACGATTGATCTGAGCCCTGGCCGCTTTCAACGCTTTCTTCAAGTGCTCTGACTTTGTTCGTATTTTTACCAGATACCTGGAAACTAGCACGATCGTTGTGGGACTTTTCTTGGCTTAGATGATCCACCGGTTTCAACTGGCAATAATCTCTCTCCTAAAAGTACCCACGTGTGAACGGTCAACCACAGTGGAATGGTGGGTAGCCGGCGGATGGACCTGCGCCTGAGCCGTTCCAAGCTCCTTCTCAGACGGACAAAGAAAACCTCTGAAGAATTTTAGGAATCACAGCGTGTCTACACTGAGCTCTCCCTCACTAATCCTGCATATTTGTATCCTCAAATTGTCTTAACTGTCTAGGAGGTCTATCTTAGGGTTAATAAGCATAAGTGCCGACACCAATTTACTGAAAAGAATCGCTGCCTCCAGTGCTCCGCCAGCGCTACGTCACTTTCTGGCATGTCTGCGCTGAGTCATTTAATATGTTATATAAATGATGAGTTTGATCATGTCGATGATAGTGGTCTGGCCTGCTTTGGCAATATTAAGTTTTAATGTCTTCTGTGCTTGAATATAGAAAAGTTTCTCAATGATTGATTAGGGCTGCTTACTGGCCATTTCAGAACATTACTTTTAAAAGCCCCGTGTTGACAAAATAATTTATTACTAAAACTCTTGAGATTACTTTTTGAAACCCAATGAGGACTATGTGATTTTTGAAAGCTATGTTCAGTGGACATTAGTGAGCTAAAGAGAGTAGAAATTAAGGCAGTTGTCTTAACATTTAAAGTCTGTTCCTGTCCACCAGCCAGAAAGGCTATGCAACCAATAGCCATGGTAAAAAAATATTTGAAATTCTCTGGAGTTTTATTCTCATTTCTTTTACAATACCTGAGCAGCCGGGCTTCTATGAAGAGAATAAACTTATTTAACCCTCAAGTATAGACTTGAAAACAATTTGTTTTAAATCAATGAAAAGTTAACATGGAAAAATCTATTTACATAAGTAAACATGATGATGATGATGAGGAGGACAGAGAAAAGAGAAACAATCAATCATGAGACGTTCCTTCAAAGCAGGATCTCATTTTTCTGTGAATTTGAATTTCCTGGTTAATTATTCCTGAATTCTACCATTCAGACTGAACAGGCAAAGCCCATTTCCAACAGTAAGTTCAGTTAATGTAGCAGATGGCCCAGCGTTACCTGTCCCTGATGTTTTCTTGTGTCAATAATAATAGAGTAATTCTGCCGTGTTTTAACTTCCAGGTACTCAGCAAATATGAATTCATCCTTGCAGCACTCCTACCGACGAGGAAGAAAAATTTTAATAAACAAAATATAATAAAAAAATAAAATCGAGATTAATGTATTTGAAAGCACCTGTGTAAGACACGCAGCGAAATTAAATTGCATGTTTATATTAATGACACAGAGAAAGGTCTCACAGTCTTATTGTTCACTCTCCCTAGAACAAAAGAATTTGTTAGGAGAAAGGTTTCAGTGGGAGAGGAGCAGGGTGGAGGACGGCCGTGGGGGATTGCCAAAATAACCAAAGTTCATTCAATAAGCGTGAGAAGTTGTCCAAAAAAAAAAAAGTAGGAACAGAAATAATAAGAATAATTATTAATAATATTAATAAATTATTAATAATAAATAATAGAAAAGTAGAAATAAATAGGCAATGTCCCTGAGGTGTGCCTGCTATTCTCCTCCCTCAATCTATCACCTCAAAACTTCTAGCTAATTCTAAAATTGAAACTGAAGGAATTAATTAACAATTAATTAATTAACAAGGGCTGCCTGCAGCGACATTTGCTTCCATAAAGTACAATACCAGGGAACTGGAGACACCTTAATGAGACAGCAAGGTGTCCCACCTCCACTGGTCTAAGGTCAGGCTGCATCTTTAGGGAAGCCCTGCTCAACCGCAGTCCTCCGCCTCCCTATGGTGGCCCTGGTCCCCCCCACCCCGCCCCTCCCCACCCCGGTCGCTCTCCCTGGACCGCCGGGTGCGGGCTCAGCGCCATCCCGGGTGCATTCCACCTTTGCAGGGCGCCTTTCTTCTCCGGCTTGCGCCTGTGTGGTGTGGGCCCGGAGAGAAGGATGCAGACGGAAGGGAGGAGCGTTCGGCGGGAGCCCGGGTGGGCGTTGGACCAGAAGGATCAATCTCTGCTGAGCGCTACCCGGCTAGAGAAGGAGACAGTAAACATTCGGCAGCTTCCTCCTGGAGTTCCTCCTACAACAATTTCAAGGAGACAGAAAGACGCTGGAGGAGAGGGCTTCACGTTAAATGTGGCCAAGTCCATCTTGTCTTCGCGTCTTTGTTCCCTAAAGTAGAATACTCATTCACCGTACCCACCACGCTTCGCTCAGAGACCACAGGGTCCACCTCCATCTGCAACACATTGGACGCTTTGGCACTACGCGCACAGATCCAAACAGAAGTAAGCGTTGAGGACAGTTGGATGCGTAGCTGCCAAGGCTGCTTAGCTATTTTGGCTCAGCCTTTGCTCAGTAGTAAAAAGAAGCAGACAGCATTTGGGTTTGGCAAGGTCACTGTAAAGTCCTTAATTTGCCACTAGAGGCTGCTCTGAAGTCTTTTTTTTTTTTTTTTTTTTTTTTTTTTTTTTATATATACATTTTTTTCTATATTTTTTGTTTACATTCCAAAGGCTTTCCCCTTTCCCAGTTCCCCCCTCACCATATGTCCCATAACATAAGTCCTCTTCCCTCCGCCCATTCCCCAATCACCCCCCACCCCCCACCCCCCATTTCTCTGTTCTGATACTCTCCTACAAAACTGGATCCAGTCTTTTCAGGACCAGGGTCCTTTCCTTCCTTCTTCTTGGGAATCTTTTGATTTGCTAATTGTGCCTTGAAGTCTAATGTTGTGAGAAGAAACCCTCCCTCTCCTAGTTAGGAATTGGGAACGTCTGGAACTGGTACTAGTTTGCAATTCACATGAAGATATTTGATTCCCACAATTCCCCTTTTGTTTTTTTCTTTCTTCCTTCCTTCCTTCCTTCCTTTCTTTCTTTCTTTCTTTCTTTCTTTCTTTCTCTTTCTTTCTTTCTTTCTTTCCTTCCTTCCTTCCTTCCTTCCTTCCTTCCTTCCCTCCCTCCCTCCTGTTTGTTTTGTTTTGTTTTGTTTTGTTTTGTTTTTGATACAGTGTTTTCTCTGTGTAGCCCTGGCTGTGCTGGAACTCAAACTGTAGAACAGGCTGGCCTCAAACTCAGAGACCCTCTGCCTCATGAGTACTGGGATTAAAGGTGTGCACCGCCGCCACCCCCCTGCTCTTCTTCCTCTCTTTGGTTCATATCAGTGGTGGGTTTCTGTGGGCATCCAAGTCGAAGATAAAGAAATTCTTCCTTTTGCCTTATTGCCTCTGTATTTCAAAGAAGGATAGTGGTGTGTACGCCCAGAATGTCTGTGTCCTCGATTGCTAAATGTTCATTTTGCTATTAGAAAGAAGCCCTCCTGCATAAAAGGCAGAGTTCATGACCAAAATGCCCTACGTCTGTAGCGTTCCTTACAAACCATTACGGTGGATTAAATGGCTGTTTTCGTTCCTCAGTCCCCTTTTAATACAAGGGATCCTGAGAAAGGTTTTTTATTCTCCCAAAAAGGCATGATATAATTAGATCTCAAATAAGCAAACACCAGATGACACAAGGTGAAGATTTATGAAGAGTTCCAGTAGCTGATGGAGGCTTCCTCTCTTATTAAAAGCATATTGCATTCCAGCAAGCGAGACCCACCCCTCCTTGTTAGATGGCAAACGGTTAATCTAACACATGGGACTTACATGTGCACCGTTTTGCACACTGAATTACTATGCTGTGTTCTTTTGTTCTAGATTTATTTTGCTTTGGGTTGTACTAGGGTTTTGTTTTAATTATTTATTTTATGTGTATGGACCACTGGTGTGTCTGGTGCCTGCAGAGACCAGAAGAGAGCACCAGAGTCCCTGTAACTAGATGGTTGTGAGATGCCACAGGAGTGCTGGGAACTGAATTCAGGTCCTTTGCAAAATGGCTCTTAACCGATGCCCTATGCTAGGTATTTCCAGTGCCAGTTTTTAATATTTATACCAGTCTGATAAAGTAGCTATTATAATCTGGTTTTTTTTTATTTATATGTATCTGTGCGTATGAGGGTGGTGTGTGCATGAGCCTAAGGAACAGTGTAGTTTAGCTAGGTGTGATGGCGCACATCTTTAATCCTAGCACTTGGGAGGTGGAGGTAAGTAGATCTATCTCTGTGAGGATACCCTGCTCTACATAGCAAGTTCCAGGACACCTTGGGCTATAGAGAGAGAATCCCCGTTTCAAAATCAAAAGACCTACAGAGTTTCCTAGATCACTTACAGCCTGCCTAATGTCCCATCCTTCTAGGTTTGGTTCCTGAGACTCTGATTAGGGGTTATGAAAGGGCAAAGAAAGGAAGAAAACACAGATAGCCAGTACAACGGGGCTGGGATCGGGTGGGATTTCCCCAAATTCATAGCATGGAGAAGGGGCTAGCTAGACTTGGAGGATGGTCTCTGCCGGCAGCAGTTTTAGGCTGTAGACACCTGGGAGGAAAGTGCATGTTTCTGTTTCTGTCTGTGGTGCGCACAGAGGCCAGGAAAGGGCGCTGTGTTTATGTGTACTTACTACTCTGTCTATTCCTGTGAGGTCAGATCTCTTCCTGAATCTAGGGCTGATGATCTCTTGGCTATGCTGGAAGTCAACACGTCGCGATCATCCTTCTGTCTGACTTTCTCAGAACTGGGACTATGTGGTATGGACGTCATGCACTGTTCACTACGTGGACGCTTGGATCTGAACCCCTGTCCTCCTGGCTTCACAGAAAGCACCATTAACCACTGAGCCATCCGTCCAGTGCGACCCCCGTCCCCCCACTTCTAAGGACACTGTGGGAACTAGGAATTAACTCATTACTAACACTTCTAGAGGGGGAAAAAATGGAAGAATTTTTCCCAGAGAAAGCTTCCCAGATATTCAGAGCATTTGCACCGATAGTCTAGGGAACTCGAGAGGGAAAAAAATGTGCTGTCTCTAAAAAGCTAGTTGTTGAGTCTTCTTTGTGGATAGCTACACCCTTGCACTAATATTTTATAATTTCGCTATCTTGTTGCTGTCAGTTTTATAAAAAACTGGAAGCTGACCAAACAAATAGTGTCATTTAGAGATGAAGACTTTCCCCCAAAGGCCCAAGTGTAAATGCTCGACAGGCAGAGGGTAAATGCTGGGGATTCCTGAGGGCTTCATCTTCACCGGTGGATTCACCCATTAATTGATTCATTATTTGATTTCGTTATTGGGAGCTGAGTCCTAGTTAGAGGAAATAGAACACAGTGGGGCAGGCCTTTGAAGAATATCTCATCCCTTTCAGCCCACCCTCCCCCTTCTGTCCCTGTGTTGTAAGCCACCTCAGCACATTTTGTAGTATGTAACATTCTATTTTACCATGCATGGAATCATGGTCTGAAACCATAAATCAAAATAAAAATTCCCTCCTTTTCAAAGTATTTCTCTCAGGTATTTCATCAGAGCAACAAAAGTCTGCCTAGCACAGAAAATTGGCATCTTAAACTGGGGGCGCTGATGTGACTACAAGATTATCAAGGGCTCAGAGTCCTTGCTGCTGGTTTGTGGGAGGAATTGGAAAAGTTTGGAGCTGTGGACCAGTGGAGATTCAGCATCTGTGAGCTGAGCTTAGAAGACTGTTTCGATGGATTTTCAGAAGACCACAATGCCAGTAGGAATGGAGACAGTAAAGATGGTGCTCATAACGTTTTGATGAGAACAAACATTCTGTCGGGAGTTAAGTGAGACACCATGCTTGTTGTGTTGTGTCAAAGAATTTGTCTAAATTGTTTTGGTGCTCAGAGATGGCATGGGAGACTGAGTTTTAAGATGTTATCACCAGTGGGTGTGATGACACATGCCTTCAGCCCAAGCACTTGAAAGGCAGAGACAGAACTTTGACTTCAAGACCGGCCTGGTTCACACAGCAAGTTCTAGGACCACCATAGCTATGTAGAGACCCTCTCTCAAAGAAAAAAGAAACAGAGTGAGGTGTGGGGAGAAAGAGGGAGGGCAGGAAGGAGGGGGCACTATCTTCTAATTAATCTGAGGAAGATATTCAGGTTGTTTCATGAGTATAGTTAGTTGCCCTTACCCAGGTTTAAAATGAAAATTGGACTAAAAATAAGAACAGAAAGCTTTGAAAAATCTGGTGTGTTTAATCAGAAAATCTGGAATAAAGTTGAAGCTAAAGAAGACATAGCTTCTAACCACATTATTTCAAAACACCAACAACAACCAAATCCCAAGTCTTCTGCACAGGGACAGTAGAAAAGATACTTTGAAGATTGTTTCTGAAATTGGCCAGACTCAACCCATTTCCAACTCAAGAGTATTAAAGAAGAAAGTCTTTCCCTTGAGAACAGAGTGTCTCTGTTGGGTACCTCCATTGAATGGTCAATGCCTAAGAAGTTGTTTCTTCAGTATCCACATCACGATGTCCAGCTGCCTGGATATTCAGAGGTCACTAAAGCCACAATCCAAATGAATCTGTTTATTGATGGAGCTGATGAAGGTCTTGTCATTGTTTGTGTGAGGCTAATATTGTTGATAATGAAGAGCTCAAGAGTTGTGAAGTCATGGAGTCTTACTCCTAGTTTTCAAAGGAAGGCCAGGCAATGCATGTCAAGACCAGGATCCCTTTAAGTTGCCCAGAAGAGGGTGACACAGGAGAGTGATTAGAATGAGGACAAAGATGTAATGGAGACCCCCAAGGAAGTAGAAACATCAGGGATGTGGACTATCTGCCAAGGAAAACAGCCAGAGAGGAGAGGAGCACCGGGAAAAACCTCTGCTGGTAGAACCATCGTCAAGCCCTGTGGAGCACACAGCATGCTTCTGTGTGCTCTGGGTGCTAGCCTGTAGGATTTAATGTGTGTCCTTCTATGTCTTAGCATTGCTTTGATCTCATCTTTTTTTATCCTATAACCCAGTTATCACTTTTAGAATGTGAACATTGGCATCTGTACTGGTTGGTTTTGTGTGTCAACTTGACACAGGCTGGAGTTATCACAGAGAAAGGAGCTTCAGGTGAGGAAATGCCTCCATGAGATCCAGCTATACGGCATTTTCTTAATTAGTAGTCAGGGGGGAGGGCCCCTTGTGGGTGGTGCCATCCATGGGCTGGTAGTCTTGGGTTCTATAAGAGAGCAGGCTGAGCAAGCCAGGGGAAGCAAGCCATGGCCTCTGCTTCAGCTCCTGCTTCCTGACCTGCTTGAGTTCTAGTCCTGACTTCCTTTAGGGATGAACAGAAATGTGGAAATGTAAACTGAGTAAACCATTTCCTTCCCAACTTGCTTCTTGGTCATGATGTTTGTGCAGTAATAGAAACCCTGATTAAGACAGCATCTCTTTGACATCATGTACATTGGGCATATATAAATTGTTTAATTTTACAGAGACTCACAGCTTACCTGATTTGAGTCTTGGCAGAGACCTTGTATTTGGACATTCAAACAATATTGAAAATGTTTAGGTTTGGGGACTCTTGGAGAAAGAATAATCACATTTTTGCATTGAGATAGACATGATATGGAGGAGAATTTTATGATTTAGACATGAATGTCCCCCTGCCAAAGGCCCAAGTGCTGAAGACTTGGATGCTAGCTGATGGGATTTGGGCAAGTATTTGGACCACATGAGTACCACCATCACAGTGTCCGTCACAGTGACCTACTTTACTGTATGCTATCAGCTCAGACATTCTGCCTTGCCACGTTGGAGCCAGAAGCATGGAGCGAAGTGATTGTGGACTGAGACCTCTGAAACCATGAGCCAAAGTAAATCTTTCCTCCTGTTAAATTATTCCCCTCACAGCATCGAACCTTTGGGTAAAGTCAAAGGTATAACTCAAACAGATCAAGTGTCATGTAATGTCAAAGCACACACATCAGGTCTTGTCACGTCAAGTTGAGCTCCTTAGTGACCCCCAAGTAAAGTACCTTTTCCCTTTAATGTCCAGACGAAAAATAGAATGTAAAAAAAAATCTTAGCATGGAAATCAAGACCAAGATGTAGCGTATTTTCTGGGGTGCAGTAATTCAAAGCATGAAATCAGTGTGTTAAAGTTTAAAGATTAGATTTCATTTGAACGCTAGGTCCCAGACATATAAACCCAGTCTAATTAAGACCATGGAGAGCTCATGGTGTTCTGTTGTGCTTTAATTTGTGAGTACACACATTACTTTAAAGTTTTAGCTAAACTTTGGTACTTTATTGACTAATCTTGGTTGGCTTTAGAGTATAGTTTATCATTTACATTTAAAAGAAAAACCAAAATCACAGCCTTTTAATTACCTCAAATTATGGTCCTGTCTGTCTATTAGAGGCTTTGTTAAACTTTTATGGCTTTTTTCTAGATAAATTGCAAGTTTGGATGTTTTGAAAAGTTGGAACATCATTTCTCATTATAATGTGAGTAAATATTTTACAAAATCATACATTTATTTGAGCCTTTATCGATCTCTACATCTGAAACTTTAAGACCGTGGGTGAGGGGCGATGGTGGCGCACGCCTGTAATCCCAGCACTCTGGGAGGCAGAGGCAGGCAGATTTCTGAGTTCGAGGCCAGCCTGGTCTACAGAGTGAGTTCCAGGACAGCCAGGGCTACACAGAGAAACCTTGTCTCGAAAACAAAAAATCAAAAGAAAGAAAGAAAGAGAGAGAGAGAGAGAGAGAGAGAGAGAGAGAGAGAGAGAGAAAGAAAGAAAGAAAGAAAGAAAGAAAGAAAGAAAGAAAGAGAAAACCACCATGGGTGAGAATTGGCCACACTGCTCAGACATAATCATTGTTACAATTTTAGCACAAGATCCTCCAATTAGAGATCATATTTAATTGATCTGGAAATGTTAATTGCAAAGATATATTGACTAAAGTTACAGGTTATGTGTTACTTTATCAAGAATTGTTTATCAAGTTGTTTAATTTCTTTCTTCTAAAGGAAAATGGCCAAGAAGGAAGCTTAACCACATTTTTATAAAGCTTTTAACAAAATTGAAGTCCTGGGGTATCCTATAATTGTCCTAAATGAAGAGACCTCTGTGTCCTATAATTTGAGAGAATTTACTAATTGTTCTATGCATCTGAGCAAATGGATGTAGAATTATTTATGTGGGACACCCTTACCTTTGCACAACTTTTAGAGTGATTTCTATCTAGACAGGTGCCTTGAAACTTTCCTAAGTATTTGCCAACATGGATGGCCTCTAGCTCATCATGTTATTAAAGTCACTGAGACAAATACCTGTATCCAAAGTCATTTCGGTTTGATAAAACTTACTGAACTGCCATTAAAATAATATTGTAGAAAGATTTTTCTGAAGAATGCATTTTTCCCACTTTGATATTCTGAACTTGGCTTTATGTTATGAATTAACTCTGTACTTGCACACTGTCACTTTGACTTTCTGTACAACTGTTTCAATAATTCACTACTGAGCTTCGATTGCTCACCCCAGGAAATGTAGTTTTAGCAGACCGGTGAGATCAAAGCCCTATTAGGATGGGATCAAAGTGAGATCTTAGATGAGTGCCAACAGCTCTTTAGAGAAAATCTGTGGTAAAGATACCACAAGACCTGAAAAGGATGTTAAGGAAACTTTGTTGTTTTATTTTTTTCCTTTTGGGAGAAAAAGGATCCATTTCTCTACTAGTACAAAGGGGAGACAAAAATCAACTATGATGTGGGATATTTGACAGAAGAGAAAGAATGTAACAATGATGGAGCCAAGCACACACATGGGCACTGCCCATGCTCTTAAGAGGGCACTGGACTATCACGGGTGCAGTTCCCTGCCCTGCCTGCCACTGGCCATCCTCCAGTGACTTTTCTTTTGAAATACTAAAGAAAGTAGTCAAGTGAGAAAAATGACAGAAGCCACTCTAGCTGAAGGGATACTAGTTAGCTGACATGCCTGGAAAAGAAGAAAACAGTTATTATCTGAAAACAAAACAAAACAAGACACTACGTTGCACACATCTTTGTGCCTGGACTGTATGCCAAGCTAAGAATATGAGAAGATCATCTTCTTTTACTTGGATAACTTTACATTCCAGAAAAGAGTGTGGATTCAGGGAAATACAATCTGGCTTGGCCACTGACCGCCTCTCTCTTTCTCACTGAAAAGTAGCATACTGCAGGATTTAAATAAAATGGGGGGCAAAAAGTACCTGTCATTAAGATAAAAATTCTCCCTGGGCATTTGAAAACACTTGTTTTAGTATGACACATGGCAGAGTGAATCGGCCAGTCCTTTAGGCTATGTGCTCTTGACTCACTGTGTCTTCCTTCTGGCCTTCCTGTGCTATCGGCTACTTCAGGAGAAGGGAGTTCCTCCACTTGTTTTTCAATGGAATTTCAATGATTGATAGACTGTTTCAATGATAACAAAATAACATTACTCTCAGCTACCCCACCCCACCTCCTTAACCTCTGCTACGATTGGGACCTCAAATGCGCCCCACAAACACATGTATTGAGAGCTTGGCCCCGGACAGCTTTCTGGAGGTGGGACCCAGTTCTAGGATGCAGCTCCTTGGGATAAACCTTTGAAGAGGATCCTGGGACCCTAGCCATCCTCCCCGACCTCTGCTATCCTGACCACTAGGAGAGGAGTAGCCTCCCCCACCAAGCCTTTCTGCCTTACTGTGACACCTTACCACAGGCCCCAAAACAACCAAGCCAGATGACCAAGGACAGAAACAGGGAGCCGAAATAAATCTCCCTTTAAACAGATTTATCAACGATGCTGTCAGGCAGTGGAAAACAGACCAACAAACTGTCTCTGTTGGTTTTCAAATAGAGGGAAAAACAAATGACTGTGTTTTTCCTAATAAGAAACTAATTATTGCCAAAAAAAAAAAAGTGATTCATTGTATTCGCATGTGGGTTACAGTGGTGACTATAAGAGTGTTCTCAGCTCCCTTTCATTCTCTCCCCCCTCCCTCCTGCCATTCCTCCTCCCATCAGTGCTTATTGTAGCCTCCAGATTTCTTTTCCATAGAATTTGTCATATAGTTGTGCGTGCGTGTGTGCGTGCGTGCGTGCGTGCGTGTGTGTATTTCTGTGGGGGAAAATAATAGAGTCTTTCTTTGGAGGACCTTTTTCACTGAAACTGAAAAAAATAACTCAATTTAAATTAGCTTAAATGTAGAGATTTACAGGCTTACATATTTAAAAGATCAAGGCTATGTCTATATGGTGATGGGCAGCGTGATCTAGGATCAGTGCAGAACAAGGTACAGAATGAGGTGGCCAGACTGTGGCTAGACTGTAGTCTACTTTATGGCTGGGCTTTCTTTTGTTTACATATTGATGAGCATTTGGACTAATACTCACTTTTTCGCTACTTTGAGTACCACTTCTCTGAATATCCATGTATAAGAGTTTGACCGGTTGGTGGTGGTGCACGCCTTTAATCCCAGCACTTGGGAGGCAGAGCTAGGTAGATCTCTGTGAGTTCGAGTCCAGCCTGGTCTACAGAGCAAGTTCCAGGACAAGGCTACACAGAAAAACCCTACCTCAAACAACAACAGCATAGTTTTTTTGTATAAGTATGAACATTTTTCCTGGAAATATTCCTAGGAATAGAATTCCTGTCGTTTGGTGACTACATTTAATATTTGTAGAGCTGGGGAAGTCAGTGTTGAAGACATCGCAGGGACACCTATCAATTGATAGAAGTATCAAGATACAGAAGTCAAACATCAAGGATGACACTAACTGAAATACCCCAGAAAGGGGAGAGAGAACCTCTAGAGACCATATGCAGAGGTTAGACATGGCCCCCGGTTGAAGGATAAGGCCACTTACCCATCTCAAAAATTTTAACCCAGAATTCCTCCTGTCAAAAGGAAGTGCAGGAACAGAGTGGAGCAGAGACGGAAGGAAAGGCCACCCAGAGACTGCCCCACCCGGGGATCCATCCCATCTGCAGACACCAAACCCAGACACTGCTGCTGATGCCAAGAAATGCTTGCTGACAGGAGCCTGGTATGGCTGTCCCCTGAGAGACTCTGCCAGAGCCTGACCAATAGAGATACAGATGCTCACAGCCAAACATTGGACTGAGTATGGTGTCCCCAATGGAGGTGTTAGGGGAAGGACTGAAGGAGCAGAAGGGGTTTGCAACCCTATACAAAGAACAACAATATGAACCAACCAGACCCTCCAGAGCTCCCAGGGACTAAACCACCAACCAAAGAGTACTCATGGAGGGGCCCATGGCTCCAGCTGCATATGTAGCCGAGGATGGCCTTATCTGGCATCAATGGGAGGAGAAGTCCTTGGTCCTGGGAAGGCTCGATGTCCCAGCATAGGGGAATTCTAGGTTGGTGAGGTGGAAAGGGGGGGGCACCCTCATAGAAGCAGTGAAGAAGGCAGTGGATAGGGGTTTGCTGAGGGAAAACATGGAAGGGGGCTAACATTTGAAATGTAAATAAATAAAATAAACCAATAAAAAATTAAGAAAAAAAGAAGTCGAACATCATTCTGGCTCTTTTTCTCTTACCACAGGGAACGGTCTTTGCTCCACATCCCTTAAATGTCCCTGAATTCATTACTTTTTTTTTTTTTACAATTTATTGATTTGCTTATTAATTTTGTATGTATATGCACATGCGGGTATGTTTTTGTGTGTGCTTGCACATGTCATGCTGCATGAGTGGAGTCAGAAGTCTCCCCAGATCCGCTTCTCTTCCCATCATATAGTTCCAGGGCAGACAGACTCCTGACCTCGGCCTTCTGCACAAGAGACGTTACTTATTGAGCCTTTTGGCCAACCACCCCTCGAATATTTTTTTTTTATTAATCTCAGTTCACTTTTTAATTTTTAACTAAACATTTTATATTATTTCATTTTATTTTGCTTCTAGTATGTTATGTTCCCTTTTAATAGTTTTTCATTGCTTTTTTATTGCCATCATGAAACACCGCAACCAAGACAACTTACTGAAGAAAAAGTTCATTTGGGTTTACTGCTCCAGGGGGCTTGAGTCCATGATGGTGAGGTGGAAGCAGCCGGTGACAGGCATGATGGCATAAACTGGAAAGAGGAGACTGAAAAGGGCCTGAGTGAACTCTCAAAGCCTGCCTCCAATACCATACCTCCTCCACCTCCTCCAACAAGGCCACACCTCCTCCAACAAGGCCACACCTCCTCCAACAAGGCCACACCTCCTCCAACAAGGCCACACCTCTTAAGCCTTCCTAGACAATACCACTAACTGATGACCAAGTATTCAAATGCCTGTGGTGGTTTTTCATTCAAACCACCACAGCTCCCATATTCGAAAGCTTGTTGGAATCAAAACAGAATTGTTGTGTATATGGGGGAGGGTTCATCAGTCTGTACCAGACAAGGTTTATTTGCAGCATTTGCATATGAAGAACAAGAAGGATTTCAACAGAGGGAATGAAGAATGTGCCTACCATTCAAGGGACTTGAGTAGAACAAGGAGGTGAGTGCTGGGCTCTTTACACCCAACTCTTTCTGATCCAGAAATAAAAACAACTAATATCACCCAGAAGTGAGCAAACTGGGGGTCACAACTGTAATGCCCTGACCACAGATGTGTTAAGCGGGGAGGGAGGGTCCTTCGGAGGCTGCCTGTTCATGACTGCCTTTTCTCCTCAGGGTCACAGGGAAGAGTGGCTCCTTCACTGATTGTCTTCCAAACTTTCCGCAGGTGGACATCAGCTGTGGACTCTAAGCTGTGTGAAGACTCAGAGTCCATCATTCCTGCCCTGGGTGATCCAGGGCCAATGGACAGTATCTAACCAATCTTGAAATCGTGTGCTCTTAACTGTCATGAGGGCATGAATATTTTACTTTTATCTGTTGTGGTTAATTATTCAAGGGTATTCTAAAGGAGTGTCAGATGGAACCCTGGCTCTGGGGCCAGTCAGCATCCTTTCTGCCCTCTTTGCCCCCGACCCCCACCCCAAGCTCATTTCCTCCATTACTGTTTTAAAGCCACTTGTGGATCAATCGCAGGCAACAGGAAGGGTGGCAGCGGGGTACACGGTTGAAGGCCTATTATATCAACAAATTGGAAGGTGACCCCCCAATTCTCAAACCAGCCCTGAATTTTCCAAGTAAATTTAGATTTTTCTAAATGGAACAGATGAGAAAACAGGGATTCTGTCTGTTCTGCCTACTGGACTGCCGTTGTGATGGATCGGACATCAAGTGCCACAATCAACAGACCCTGGCCACCAGCTTCTATGAAACTAATGTCTTCCATCCAGTCACATACATAAATTAAAATTTTTATTTATTAATTTAGTATATGTGATCATGGGCACATACACACCCACAAACCCCCTACAAACACATACTCCCCTCCACACACACATATACACACACACCATACACCACACCACAGACCATGTCTGGAGGTCAGAGGACAATCAGCAGGCTTGGGTTCTCTCCTCCTACCCTGTAGAGCCTGGGAATGGAACACAGCTTGTCACCCTGAGCCGTCCCACTAGTCTACATATATGATTTTTATCAGTGTATTCTATATAGGTTTAGGTTTAAAGGTTTATATGTAACATTTATCTATAAGAAGGCATATCCTTAGATATGCAGCTGTGCTGGAGGACAACCATGTTCTCCATTTTCACACTTTTGCTGCTACGGAGGGCAAAGCTAAATTTAAATTCGCCTTCTCTCCTTCCTGAACAGTTTCCAATTACTTTCACTCTTCCCTATACAAATCCACGGCGCACAGTTAAGCACCCCATGCCCACTAATTTCATAGCGCATTTGAAGGGAGCTTGGCATGCATCAGGAGAGACAAGAGAGCATCGCGCGTGACCCAGGTCAGGCTCTTGAAGCATACTTGTAATATGCTAAATTATTTGGGGAATGCTGCCGTCACATTCACCCAGGAGGAAGGTGACACTGGGAAACAATGCGTTTTTCAAGGTAATAATTTAAATTTATTTTTTTTTTTAAAAAAAGAATACAGCATCATCTGATTGCTTCCATAAGACCAAAGGCAGCAGTCAGTCATGTCTTCGGCTCATTCATTCAATCCTTGAGCAAAACTTAAGCCAAGGTTACTTTGGTAGGATTTAAAGCAGCGAGACATTTGTGAATAAAATGATATTAGGTCTATGTAATTCTGAATAATAAAATAAAGATTAAGATGGCAATACGTCCTGCAAGTACTGGTATTTAAACTTTAAAAATCAATCAGAGAGAAGATTAAGTGGTGTTTCTTTGGTGCTAAAAATGTAAAGCTAGGACCAAATTGCTCTATTTTCACAGATTTAAGATACAAGGAATGATATTTAAAGACATTAATGTGACTATTAAACCCTTCAGTTTGTAAAGACATTCCTATGAAGGACACTTAGCAGAAATCCCTGAGTATATTAAATACTCTATTAGTATCTTCCTTCAGAAACAAAGAAGAATAATTTAAAAGCTTTGCGGAGACATAAATACAGTACTTAGCAAAAGCAGAACTGGTTTCGAAGGCTCCCTCTGCAGTCTGTCAAACAGGCCACCTCAGGCGCCATGGTGCAGCCGAGGTGCAGATGAAACGCCTTGGCCGTCCTTGCCGCTCACGGCAAGCCGGTGAACCACTCGCTGATGGACTGTCTGTTCGCTTTCAACCACTCGATGTTGTTCTTCACCGTCTCCAGCACCTGCTCTCTAGGCTGTGCTCCAGCACCAGCGTCTGGATATTTTTCAAAAAAGCTCTGCATCTAGAAAAGGCAGGGGAGGAATCAGAAAAGCCATTCAAAGCCCACTTCTTCAGGAGTTCCATTTGGACACTAGCTTTGTTCATTCTTGGGAGGGGGGGATTTGATGGCATCTCCTGCGGTGGCATTCAGAATGTCCCCACCAAGCTCGTGAGTGGTCACTCCTCTGGGTTTTGGGCCCTGAAGAGCTTGTTCAACCACAAGATGCATTGGTCATGAAGGAGGTCACCATGCTGTGATTAGTATGCCCACTTCTGTGGATTTCTCTATAGTCTGCACATTTACTAAAGTGTTCTGTTGACATTGTGGCCTGTGATGTGATTAATTTTCCTCCAGCTTTTACTCTAGGGGTCTGGAGAGTTTCATAGACTTTCATTTCCTAAAGACTTACCAGAAAAATTTCTCTTCAACAAAGTTCTGTACTCTCTCCTACCCACTCTCCCCAGATCGGCCAGAGTATTACTGCCATTTTCAAAAATAAGAATGACTTTGTTTCTTAACATATACAAGAATCAAGCCATTTCAATATCTAATACACAGATGTGGAAACTTCATGACATCTCTTTGTCCTACATTGACTTTTTTTCCTTTGCTGGACTTTCAGAGATTTGGTATTAGTTTCAAACATCCCAAACTCTCAATTCTGAATGGACTTAAATCTCAGGCAACTTATGTCGGAATCACAGATGGCTACCTGGATAGGGAAGACACTTCCATGAGCCAGTCCCAACCTTCCCAGGCCTTATGTTTCTCAGATTTTAAACCTCATTATTTCTTTGTCATCTGAGTCATTTTTTTTTCAGGTCAGAAAAAAAAGCAGTGTATAATTAATTAGATATAAGGACTTTTTTCCCCTTCTTCCAGCTGGGAGTTGACTAGAGAAAAGTTTAAGTTGTTCCTTTCTAGACAAGCAGACAAGAATCTGTCCCCATACCTGCCAAAGCTGCAGCTCTGTGTTGAAGGGCTCGGCTATGGTGACGATCCTGCCAAGGTATCTGTCATTGATTGTAAATCTGTAGAGAAATGGAGGAGAGTGAATCAGAATATTGGTTTTCAAGCATGGAATCTTTTACAAGATGAGAAAGGTGTGTGTGTATGTGTATGTGTGTGTATGCACACTCATGTGTGTACATGTGTGCACCCTCCAGTGGCCAGCTCTGTGCACTTATGTGTATATGCATTCGAGTGTGTGTGCATGTGTGTGTGCGCGTGTGCATAGGTGGATGTACTCGTGTGTATGAGTGTGCATGTGAGTGTCCATGTATGTGTGTGTGTGTGTGTGTGTGTGTGTGTGTGTATAAAGTAGTTTTCAAAGGAAGTTAAACACAGTAGCAAAATATAAGATGTCTCAGAGAATAAACAAACTCAGGTCATACAAGCCTGATGCCCTGAGTTCAATCCTAAAATTTCACAGTGGAAAAAAAGAACTGACTCTTGAAAGTTGTCCTTTGACTACCACGCCCTAAATAGCTCTTTCCAGAATTACTAATGGCTTTTATATCAATAAATCTAGCTGGATGTTTTTGATCTTTAATTTACTCATATTTTAAGTGGCATCAGATGAGAGACCATATATTTCTTGAAAGAAAAATTCCCTCTTACCCTCAAAAGAAAAACATAAGCTGAGTGGTGGTGGTTCATGCCTTTCATCCCAGTGTTTGGGAGGCAGAGGTAGGCAGACCTTTGTGAGTTCAAGGCAGGCCTGGTCTTCACAGTGAGTGCTAGGACGGCTAAGGCTATACAGAGAAACTCTGTCTTGGAAAATTAAAAAAAAAAAGAACAAAAGAACAAAAGGAAGGAAGGAAGGAAGGAAGGAAGGAAGGAAGGAAGGAAAATAGATAGATAGATAGATAGATAGATAGATAGATAGATAGATAGACAGATTATACTTAGCAAGCTAACCCTGCTACAAATCCAAGCTTGCCCTCGTCGCCTCTTTCCTCTCCTACTCCCACACCCCTCCGTGCCTGTGAGTCCGTCATCTTCACTACGCTCTGTGGTCCAGCTCTCACTCCTGCTGCCAGTTGACCATTGTCTGTTGCTGGGCTACTGCAGAGGTTAACTGTGTTTCTGAAATCCATCTGGTCTCCCTGGTGCCGACACTTCTCCACTGGCAGCTGAAGCATTTGCTTTCAGAATAGATCCATCATTTCACTTTGTCTCAAGCTTCTAGTGACTGAGTTATCATTGCTCCCAGACGAAAAGTCAAATTTTAACACGACTCTATCCTTTCTGACCTTTATCCCTTTCTTTCCTGGTAGTCTCAGCCAAGATCCTTCAGGTTTTGTTTACCCAGCTCATTCCTGCCCTTCCTTCAGTTCAGTCGGCACTTCCTTAGGGAGATCTTGCTCCCAACCTCTTTCGAGTTGCTTAGTGTCCCCTTTGCATTATTTTGCTATAACCTGAGTCTCTTTTCTGGGTAATTACTAAGGTCGTATGTATGCATTTGTGAAACTCTTGATATAATAATATTGCTCTCACCAACGTCTTAAATTCTGCAAAAACAGAGTTGGGTCTGTCTTTCCCATTGTGGCCCTGATGCCAAAGATCCAGCCTAGCATATAATGTGTGCACTAATTACTCACTAGAGGGAGGAATTATAATTTAAAATGAGGTATTAGGGCTTAGAGAGATAGCTGCTCTTCTAGAAGACAAGGGTACAATTCTGAGCACCTTTATGGTGGCTCACAACTATCTGTGACTTCAGTTTCAGAGGATCTAATGCCTTCGTCTGGCCTCTCCAGGTAACAGACATGCATATGGTACACATACATATATGCAGGCAAAACACCCATACATATAAAATTTTTTAAAAAATCAAATTAAAAATGAAGAAATAAAATGATAATGAGGGTATTTAAGAACAACACTAAGTACAGAACTTCTTGGGAAAATGGGCAGTTACTATAGAGTATCATTTACCAGAAGTCATAAAATTCTTTTATTCAGTAGCAATATGATATGAAAAGGGTAATGTGGCTAGGGTGATCCCACGTGTATCTAATAAGCAATCATAAACAACTCAAGAACAGACTCTGATCTGACAGCAGAAATTATTTCTGACCAATTCCATTTTATAGACCACTTAGGCATTATTATTTCCTGCAGCTTCTGAAGAGTACACATACTGGTGTTGTAAGAGGAAGATGGATATTTTTAAAAGGCAAAATATGTTTGTTGCTGCAGTGAGAGTCTACGAATCCTAAGAACAGCTGCTAATGGCAAGTCATAGTTATTTGAATGGCCTATAATTTCTGTATTATTATTGTTGTTTGAGTCTTATAAACTAAAAACTAAGAGAAGTATTTGGGAGTTAGCAACAAATACATTGAATAAAAACTGCAAATTCTTGTATAAACACTACCTTCACTACAACAAATCATGCTCATCTCAAGGGCCCAGTATCATATGAAGTACAGAAATATTCTGTGTCTTTATCAACGTAACTAAAACTACAATAAGAATTCAAGTATATCTTAAATGGCTTGAAAAACTTAGATGAGATCATCTTCTTTGACTTAATATTTATAAATCTAATATTAGATCATATAGAAATTTTTTTGGCCGGGTGGTGGTGGCACATGCCTGTAATTCCAGCACTCTGGGAAGCAGAGGCAGGCAGATTTCTGAGTTTGAGGTCAGCCTGGTCTACAGAGTGAATTCCAGGACAACCAGGGATATACAGAGAAACCCTGTCTCAAAAAAACAAAAACAAACAAAAAAAAAAAACCAAAAAACCAAAATCAAAAAAAAAAAAGAAATTATTTTTATATTCAAAACTTAATTATAAGTGCTTATTAAATCATCTTGAGATAATGTTTAGGCCACGTTCATTATGTCAAAATTAATGAATTTTTTTCATTTGTAACAAACTAAAATCAAATTTGATCAAACCTCACTGCTGAGCTACTAAGTTCACTGATCCTCAGAGTTTCACCTGAGGGTTTAGGAAACACAAGGGGGAAGAGTCATTTCCCACATAGATCAGGGCTTTGTGTTTAAGGCTCAAACTGGAGAACACAGCAGTGGTCTGGCGAACAGCAGTAATAAAGCTTAATAGAAAAACAGATTATGTATTTGAGACTAACAATAAATTGTTCAGAAACAACACTCAATCCAAAATTTGGAAAACATTTAGAAGTTTGGAAATATTTGAATAAAGTTTGGCTCATGTCTCTTTAAATTGTCTTTTATAATTTTTCATAGGGAAATTCTATTTCTTCAAACCAAACATAATTAATAATGCCTTTTGTGTAACAGACATGTGGCTATTGTATGTTGTTTTTTTTTTTTGTTGGGACCATCTGCAATAATATCTCATGAATGTTAGAGCAGCCAATGATGAAGAAATATTAAAAAGCCTTAGGCTAGGCTTTTGAGCTTAGCTCTGACAATGGTCAATCAATTCATTGTCCTTGGAAAAAGGCTTAGTTTATAACGTCTACCATGTTTGCTTTAAAGCCAGATGTTTATGGTCTCTATAAGGTTTTTTTTCTACTTATTAATTGTTAAGTTATATAATAAACACAAGATATTTTTATCTTTTCACAATAATTTAAAAGTAAACATTGTGGTTTATTTATATAAATTTCTTACAACATATACAGACTCAGAGTCTTTCAGCTGAGAACACATAGTAGGTAACCATCTTTATAAATGGAAAGTGCTCCTCACCCAAGATTAATTCATGTGCTCAAATGGCATGTACTTGTTGAATAGATTTGCTCAGTTTAAACCAAGTCTTTCACTCAATTACAAGCAGGTAAACCATGGACATGAACACACACACACACACACACACACACACACACATACACACATGTCCTCAGACCAATGTCTAGAAACAAATGAGCAGGTACTCTCATTAGTCATAATAATAGAAAAAGCAAAAGCCCATCATAAACAGGCCAAAGCAATGTAGGAGACTTTAGCTGAAAGTGTGTATCTCAGACGGAAAAGGAACAGATGCAATGGTACTAGTAAAAAAAAGAAAAGTCACCCCTGTGGCCATATGTCTCAGAGGACAGTATGAAACCTCTGCTGACAGGAAAGAGCAGGATAGAAAACAGAGACCTTTTCCCAATTTGTTGGTTGCCATTTTATCCTTTTGACAGTATCCTTTGCCTTACAGAAACTTTGTAATTTTATAAGGTCCCATTTGTCAATTCTTGATCTTAGAGCATAAGCTATTGGTGTTCTGTTCAGGAATTTTTCCCCTGTGACCATGTGCTCAGTGCTCTTCCCCAATTTCTTTTCCAGTAGTTTCAGTGTGTCTAGCTTTATGTGGAGGTCCTTGATCCACTTGGAGTTGAGCTTAGTAAAAGGAGATAAGAATGGATTGATTTGCATTTTTCTGCATGCTGACCTCCAGTTGAACCAGCACCATTTGTTGAAAAGGCTATCTTTTTTCCACTGGATGGTTTTAGCTCCTTTGTCGAAGATCAAGTGGCCATAGGTATGTGGGTTCATTTATGGGTCTTCAATTCTATTCCATTGATCTACCTGCCTGTCGGGTTAATATCCAATATATACAAAGAAGTCAAGAAGGTACACTCCAGAGAGCCAACCCTATTAAAAAATGGGACACAGAGCTAAACAAAGAATTTTCACCTGAAGAATTTCGAATGGCTGAGAAGCACCTTAAGAAATGTTCAACATTATTAATCATTAGGGAAATGCAAATCAAAACAACCCTGAGATTTCACCTCACACCAGTCATAATGGCTAAGATTAAAACCTCAGGAGACAGCAGGTGTTGGCGAGGATGTAGAGAAAGAGGAACACTCCTCCACTGCTGGTGGGATTGCAAACTGGTACAACCACTCTGGAAATCAGTCTGGTGGCACATGTCTGCAGTCCCAGCACTCTGGGAGGCAGAGGCAGGCAGATTTCTGAGTTCAAGGCCAGCCTGGTCTACAGAGTGAGTTCCAGGACAGCCAGGGCTATACAGAGAAACTCTGTCTCGAAAAAAACAAATCATACAAAAGAAAGAAAGAAAAAAGAAAACTGGGCATGACACTTCCAGAGGACCCTGCTATACCACTCCTGGGCATATACCCAGAGGATTCCCCGGCATGCAATAAGGACACATGCTCCACTATGTTCATAGCAGCCTTATTTATAATAGCCAGAAGCTGGAAAGAACCCAGATGTCCCTCAGTGGAGGAATGGATACAGAAAATGTGGTATATTTACACAATGGAATACTACTCAGCAATTAAAAACAATGAATTCATGAAATTTTTAGGCAAATGGTTGAAACTGAAAAATATCATCCTAAGTGAGCTAACCCAATCACAAAAGAATACACATGGAATGCACTCACTGATAAGTGGATATTAAGTAGCCCAGAAGACACAATTAACATATCAAATGTTTCCCAAGAAGAAGGAAGGAGAAGGCCCTGGTCCTGGAATGGCTTGATGCAGCATTATACGGGATTTCCAGGACAGAGAAGTGGGAGGGGATGATTGGGGAATGGGCAGAGGGAAGAGGGCTTATGGGACTTATGGGGAGGGGGGAATGGAGAAAGGGGAAGGCATTTGGAATGTAAACAAAGAATATAGAAAAAGAAAAAGAAAAAAGAAAAGAAACCAAAGAGACTTCCTAACATGAGGCTCCCAAGCTGAATGACCTTTCATCGCTGAGTACACATTTATCTGGGAAATGTATGTCGTCTCTATTCTATTTCACAGTCTGCCAAATCAATGTCTCTCTAGCGGACACTGAGCATTGCGTTCAGAGGATCAGAGCCGAGCACAGCGGCACATCCTCATCCTCACCGTGGGGCTAAAGCAGTAAGACGCTTTGGGAATCATCTCCATTGGCTCTGTCCTTCTGTGGTCAGCAGCAGTTCTCAGTTCAAACCGCTATTAGGAGCAGAATGTAGACCAGTCAGAGAGTGTATGCTCTTTGCTTCGAGAACACAAAGCCCTGGATCTTCCAGTCCCCAGCACCAACAAACCATGTGTATGTATGTACCACACATACACACCAAACATATACACCACACACCACACACACACACACACCACATACTATGCACCACACACACACACCACACACCACACACACATACCATGCACTCCCCACACACACCACACATACACACCACATAATACACACATACCACACACCATATATCACATACCACACCACTCCACACACTACATAACACACACACACCACACACCATACACTATACACCATACCACACACACACAACACACCACACATACCACACATATACACATCACATACCACACCACACACACACAACACACCACACATATCACACATATACACATCACATACCACACCACACACACACACCAAACATACACACCACATACCACACATACACACACCACATACCACACATCACACATACACACACACCAAACATACACACCACACACAACACAACACACAACACATACACACCACACACACACACCACACACATATACCACACACACCACACACACACCATACACATACACCACACATACATACATACCACACCAAATATACACACTACACACATACATACCACACCAAACATACATACCACACACATACATGCGCATGCACACACATATACCACATACATGACACACACACAGAAGTGAATACACCAAGTCTCTACCCACCCCACCTCCCAAAGTAGTATCGCCTAAAAAATTGTAGTTCTCTTTTAAAAAGTATTCAGAATACTTAGAGTCTATTACCTGGTTCAAGAGAACACATATGAGTTCTGGAGACATAAGGCTCTTCTTGGAGCCCAACTCCTGGAATTCTCATCTGGTTTTCAGCAAATAGTAGCTGAAAACTAAACACCTATCTGATATTTTGCTATGCAATGGTATAGTGTGAAGAATTATATTAATTCATTTATTGTTATTATTATTTTCATGTGCACTAGTGTTCTGCCTTCATGCGTGTCTATGTGAGGGTGTCATATTCCCTGAAACTGGAGTTACACACAGTGTGAACTGCCATGTGGGTGCTGGGAATCAACCCAGGTCTTCTGGAAGAGTAGTCAGTGCCCTTATTCATTGAGCCATCTCTCCAACCCCATATTAACACATTTTAATTAAACCAAAAAAAGGTGCATTCAGTTCTCTCTCCAGACCTCAGAATCCCATGTATCAACTGGAAACAGTAACTTTAAGAGAAAGGAATTGTGTCTAAATGAAGATACCCAGGAGAACAGTGCTGGGTATGTTCATTACTTTTACCTTAGCAATATGCTACTTTGGTGTGGTACAGAGGTCAGAGAAAGCACACCCAGGAGAAACAGAAGGCACCCGTAGCGTGTGTCAAACGAGGAGGACAGAGGCCATTATCTGACTGTCCCACCTGCTGACCAGATAGTCCCAGTTGAGCTGTATCCAGTTCCAGGCCATGCTCTTCCCATAGGTGTTGTAGGAGATGTAGCGGATGACCGTAAATACATCCTGAGTTTTAATAATATTGGGGTCTTTGATCATTTCCAGATACCTAAGAGAAGGCAAGAAGAAAACAGCTTCAGAGTGAATATTAACTGTCACCTAAATCTCCCCCAGCTTTCATCCCAGCAGCTCAACCTGTGAGGTGTCAACTGGCGAGAGAGTTAAATATGGCAACTTGGGGAAGATGGTCTCAAAGATTAGTGTTATTTAACTGTTCTTAAAGAATAACCTCTATCGCATAAAAAAAATTAAAAAAAAAAGAATAACCTCAGGCCGGAGTGATGGCTCAATAGTTAAGGGCACTGGCTCCTCTTCCAGAGGTTCTGAGTTCAAATCCCAGCAAATACATGATGGCTTACAGGCACCCTCTGGTGTGTCTAAAGACAGCTACAGTGTACTCATATACATTAAATAAATAATTAAAAAAAGAATAAAGTTTTGGTGAGCACCTAAATCTAATAATTTAAATTTAGTTAATAGTAAATATTAAAATGGTTATTGAAAATTAAATTATTTTAGAACTATCAAAACAATTAAAACTAAATTTGAGCAACTGCTCTAATAAAAGACCAATTATTGAATACGTATTAAGCACTTAATTAATTACTTTTTTAAAAATATTGATTTATTTTATTTATATAAGTACACTGTAGCTGTCTTCAGACACGCCAGAAGAGGGTATTGGATCCCATTATAGATGGTTGTGAGCCACCATGTGGTTGCTGGGAATTGAACTCAGGACCTCTGGAGGAGCAGTCAGTGCTCCTAACCTCTGAGCCATCTCTCCAGCCCAATTAATTACTTTTTTAAAAAGTATATGTAAAGAAAAACTTTATGTCTTATTCTATGGGACAAAACTTAAACTTTACTTGCTAATATAAGCTATCTAGATATAATTATAGTTTAATACAAATAAATACAGGGGATGTCTATCAGTCCTTATGCTGTGATGTTAACTAGGACTGGCCTTCTGAGACCACATTGCTATTAGAATTGTTTCTATCTGAAGTTACCATATGTTTTGTTTACCATGAAAAAGGCAGCTCAAAAATATGTATGGCTGATAATCAGATATATTTTTATAATCTTTTTGTCCCATTCAATTGCTTGGGAACCACATGTTGGCCTGGACCATTCCATTTCTAGGGGAAACAAACGTTAATAACTACATTTAAAAGATCACTGTTCAACTTGAGATGTGAGGAAGATTAGAGAAATAGCTTTTATCAAAAAGGAAAGGAATGTATAGTTTTTCTGACATTCTATATCAATGTTGAGCATACTTAATGCTGGAGTCTAGACATAAAATGGCCCCAAAGGTCTGTAGTTGAAAGCCTGGTCCTCGACTGGTAATGTACCAGAAGTCTTTGCACCATGATGCTGCCATCTTCATCAGTGGATTCGTCCACTGTGATGCATGCTTAGCTCCACAGACTGTGGAGGCCCTGCCGAGTCAAAGGGAGTGGATCACTTTGAGTGTGTGTTGTCTCTGTGTCTCCCCGTTTCTTGGGTGACATGTGGTGAACAGCCTTCCTTCACCTGACTCTTCTACTGTGATGTTTCCACCTTCCACCAGGACTGAGAGCACTGGAATGTGAACTCAGATCTCTTAAGCCATGAGTCAAACTTAATCTTTCCTCACTTTAACTTGTTTTCTTGGGTGTTCTGGCACAGCAATAGAAAAGGAGGACATTTGACCCAAGAAATTTACCATGAGACAAAAAGAAAACTTGAGCTTTAAGGTACATCCATGTGCTGTGGGGCTTTAGAAAATACCATAGTGCCCTTTCACTCTTCAAGGGAAAGTTCTGTAGATCAAGATCTAACTGTGCAGTGCCCAGCACAGAATGAGAGTGAAACAGGATGCCGCAGGTCAGATGAGGTGACTGTGTTCATTTGTTTCAGGAGCACACATGTGGCTTTGGCTTGTCAGCTGTGTTGAGGAACCCTATTCTCAAAAAAAAAAAATGTGCAGGGATGTGGGAGAAGGCTCTGGGAAAACTGACATATTGTACATCACAAGCACTTCGTGTGTAGATGCCATGACTGTGACCACAGCATTCATCTCTAGAAGACAGGCAGGATTCTAGCAGGTAAAGTGCGACTGGTTAAAACCCAATAGACTTGTCCCAGGACCAACTTTATCAATTCCTTGAGGAAGACCAGGAAGAAAAGAGCATCCCTCTCTCCATCACTCCAAAAGGATGTGTGTCTCCTCTGTAGAAAAGGGAAATAAGGAAAAGAGGAAACTCTCTGCTACTTACTGTCTTAGTCAGGGTTTCTATTCCTGCACAAAACAACATGACCAAGAAGTAAGTTGGGGAGGAAAGGGTTTATTCAGCTTATACTTCCACATTGCTGTTCATCACTAAAGGAAGTCAGGACTGGAACTCAAGCAGGTCAGGAAGCAGGAGCCGATGCAGAGGCCATGGAGGGATGTTACTTACTGGTTTGCTTCCCCTGGCTTGCTCAGCTTGCTCTCTTATAGAACCCAAGACTACCAGCCCAGGGATGGCACCACCCACAATGGGCCCTCCCTCCTTGATCACTAATTGAGAAAATGCCTTATAGCTAGATCTCAGGGAGACACTTCCTCACCTGAAGCTCCTTTCTCTGTGCTAACTCCAGCCTATATTGAGTTGACATACAAAACCAGCCAGTACACTTACTTTAATAAACTACATAAACTAGGGCTGGGGTTTAACAAGTCTTAAAAGCCAGACTTGCAGACAAAAGCAGCCAATGTCAGGGACTCCTCACTATACTGGCTTTTAGTCCCAATCAGATAGAAAGCAGAGGTGACTACCTTTTTAGGCACATGCAGTTGTACGAATAAACCTGGTTTCGTGTGAAACACAGCAGATTTATCATACACTCATATAAGCAAGGAATTCCAGGGAACCCCTCACTTCACCCAAATTTGCTGCCAAACCTCACTTTGTTATGGTTGTCACTCAAGGTCTAAAATATATTTCTTCAAATTCACAACTAGACTATTAAGAACCATTAACCACTCAAACCACTTTCTGTGGCAGATATGATAAGGGGGTACAACTTGTCTTTCACAAGGAATGTCTTAGGGAAACATTTTGACATATTAGGCTACTGAAATTCTAGAAACATCACTGATATGGTGGGCACCGAAGGCCTTTTGTTTTGCTTTGTTTTGTTTTGTTTTGTTTTGTTTTGTTGTGCAATCTTCTTCTATACCTGCATCCATAAAGTCTTGCTGAAACTTGTAAAGTAGTTGCTAAATTCTTTAATAGATAAAATTAGTACCATGCCATCTAGCATAATGTTTTGACAAATGTCAAGAGGGTCATGTTCTTTATTTAATCTAAACCAATTTTACTTCAGTTATTTAATTTATTATTATTATTATTATTATTATTATTATTATTATTATTTTATGTATGTATCTGTGCACCAGTTGAGAGCCTGGTGCTCACAGAGGCTGGAAGAGGCCATCAGCCATTGTGGTAGTTATGCGGTTGCAGCTCACCATATGGGTTCTGGGAGTCGAACTGGGGGTCCTCTCAAAGAACAGCCAGGGCTCCTAACTGCTGAGTCTTGTCTCCAGTCTCTCAAATTTATTTTAAATATTACATATTAAAACATGGCATGCCTGGTGGCAAGCAGAAGCGGGGGGTGTGGGGGTGTGGGGTGTGTGCTTTAATCTACAATGTCATCCAGTGAGACCGGGGGGGGGGGATTGCCTTAATCTACAAGGCCATCCAGTGAGACCCTGTCTAGAAAACAAACAAACAAGCCAAAAGAAAGAAAGAAATGAAAAATAAATTAACACATGAGTATACATAGTAATGCTTGAAGACTTGACAAAGCTTTGGTTGGATTTAATACCCAGGACCACAAAGCAAACAGCCAACAGCACACGGTTTACCTTGCCAGGAGCGTAACATTATTCACTGAAGCTAACCCGTAGAGCAGTTTTTCCTTCTCTTGGGCTAGCGATGTTTTCTCATACTGATCTAACATAAAGTTCCACGCCGTCTCGTTGCCAGAGTTCTGCATTCCGTAGCGGTACACCAGCAGCCTGAGGTTCACAGGAATGCTGCAAGAAGAAACAGTGTTTCAGGCGCGTTGTGTGTTTAGTCACACCCTTTAAAACCTTCTCTACAGCCAAGCAACACGAGTAGTCTCACCTTCCACTTCCTTTTAGCCAGGACTCAAATAACTGCGAAGCATTGCCCAAGGCGTCTCTGTCTCCCATCTTGCATGCGAATCCTAACACAGAGGTCCGGAGTAACCTTAAAACACAAACAAGCACAGAGCCAGGGCCTCAGCAAACGTTTGCTGTCATAAAACACAAATACACAGATGTTAAGTGACTATTAGTTTATAAAAGGTAAGAAATCACTTTTCGATGTGGCTTCCAGTATCCCCCCATCCCAGAGAATCGGCAATGGGCTTCACTTGGCCTTGAAAGTACGTCTGAAAGAGAAACACAGGACACCAGAGTAAGAACTTGCTACGTCTCTGAATCTTCTGTAACCTAGAGCCCCCATTGTACTATTTCCCCTACTAGTCCTGAGAAGTTTGGGCCAGTGCTTAGAAAAAGACAGTGTTCATATTTTATAACAGTCAATTTTCCTTCAGCCCTAAGCATTGAAATCACTCTAGATCTTTCTTTAAGATTTTGGAACATTGAGCGAGCCCTCTGCGATGCTCAGTCTTGACGTCAATGTGACACAAACTAGAATCCTGGGAGAAGGGAGTCCCAGGGAGGGGCCTGTCTAGATTGGGTAGGCCTTCAGGGCAAGTCTGTGGGGATCTGTCTTGCTTCCATTGTTTGACTTGGAAGCCACCCACCGTGAGTGGCACCATTTTCTGGGAAGGGGATTCTAGGTTAAGAATGGAGAAAGTGAGTGGAGCAGTCACAAGCATGCGTTAAGTCTTTGCTCTCTGCTCTTGTCTGTTGATGTAATAGGACAAACTGCTTCCAGTCCCTGCTGCCCTGCCTTCCCCACAATGGGCTGTGTCCTGGCATTGAGAACCAAATGTGCCCTTCGCCTTTAAATTGCTTTTATCAGGGTATTTTTATCAGAGCAACAGGAAAAAAACAAAACAAAACAAAAAAAACAACCAAAACACCGGCTTTAACATCTTTTTTCACTATAGTAATAATTAGGAAAACACCTCATATATTTCTGAAACTAAGATGATGTTTAACCATCAATGAAATATTTTAAAATGACAGCTATTTAGACTTACAAAGACCATTTAGGGGTTCTTGCTACCCTATTACCTACCACAGGCGGGCAAGTCCTCTAATGTTCCTATTACACAAGGGAAACTTACACTCACAAATATCAAATATCAAAATAATTATTGATAAAACACATCAAATACCACAAATATCAAATCATTTTCCCAAGGTCTTTCATTCAGTACACAAAATAACTAGATTTGAATCCAGAATTTGTTTAAAATCGCAAGCAACTTGTCAAAGAGCTACAGAAATGACAAAGAAAAGGTAAATAGAAATGAAAAAAGCTAAAGCAAAAATCCCAATGTGGAGGTTAAGAGTAAGAAAATATAATTTTTTTACTTTGCTACATTTTGTTAAAAATAAATTAATTTTCTCAGATAAATCCATTTTAAAGTGGGTTCTAATTTATAGTTTAGAGTGTTAAAAATGTAAATATAGTCATTTTGATACTAAAAATTGATACCTTTTAGAGACATATGCAAACACAAATACTAAACATTTAAAAGTGAAAAAGCTCTAACAGCCCATCTGCATTGACTGGTCTAGCTCTTATCTCTCAATTCCATGTGGTACACAGATAATCCCCAAGAGGTCCTTCCTCTAGGAGCCACCCCAGTGGACTGAACATTTACAATCGTGGAATGCTGACAATGTTAACATCACCTCTATCTTGGGGTACAGCTCTCTGTCATCTTCAAACATGCTGATGATGTAGCTTACAGAGGAGATGGCTCTCTCCCATGGTAAGAAATCCTTTTCTGAGTTGAGATACCTGGTCAAGTTCAGTGCTGTTTTATAATTCAGAAGTTGAGCTCTGAGAGAGAAAATAAATAAGACAATTAATTGAAAACCAGACTTTCAATTGAAAGGACCAATGTGGTGACCCTAGCATTTTATGTGACGAGAATTCCTCTGCTGAGTAATTAAAAAGCTGCATGGAGAGAGAGCTTGGTGGTTAAGTGCACTTGCTGTTCTCACAGAAAACTACAGTTCTCAACACCCCTCTCAAGAGGCTCACAGCTGCTTATAATTCTAGCTATAGGGGATCCGATGCCCAACTCTGACCTCTGTGTGCCCCCACAAATATGTGAGTGCATACACACACATACACACACACACACACACACACACTCACACTCACACACACACACAAAATAATAAAATAAACACTAAAAAAAGAGAAAGAAAAGAAATTGCATTTATTGTTGAGACTCAACTGTTGAGACTCAACTGATAACACCAGGATACATACCATGGTAGTCAGTTCCACAGAAATTTATGGAAATGTATTTTTAAAAGTTTAGTTCAGGTGTATTTGAGAAAAAAAAATCAAATAGAAAAATTGTCTTTAAAGTTTGTATTTTGAATGCTGATATCCAAGAAAATGCTAGTCTGACCTCTCGGTGGTAAAGAGAGGGGAGGGAGCAAGCTGGAGGCTGGGCAGAAGCGGAGACTGAAGGCTCAGCCCTGAACCACACATCTCCACCTCTCCCAGCGAGGTCCCAGGAGCACTGCCGAAGTGCTTCAGAAAATGCATCTTTGCTGTTAAAAATCCAAGGGGTGTGCATTTCAGTCAAGTAACAACAGAATTGGATAGGAACTTGTGTGAAAAAGTTCTATTTTAGGTTCCATGCACTTGTTTTTCTCACGGATTCTTACAATAGTCTCCTGTAGTCTTGTCCAGTTTTCTATAAGGAGACTGATCCGGACATTGGTTAGGAGACTTACTCCAGTCTCTATACAACCAGGATGATGTTAGTCAGGTTCAAAGCCTGTTGGTTAACCCTTTGAAAACTGATGGCATCTTTCGACTTCCTGTAAATTACCTAAGGAGTTCATGTGAAATGTTTCTGCTTGTTATCCTAGCCGACCAGCTCTCGATCTGCTTGGCTAGTAGCTATTGGAGAACGACTCTAACAGTCACACGGCCTCATGAACAGGGTTCGGATGCCCATCCTCAGAAGAGTGTTTCTTGGGCAGTATGGGTTCTAACAGGCAACGACGATGCAGTACTGTTGGAAGACACGGAGTGAAAGGTTCATGCTGAACCCAAGCCAGAAGATGCTTCTGAAGGAATTAGCATCTATCTATCTCATGTTCGGACAAAGCTCCTGAAAAACTTGGGGTATCAAATCAGCGGTGTATGTGACTCCTACAGAGGATCAGAAACTTAATAAATAATTATTAGATTCGGGTGACCTGAAAAAGTCAAGAAGCCATGGTTGCTGGTCCTCAAATATCTAGTAGTAAGTGTGTGTTCACAAAACTGAAGCATGCTGTGCATTTGTTGAATCAAATTCTGAAGGCATATTTAAAACCATGTCATTTATATTTCACTTGGTTTTTGGGGGGAAGAGATGGGCCTACCACTGTGCACATGGGGAGGTAAGGTATATAGGAATTATGTCTCTCCTGTCATGTGGGCCCTGGGCTAGAACTTAGGTCAGCAGACTTGAAGGAGGCCACCTTTTTCCTTTGAGTCATCTTACCAGGCCAGGGTACACTCGGATCCCTTTCAAATATCACTAAGTCAAAGACCCTGATTCGGAGTAACTCATACTCCATTCCAACAGGGGAGGGGGTTGGAGTGAGAAGCTTGTTTCTATGAATAGCTGACATCAGCATTTGTTACAAGGCTCCTATGAATTTAAAAAGGGAGTGAGCAGCCGGGCGTGGTGGCGCACGCCTGTAATCCCAGCACTTGGGAGGCAGAGGCAGGCGGATTTCTGAGTTCGAGGCCAGCCTGGTCTACAGAGTGAGTTCCAGGACAGCCAGGACTATACAGAGAAACCCTGTCTCGAAAAACCAAAAAAAAAAAAAAAAAAAAAGGGAGTGAGCAAAAAAAAATAACAATAATGCTTAAAATACAGACATTTGGATGTTTTCAATTTAAAAAAAATCAAATGTAATTGTAATTAATTTTAAAGACATATGAAAACTCAGGGGTATTTTAAAACATACCTTGCCAAAGCAAAAGCGTCATCAATAAAACTTGACCGGTCAGCAGAGGAGAAGTTCTGGAAGAACAAGAAACATGAGTGCCAAGCAAAGAGCATTGGGGAAAAAAAAATAAGTATTGTAAAAACGCTGTCCTTGCAACAAACTCACAATAGTTCATAATCGCTCTGTGCCTTACCATGTGGTTTGAGAAGAGAGCCTTAGCTATCCAATCCCAAGTTTCTTCTTCGTAATTTACACGATAAAACCCAATGTGATCTGGGTTTATTTTGAGAAAACCATCTCCAGTGAGATTAGCATTCAAAGTGATTCCTGTGGCAGTAAATAAACACTAATGAGAAACATGCTTGCATACACTGTAAACACAGAGAAATTAGACCCAGAGGGCAAAAAGGAAGGAAAAAAAAAAGGAAGAAAAGCAATATTAGCTCAAGGAGTCGAGTTTGATTTGGACCCAAAGCCCCTAAGCCTAATTCTTACTTAGTTGCCTGACTTTAGAATGCCACTGGGGTGAGCAAGATGAACAAGAAATAAGCAATGTCAACAGGCGTCCTGCCACTTGTAGCGTATGCTCTTCCCTGGCAGCGGCGTGCCACAGGAGTGCAATAACTTCAAGCTGGCCAGTCCTGTAGTAATTAACAGTGGTGCCTATGGGCAAAGAAATCTATGCCTCCTGGGAGTGATCCATACATTCCCAAGTATAATGGATTACAAAGGGAAGGCTATTCACCGGGACAGCCCCAGGAAGGGCCGAGATGCTAACATTTAATGAGCACCTTCTCAGAATCATTACCGAAGCTGGACCTGCTGGCATATGTTTATAAAAATTCCAGCTACTCGGAAGGCTGTGGCAACTTATAGGCTTACCTGGACTACAGTGAGTTCAAAAGTCAGTCTGGGCAACCTAGTGAAAGCTTGTCTCAAAATAAAGTTAAAACAGGTCTGGAAATGTGAACCAGTGGTAAAGCACTTGCCAAGCAGGAGGGAAGCCCCTGGGTCTAATTCCCAAAACGAAATATATTAACATTGTAGCTAGTGGGAATAACTGTTGCTAAGCAGAACAAAGATGTGAGCATCTTGACAGGTTGAGGTGTTAAGGGCATGCTACAATTGACTCGGAACCCAAACACAATGTCCTTTCTTGGCCATCCACTTCCGACTTGTGCTTTCAATTAGATTTGCCTTCGAAAGGTCATCTACCTCCTCATTTCAGCTGAATGGAATGGTGGGTTTTCATCAGTGGAGTTAGCATACTAACTTTCCAATTTCTCAAGTATCAGCCTTTTAGAAGCCCGGTGCTAAAGGGAGAGAAACTTAAATTTAAGATTGTCATTTGCTCTTGTACTATTATATTGGAAAAATACAGCTTTTCTGTCCAGTACATGTATGAGATTAGTGTTCATGAAAACATAGCTTATTTAGTCTGCATGCAATCGTTATCATACTCCTGGTTTCTTTGAAAAGTAAAACCAGTCACAAATAAAATGCTAAAAAGAATAGACCTGGTTGATATTTGGTTTCAACAGTCAACCACTTCACAAGTTGTTATAAGCTGCGAGTATGGTAAGCACTGGCGAGCTCAAGCTAGATCTGTAAAAGCGTGGTGCCTTCCTCCAGAGGACGGTTCCTTTCATTTGGTCTGTTGTCTGCATACATGTTTGGTTTACTTTAAAATCTAAATCCATGTAACAAATAATATTTATAACAGAAGAAAAATGGTTGTAAACCCTTTCAAAAGAAACCTTAAAAAATAAGGCCTGTGGCTCTCTCCTCCAGCAAGATGCCCAAAGGAAAGAAGGCCAGGGGGAAGAAGGCTCCCCTGCCCCCCCCCCCGACCTCCCCCACTCCCCACCCCCACTTCCCCTGTCATAAGGAAACAGGAGGCCCAAAAGGTAGTCAATCTTTTGTTTGAGAAAAGGCCCAAGAACTTCAGCATTGGGCAGGACATCCAGCACAAAAGAGACCTAACACGCTTAGTCAAATGGCCCCGCTCCATCAGGCTGCAGCCACGAAGAGCCATCCTCTGTAAGTGGTGCAAAGTCCCTCCTGCTGTTAACCAGCTTACCCACGCCCTGGACAAGCAAACAGCTACTCAGCTGCTTAAGCTTGCCCACAAGTACAGGCCAGAGACAAAGCAGAAGAAGCAAAGGCTACTGGCCTGTGCTGAGAAGAAAGCCGCTGGCAAAGGGGACTTCCCCACTAAGAGACCACCTGTCCTCTGAGCAGGAGTCACCACAGTCACCACCTTGGTGGAGAACAAGAAGGCTCAGCTGGTGGTGATGCCCAGGATGTAGACTCCAATGAGTTGGTGGCTTTCCTGCCTGCCCTGTGTCGAACAATGGGGGTGTCCTACTGCATCAGCAAGGGCAAGGCCAGGCTGGGGCGCCTGGTCCACAGGAAGACACGCACCACTGTTGCCTTCACACGGGTTAACTCGGAAGACAAGCGCTCTGGCTAAGCTGGTGGAAGCTAATAGGACCAATTATAATGATAGATATGACGAGATCTGCCACCACTGGGGAGGCGACGTCCTGGGTCCTAAGTCTGTGGCCTGAGTTACCAAGCTGGAAAAGACAGAAGCTAAAGAACTCGCCACTAACCTGGGTTAAAGTGTACACTGTGGAAGTTTTCTGTACATAAATATAATTATAAAATTATCTTCTAATAATTATTAATAATAACAATAACAGCAATAAACTGTGCTCTGACACAATCAGTATTCATCGGTTTCACTTCTATACTTTTCTATTAGTATATATTTTGCCTGCATGGAAAATAAATCACTCAGATAATGGTGTGGGAAGTTACATTAAGTGAGAGACTTGAAGGAGTTTACTACAGGGACCATGCAGGGACCGAGCAGGCGAGGCTGGAAGCAAAGCCTGAGGCTTTAGTGTTAACGACGCATGCCACGGGCCACACCAAAGCACCATCCTCTGGGAGGCAAAAACACGGGGAAGAGTGTCAAACAAGGAAATGACATGCCTAAGTCTGCTTTCCAGAAAATGCTATTTTGACAGTGCCACGGGAGAGATTTTTGGATTAGATTCTAAAAGCATGAAGACTCGCTTGGAACCCGACTGTAAAAATCTAGGACAAGAAAGGGTTTGAATTTGGACTGATGTGACCACTGTGGGAACTCCACAGAGTGGAGCCCTGTTAGAGGTCAAAAGCGGCATAGCCCCTCCTCCTGCCCGGGGCGGGGCGAAGGCTCCCACAGAGGAATGAGTGATGGCGTTGCTAGCAGGGAACAGAAGGAGGCAAGGTTGGAAGGAAAGGTGATTTAAATTTTTGGAAGCATTTGCACGGTCTGGAAGATGTCCAGGACTCAGTAGTTTTTCATAATATAGAAGTCAAGTCTTCCAACATGACAATAAGTTTTCTTAGGAACCTTCAGAACAGGTACTTGACAAAATATAAACCCTTACCTCACTGGGGTAGTATTAATCTTCCTTGTCATTTGGCCCATAGGGAAGTTGTTGAAAGGAAGCTAATCTTTTGGCAACCTCGCTCTTTGAATGTTTGTATTGGGAGGAGAGTTTCGCGCTAAGGATAAAGCCGTATGTTACTGAAGAGAGAACAGGAACTTCTGAGTTTGACAGACCTGGGATAAAGTCCTTTCTCCGAGACTGGCGAGCTGTGTAACTCTGGCCAGATCACTTGGCCTCCCTGGGTCCCAGTTTACCAGGAGGAAAACTGGGATAAAAATCCTTCTGGGGCTGTTGTGAAGATTAAGTAAGATAACACAGATAACACAGGGTCACTTCGCTTGGTGTTGTGTGACCAACAGATGCTAGCCATCCCCATTATTATGAAACAGGATAGGCTGCCAGTTCTAGAAATAGCCAAGCAAATATAAATAACGTTGAGAAGTTCCTGGCAATCCATCTAAATACTGCAGTAATTTACTGCGCTTTATATGTACCTGGTTAAGCCTGTCTAATGTTACTGTGATTTTTCTCACTTTAGAGATGAGGAGGAAGCTGAGACCCCGGAAGTCAGTAGTTAAGGACTTTCCAAGTTTATGATACTTTGAGAACAGTTGACAACAGCAAACCGTAGAGTTGTTCCACAATCTAATGAAGAAAGTAGAGCTGAGCAGCCACGGTTTGCTTACGGGCATGAGAGCGTACATTTGCTTTTATTTTATGATTATAACAGCAACATGTGCTCTTTATGGAATTCTTGGAAAATAAAGTATAAAGAATTCCAGGCAGGGTGGTACATGCCTGTACTGTAATTTCAGCACTCGAGAGACTGGGACAAGAGGAGAGATGCGAATTCAAAGCTAATCTGTGCTACTGTAGTGACCCTGTTTCATACAAAGCCAACCCCCAAAATGTACACAATAATATAAAAAAAATTCCTCATCAAGCTTAAATTTTTAAATATTCTTTGTGTGTATGCATATGAGAAGCTTCTACATGTATGCACAAGCAAACATAAAACACACAACGGCACCCTACCTACTCTTTCGAAGATTAGTAATCTTCGCTCATTTGAAATTATACTATGAAGTTGTATTTTATATATTTGAAAATGTGTGCACAGCGACCACAAAGGGCTCTCACCATCTACCTTATAAATGACTATGTGCTGCAAATGTTGAGGACGTTATCCCCGGGTAGGGGCTCTGTCTAAGAAATTTCCTTCTCAGGGCTGGTGAGATGGTCCAGTGAGTGAAAGACTGGCCACACAGATGGAAGACTCATGCTGGGACCTTCAACACCCAATGTAGGCATGTATCTGTCAACCCAGCACTAAGAGGGCACGCAGAGGTGAGTTCCCCAGGGCTCGTGGCCAGCCAGTCTACCCAAAACAGTGAGCTCCAGGATCAGTAAGAGATCTTGCCTAGAAAAAATAAGCTGGAGAGTGCCTGACCTCTGACCTCTCTAGCCATAGACGTGGTTGAATGTGTATGTACCAGTGCACACACAGGTCTACAGTGTGCACACACACGCACACACTGAAAAAATGTTTTCAACAAAATTGTGTGCTACGTACGCAACCCTAGCTATTCAAGAGACTGTTATGGGAGGGTGGTGAATCATGAGCTGAAGGCTGGCCTAGGCAACTTAGTAAGATTCCAGCATGATACAGGGGAGAAGAGAAGAGAGATGGAGCCGGGCGTGGTGGCGCACGCCTGTAATTCCAGCACTTGGGAGGCAGAGGCAGGCGGATTTCTGAGTTTGAGGCCAGCCTGGTCTACAGAGTGAGTTCCAGGACAGCCAGGACTATACAGAGAAACCCTGTCTCGAAAAACCAAAATGTGTGTGTGTGTGTGTGTGTGTGTGTGTGTGAGAGAGAGAGAGAGAGAGAGAGAGAGAGAGAAGAGAGAAGCGCGAAGAGAGATGGGAGGGAGGATGGGAGGGAGGCAGGGAGGGAGGGAAGGAGGGAGGAACTGAGTCATGACTGTGCGAGTTATAATTTCAGGGCTTCTCCCAGATCTCAGCGACTGACACAAGAGCATTCGCCTGCAATGGAAATTGGCTTCATTTGTTTTTGTTTTTGTTTTTTGTTTTTTGTTGTTTTTTTTGTTTTGTTTTGTTTTTGAGACAAGATTATGCTTCATGGCCCAGACTGGCCTGGGACTTGCTATATCGCCTATGATGGCCTTGAATGAGTAACCCACCTCCCTCAGCCTTCAGCTACACTTTTAATACATAATCAATTTGGAAGAGCGCACACAAAAGAGAGCTGTATAGGGGAGATCTGCTGGTGTGTTTCCCATCCTCCTCGGCAGGCATCGCCCACCTGAGCAGTGCATGCAGTCCTCATCTTTTTAAAGGCTTGGTTCTGCAGAGATTAGCGTACTTGGAAGAAACCCGTTAGTCCTTTGCCACACCGTTCCTTTCCACTAGGTAAGAGCTAGATGACACTCCCTTGCTGCTAAGTAGCATCCTACAGCTGAGGACAAAAGTACAATGCAGAAGAAGTAATCGATGCTCTGCTAGTCCTGGTCCTCCTGCTTTCTTTCTCTGTGTTCCAGTTGATAAATACCTACAAAAAGAGTCTGACATTCAGGTTGTATTAGAACTATAAGAAGTAAAAACGAACAAATGAAAACCAGAATTTCCAAGTCGTTATTTGCTAGGCAGTCACCTGGAAGACGTGGCAAGTCAGAAACACTTCCTTTGGCTGCTGAACCAACAAAAAAACTTCCATTGCATCAAGCCATGGTTGACCATTTACTAGTGCATTGATTGGCTCGCCAGGACGCTGCATTGTGTTAGCATCATTGCTTGATGACATCTTTAGAATGATGGCCCCGTCCTATGATCCTCTACTCCTTACTCAGTATATTCTCACTGGGAAGAGATATCTAATTAGCCTACACAGGTGTGCTGGCTTATACCTGATTAATACATACAACATTTAGCATTCTCGCTTAATCTCCTGTATGTTTGGTTTAGGTGAATAAATCTTCCAAGCCTTGATTGACTGACCGGGGCTGAGCTGACAAACTGAGCTTCTAAACCAGCATAACTGATTTCTGGTTTGTATACTGCACAAGACTCAGCTTGAAAACACAGAGAACGTCCTTCCTTCCTTAACATGTTTAAAGGTATGTGACCACCATTTGTTTGGTGCTAACTACGTGAACATACCCACTTGATCCATTTTTAAAAATCCTATTTCTATAATACCTGGATTTGCTCATTTAAATTCACAAAGTGCAGACATGAAAGTTCCAAAGATCGTCATCCTGAGTCCATACCCATCTCCAAACCCTCACTCCTGCAACGATGTCCCGAGTCCACTCCTGTAGGAGTGTCTTAGGCCAACTCTTTGACTCCACACCAGAAATAATGTTTTAGACCCTCTCCTAGACCCCAGTCCTGGAGTCATGTCTACAGAAACACCATGTTCAGACAAGATTGATAACTCCTTTGTCCTGTGACAACTTTCATTCCTTCTAAATGTTCCAATGCAACAAATCGAAGCATATACAGATGGCGTCCAATTAGATGTAGGTGAATATAAAACAAAAAGAGTTATAACAAAAATAGCGACTGATATCAAAGACAGAGAGGGCTGTACCGTAACTATAACAGAACACAAGGTCTAAGAGGAGCAGACGGGGCCGACAGCCCTCCTCTAAGTGCATGCCTACCGAATTCTTCCATGTGCCGAGTACTTATTAGATAACAGGTGGGGAGCGAAAGATACCATGAGTATTTTAACCTTCAAGGAGCTTATAATTTAGTTGAAAAAGAAAAGAGAGCAAATGAAGTTTCGACAGCAAGGGTTAATTTACCAACCATTACTACTAGGAATCACAAGACTGACAAAACTGCCAGGATCAACTATATAAGAAAAGTATTTGGGGGCTGGAGAGACGGCTCAGCAACCAGTTAAGAGCACTGACTGTTCTTCCAAAGGTCCTGAGTTCAAATCCCAGCAACCACATGGTGGCTAACAACCATCTGTAACAAGATCTGATGCCCTCTTCTGGAGTGCCTGAAGACAGCTACAGTGTACTTATATATAATAACAAATAAATAAATCTTAAAAAAAAATCAAGAAAGGTATTTGGAATAATTAGCCTAGAAGAAAATCCCAGTGACCGCAAATAACAGCAGTAAAGATAGGAAACCATATTTTGATAATAATAAGCTCACTTTAACAGAGTTAAGACAATTTAAATGAGGGTGATTGGGGGTGGGGGGTGGAGAAGGAGGGCTCTAGGTTAGAATCACCAGGAAATATTTTGTGTGAGATTTACTTCTTTTCTTAGAAACAACATATTTTTTTCCTACTGCTTAAAGTATCACGTACAATACTTGTGTAAATAAAAGATCCCGGAAGCCCTATTATTGCTTGGGGCATTTCTGACTGATGAATCATCAGAGAGTCCAGGAGCGTGGACGTGAGACAGGTAACATGAGCTGCTCGCCCATCCAATGTACTAGGGACACATTCGTCATCTGTGTCCTGAGCTGAAGATGTCCTCAGACAGGAAACAGGAACTCACAGCACAGCCTAAAAGTGGAGCAGGCACTTTGAAGTAGGAAGAGGTGTCTAATTTTTTTTTTGTTGTTTTATTTTGTTTCTGGTGATTCTGACATTTCAGATGAAGGTAGGTTGGCTCCCGTAGCTCCTTAAAGACTGAGCCCAATTCATTCATTTATTCGCTCCTTCCTATGATAAACAACCACTTGGTGTCTGCTGAAGAAACAGTGCAGCAGCAACAACCAGAAACGGGCTCATTTCCTCAAAAGAATATTCTTTAAGGAAGAAAGGCACAGATGAGCCAATGGCGATGACAAATGCTTGTAGACATGCCTGAGAGGCAGAAGGGAGCAGGAAGCCCCTCTCCTCTTGCTTTCACACTGGGCTCCCTGACTGAACCACAGTCTCCACCCCTCTCTCCCCCGCCCGCTCCCCTCTATACTTTGTCAATCCTATTACCCTAAAACTCTAGTGAGCCTCTGATCTCCTGACCTAGGTGTTTTCTTCCACAGCAACCGGACCCACACATCTGTACTGGTCCTTTTACCACCTGCGTCAGGGCAACAGTAGCACCTGTGTGTCTGGAAGACCTGCCCTAGATAGATAGCAGACTGCAGGATAGGAAAGGTTACCCTCCAGGCTTCTGGTCTTCATTCCCAAACTGCCTCCAAAACTGCTTTTTAGAAATACCCTCTTGAGCTGGGCAGTGGTGGTGCACGCCTTTAATCCCAGCACTTGGGAGGCAGAGGCAGAGGCAGAGGCAGAGGCAGAGGCAGAGGCAGAGGCAGAGGCAGAGGCAGAGGCAGAGGCAGAGGCAGAGGCAGAGGCAGAGGCAGAGGCAGAGGCAGAGGCAGAGGCAGGCAGATTTCTGAGGCCAGCCTGGTCTACAGAGTGAATTCCAGGATAGCCAGAGCTACACAGAGAAACCTGTCTTGAAAAACCAAAATGAAAAATAAAACCCCTTCTTGAGCTAAGAATGTAGCCAATGATGCTTGCCGAGCAGGCATGACATCTTGAGACGCCTTCCCTAGCATAGTATAAAACAGGAGTACAGGCCCACCCTGTAATTCCAGCACTCTCAAGGTGCAGCTGGGGAGTCAGGAGTTCAAGGTCATCCTTGACTCTGTAACAAGTGGGAAGCTAGGCTGCGTACATGAGATTCTGTCTCAAAACAAAGCAAACCAAAAACTTGCCTGAAAGAATGAACTAATGAGTTAAGGACTGAGTATTCCAAAAATTCTTTCTAATAAATATATAACAAATACTAGAAGAATATTTGTTCTGAACTCCTGATATTTGTTCTCTTGAGTGAGTTTCCACTATCTAGAACATTCTCTTATATGAAATTCTCACTCCATTAAAATGCTGGGAAAACATTGTGTTGGAGTGGACGAATTATTCACGTTTTTAAATGTGTAAACAGCAAATCAAGCTGCTACCGAGACAGTCTTCTGACCCTCAACTAAACACAGTGACCAACGGGGAAAATATGTGATGACGGTTCAATCGAAGGCGCCCGAATTCCAATATTCTTGTCATGCCTTTTATTAGTGACATGGGACACTTTTACTGTATTATTTCTCTTGCTGCCCGCTTCATTCTCTGTTGACACACGGGCCTGTGAGTAGAAAATGGTCCACAGACAGACCAAAAGACATTCAGCTTAGAGTTCAGTCACAGCGTACACTTGTGAAATATTGAGACGAAAAGGCCTCGATCTGGGATTTCTGGAAGGATTCAGTCACTGGCCAAAATGTCATAGCCATCATTAGCATAAACGATGAAGGGGTGTGGTTTCCCAAGAAGGGGTGTGGTTTCCTATGAATATGTTTTCTGTGAGGAAGAGCCGGAAGATGAGTCTTACTTTCATAACAGCGAAGATGGGAAAGCTGACACTAGAACTAAACATGTAAGAGAGTTTATAATAAAAGTAAAAAGAAAGAAAGAAAGAAAGAAAGAAAGAAAGAAAGAAGGAAGGAAGGAAGGAAGGAAGGAAGGAAGGAAAGAAAGAAAGAAAGAAAGAAAGAAAGAAAGAAAGAAAAGAAAAAGAAATAGCAAAAGATGAAAAACACCCAAGGCAGAAAAACTACTATATAAACGATCTTAACAGTATTCTGTAGGATTAAAAAGATCCAAAGATGGACAGATAAAGGAGAGAAGATACATCCATATGAGTATAGAATTATATATAAAAACATATAACCCATCATGTAAGAGAATGAAGGAATGATCCTTGCCACAACATGAATGAACCCTGGAAAATCTATGTTACTTGAAATGAGACAGTAGAAAAACACTATTATATCGATTTACAAAACCGATTTCCAGAATAAGTCAAGTCCTCACTGGCACAAGTTCAGCCATTGCTTGAGGCCTGGGCTTGTGGCAGACAGAGGATGCTATCATATAGCTATGAACTTATCCAAAGAGACTGGATGATACACTGATTTTAAATTTTGTATTTTGAGCTGCCCTTGACTGCAGGCTGACCTGAACTCACTAGATAGCTGATAATTACCCTGAGTCTGAGATCCTCTGGCTTCTAACTCCAGGATGCTGGGATTGTAGCTGCTCACCACCTCGTCTGGTTAGATGTGGCGCAGTCAACTGGCCCCAGGGTGTTGTGCATGCTGGGTAAGCATTGTACCCACTAAACTAGAACCCCAGCTCAGGTGACCCACTTGAGATCGGCGATTTGAGGGCAAATAACCAGGTAGAAATGAAGGCATACAGGATGCCTTTAGCTTCACGAAAGCCCACAGAGTGTGCTGTTCTGAGACCACATCCTCATGGGACAGAAAGAAGAAATCCATTTTGTCTTAGATAAGAAATGCTTTGCAACACAAAATAACTACAAGGGTCAAAGCATAAAAAGAAAGATTCTCCATGACTTCTTCCCTGTGATACAAGATGTACTGAGATGATCTCTGCTCTCAAGTGACTTGAATTATTCTAGCTAGAAGGGCAAAGTGCACAAATAAAATATCTCAAAAAAAAAAAAACCCAAACCAAACAAACAAAAACACACAACCCAAACCAAACCAATAAACAAAAAAGGTAAGATTCTCCTGGGATTGATGCTAAAAATCTCTCTTATTGGTTTTTTTCCCCACCAGCAATTTGGAGGTTTGTAATAAGACCTTGTTTTTAAAGTACCTAAAATTTTTTCAAATATGGAGAAAAAAAAAATCAGTGGAGAACAAGAAACACTCCTGTAGCTGATTTTTCTAACTGAAAGAGAACATTTAAAAAGCAGGCCATTCATGTAGTATTTTAAGAATTTCAATGTCTTCCTTCTTGATACAAAGAGCAGAAGAAGTAAGAGAGGAGAGAAGGAAAAAAAGAACACAAGGGTGGGGGTAGGGAGGGAGCCAGGAAAGGTCGGAACTTTACACCTTGATTTCCCAGTGATTGACAGGTAAGTAAAATTCCTCGGGCTCTGGCGGTTTACTCCTGTCTACCAGGACAACCCACGAGAAGGATCCTGTCAAGGTGGGGAGGCTGCTTTGCTGTGTTTCTATTTGTTTACTGAATGCGTTAAATAATATTTACCTTGTTGTTCTGACCTGTTGTAGACTGTCATCCTTGAGTTGTTATTTTCGGTCCATCTGACTGGAATATTCCATGTATAACTAAAAATTTTAAGAAGGAAACACTTAACTTGATCATGAGAAGCTTAAGCATCAAAATCAACAGATGAACACACTTTTCCTTATAAATGATTGGCCAGTGCGTGGCACACAACATACACAGCTTGTAAAATGCACTTCAGGGAGGAAGAGAGGTCATACCAGATAGTTCCCAGGTTCTATAAATCCACAAAATGTGGAATTTTACATAAAATTAGATAAGGAAGAAGAAAATTCAATATTCAGTAAAAAAAATGCTTTGAAATAAATATCTTGCACAATCCAACTTGCATAAATGTAGCATTTTGCACATTAACGCAGAACCTCTGCATTCAAGCCTATGCAGGTTATAGCATGGCGTGTCTTCTATCAAGTTATATTGAAAATCTAATATACTAGTATTACATGTTAATCTCTAAAATTCGCTTAGTAATTGCAACCATGACACAGGTGCTGGGAGGGAAATCACCAGCTAAGTTAGTAGCTTGGGGTGCCTGAGTGTGTTCCTTTGCTACTTAGTATTTCAGTCACTTCAGGGAGGAGAAAGGGGTGCTGTTTTTGTTCTACTGTTTGTGTCAGTTTTGTGGAATTGGAGGGTTGATTCTAGGGCCCCTGCATGCCAAGGATGCCCTTTAGTAATGAACTACGATTTAACTTTTTACTTTGAGACCAAGCCCCTTTAGACTTCCCAGGCTGGTTTTGAACTCATTCTGCAGCCCGGGTAAGTCTTGAACTTACCACCCTCCTGTCTCCAGCAGAATGTCTGGCTACATGGTTCAGGAGACCAGTGGTTCCCTTGACTCTCCAGGGAATGTCGTGGATGCTTCAGGCTTACCCAACGCCACCTCCTTACATTTCTCTCCCCTCCCTGACTGGGTATGCTTTCCAACCTGGCTAACTGGAAGATGCCCTCAGGCCACTGGAGCCTGAAAGCCCAAAGTTCCAGGAAATTTATTCCTCTGAATGTGGCCCTTCTTCATGGTGGATGGCTGTGGTGACAACCTATCTTACCTAATCTGCCAAATCCATCTGAGCATGCTACAGAGCTTTCCCTACAGACCCTGCTTCATGCCCTGCAGCTGCCCCCCCATGCCCCCCACCCCCCTACCCCCCCTCCCTGTGCCTTCCTAAGAAGTCACTTTAACTTGTAATCTCCAGGTCTGTTTTCAGGTAGCATTACAGCTTCTCAGAAGAGGAACAAAAGAGCACTGTAAAGAGTTCTACTCCATATTCTGGCCATGCTGCTAGTCCGGTGCCAACCAGAAGACCAGTCAGTCTTCCCTGCCTTCCCCAGTGCCAACCTGACCCAATGCGGAACTGCTGGGGGCTTCATGATCTGTGAGCACAGTCTTCATATAGGGCGGCCTCCTTCCTGGGACTCTATTATACTAAAGGCTGGTAGAAGATGTGTTACTGGAAACAGATACAGAACATACTCTCCTGGGATGTCTGGGAGTGTCCTAAGTCAAAATGAAGGAAGGCAGCAGCACTACTCTCTTCTAATTTTAGCACCATGATACAGTCCCTAATCTCCGCTGAGTAAAGAAAAAGATTTGAGAACATAATATACCCAGGAGCGGAAGTCACATAAATGTAGCGATAAAAGCTGTTACATCTTATCCAGATTCAGCGGCTTCAGGGATCATTCCTGAAGGTGTAATTATCGTTCTGACTGACTTACGGGCTCCATCAATGCTAAATATGGCCAGTGTAATTTCCTCCACTGGCACTGACTTAATCATCTAAGATGGCACACCTGGTCCCAATGTTCTGTCTCTTACTGTGGACTGGGCACCCAAGGTCTGATAGGAAGAAATCCCACAGACAGAGATGAAAAATGGTCCATTTGAAGAGATGGTGGAGACACAATATGACCCACATAGGGTTCATCTGAATGATAAAACTTTCTGCTCTGCGCTTCTCCTAATCTTGGATTAAGCAAAGAGAAAGACATCCAGAAGAGGTCACACAGCCCACAGTGTGACTGAGAGCACCATCGCCTAACACAAACGAACAACTCGGAAGAGGGGAAACTGAGCCTTAGCCTAGGAAAGCACCAGTCCCTTCACTTGGATGAAGGCCCTGCTTAGACATTCATGTATGCTAATTATACAAGATGATAGGGTGCCTGACAGTATTTATCGCAATCTAAGATTTTAATAAAGAGAAACATATGAAAGGCTCCCTTCGGTTTTAAAGTCTCTTGTTTCTTTGTTCAGCTACTATTGATTTGTAACAAATTGTTCTCAATGAGGAAGAAAGAGCCTGTTTCTGTTTCTTTTCCTGTGGATATATAATTGTATTTTATAAACTCAAGGCAAATAAATCTACTTTATGATAAATGCATCTCTAAAAATCATGCCTCTAGGAATCAAAATAAGGTGCATACAGTATCTGATGAAAGACTTAAGAAAAATATTAAGTATAAATGTTACAACTAGACCCTCTTGCTGAATAAAATTTAAAAACTTGTAACAAATGGGGATTTTATTCTAATGATGTGCTTGGTTCACTTGGCTGTAATTTTTTAGGGGAGGGGTCTGCATAGAGCAGAACTGATAACCAAGGAAGTTTGTTTGGGGGTTTTGTTTGTTTGTTTGTTTGTTACGCCAATACCTCTAGCCCAAACAAAGCAAGGACTGGCTGTCTTTGCTTAATAAATCAGTGGCTCCACATGACAGGAGGAAACAATTACTGGGAAACCTGCCTAGTGGAAGCTTGTTTTGCAAGACAGAGGATGTTGCTGCCTTGCACATGGCAACATCCAATGCACATGTTGACACTGGAGGGAACGTGGGAAAATACAAATGTCATCTGTCAGTTTTCTCCCTCAGGTCTCTTGAATTCACGCTCTACCAGCCAGCTCTCCTCTACGGCTTGCACCCCTGCCCTGGGCTTTCCCTCCCTCGCCTCCCTCGCCCACTTTCCCAGTCTTCCTATGCAGCCTGGGTCTTGCAGCTAGTCTGCCTGCATTCAAATGAAGGTCCCATCACTTCCTTTCTGGGCAACCTTGAATGAGTTGCGTAATCACTTTCTACCCCGATTTCCACATCTTTCTTTCTTTTTTCTTCCCCTCCCCCCATAAAATAGATCCAAAGATCCAAAGCATGTCAAATAGCTCTGGGTGCTCAATCAGTGCTTGGTGTTGTGTTATACACACACGTGACTATTGTCAACCTGGACGCTCTTTATACACGCTATACTCACTCCCCTTTCTCACCTTAAATATTAAATCCTGGGGAAACAAAGTCTCCTGTACACTCCCCAGACCCCTCTCCCAATTACCTGAGGCTCAGTCAATCAGTTCTCAAGTAGGACAGGAGAGATTAAGTATTGTGAAACTTCCCACGGGATACTTGTTTCCCATGTGAGAAATGCCTTGGAAATTTAACATTGAAAAGGTTGGTAGTATTAAAGTTGGCCAGTCTGCTTTACTAAGACAAAATAGTAACTGCAAAGAAGCCAGTTTATAGCTGTTAAAGCTTCCCGAAACACCTTCCTTGTGCCTGGTAATGCACCTCCTCCATGTTGTGGTAACTCCTCCCAAATAATTGACCTTGGGGGACTGTACATGTGATGTACAGTGATATAAAAAACTACACAGAATATCATCAAAATCATCACAAAAGAGATGCAAGCGTCTCCTCGGTAAGAATTATGTAGTAGTGCAGACCGCAAGGGTCCTGGGAAGTGGGCAGGTGTGAAATTCTCTCCACTCAAACTAAGTGTTAAAAGTATAAAGAAGAGTTATAAAAGATGGGGTGTAGGCAGGACTGGAGCAATGCACAGGGATGGGTGATGTGCTAGGACACCCCACTTTACCCAATATTCACACCAGGAGGGCTCAGTTGGACCAAAATAATGTCCTTAGAACAGTTGTGTCGTCCAGTGACCCTGAGGCATCCCAGTGCCTGATGTGCTGAGCATCTGATTCTCAGTGGAAGGGGGCGGGGTTGTGAGCTAGTATGCAAAGTAACTCTGTAACTGTGCACAAGTGTCTACAGCACTGGGACAAAGTTTGATGATGAGTAAGTGTCTTAGTTAAGTTTTTTACTGCACCCATGATGCTTTATAGACACCATGACCAAGGCAACTCTTATAAGGGAACATTTAATTGGGACTGGCTTACAGGATCAGAGGTTCAATCTATTATCATCAAGGCATGTGGATGGCAGTGTCCATACAGGCATGGTGCAGGAGAACATCTTCATCTGAAGGCAGCTAGAAGACTTCCAGGCAACTAGGAGTAGGGTCTTAATGCCAATACCCACAATGACACACCTAATCCAACAGGGTCACACCTACTCCCAATAAGGCCACACTTCCTAATAGTGCCAATCCCTGGGCCTAGCATATACAACCACATACTAAGTCTTTTACCTGTGGTAAGTTCTGAGATTGTCACACTTTACTGGCTTTATATTAAACACATTTTCTAAAAAGCTACCCAGTGAAAGAGAATAACATATTGGTTTGGATTTCAGTTGAAATTCCTCAAACATCTTAACTCAGGAGCCATGTTTAATAGTAGGGGAAGAATCTTGTTTGGTAAAATTGTGGAATTTAGTTTTAGCATGATGAAATGTCTTTTGATATACTCTATATGTGGGTTTAATGCTTTTTGCACTTATTTACTTTTTATTAAGTCTGGAGGGGGCACACATGTGGATGTCAGAGGCTAACTTCTTGGAGGGGGTCCTCTCCTATCACTGTGTGGCTTCCAGAGAAGAATGGGTCATCAGATTCGGCTGCAAGTGCCCTCCCCCACTAAGCCATTGACCGTATATTTGTGCTTTAATTAGAATTATAAAAATATACAGGAAATAAAAATATAGATGATACAGGTTTGTACATCTTAATTGAATCTTTACTACTTTGAAATGACTAGTTTTTGGATTTTTTGAGACAAGATGTCTTTATATATAGTCTTGGCTATCCTGGAACTCAATCTGTAGACAAGGCTAGCCTCAAACTCTAAGATCTCTCTGCTTGTACCCATTGAGTGCTGGGATTAAAGGTGTGTGCCAGCACTGTCTGGCTTAGAAATAAATTTAATAAAGTTTTGATTAGTAGTGTTTACATGAACTTGATCACAGGTCTACATTTATGTGATATATACAAGATAATCTGGTTAAATTTCAAAGTAAAGTGCTGCCTAAGTGCTCAAGGGAATATACCTTGGACAATTTGTACATTAGTTCATAATTAATAAAAAGTTTGAGGAGATGGTGCTGAAAATCCTAGGCCACCACATCCTCCCCCTCAGGCAAAAGCTTCTGGCTTGGCTCTCCAGTTTAACTTATTACCCAATATGCTCTACTTAAACCATGAAAGGCCTGCCCTAGTTCCCTTACGTTACTTCTTACTTCTATTTCCTTTTAACAGTAATTTTTTAAAAAATAAAATCCTTCTCAGGCTTCTCTCTGGGTCAGAAGTGGACCTCTAGGTGAGAGGCTCACCCCACCTTTCTTGGTGCCACTGTTGCTCTGTAAAATGAGACTAGCCACTGAGGGCTAGTTCAGCCTCACAACCAACTCTCAGAGGACACAATTCACAGAGTTTGTTCATTTCTGTGTGATACACCCTGGGGGTCCAAGGACAAGCTACAAACAGCATCCCTGCCAGTCGGGAAGAGACCCAGCTCCTGCCACACCTGGTCCTAACCCTTGCCTCCAGACTCTGCCACTATGCCTAGCTGGTCACCTCTTACTCGGCACCAGGCTTTCAAGCTTGCTGCCTTCATGTTTACCATCTCGTGGGTCAGTTGTATATTTTTGGAGAGAATTTCTCGCAAATTTACTTCAATGAAATTTTAGTCTTTCCTTCTGTGGGCTCAATTTGCCTGTCTAAGGCACCGTGTCTTGGATAATAAGCACAATAGCCTTTTAAGAATCTCTGAACATTTCTTATAATTTTCTTTCTTTTTTTTTTCCTTTTCTTTGTTTTCCCTCCCTAAATAATGTACATAGAGTCAGGACTTTTTCATCTGTATAGCTGGGGCTTAAGCTTTTACACTTAGACATTTTGCATGTGTCTTCTTAATACTCAACTAACTGTCTAGTCATAATTAAGAAAGGAGAGTTGATCTGATTACTTTGTTGTTCTGAGTCTGCATGTACGATGTGTGCACCTGTTTGGACATGGGTGTGCAGACGCCATGACACTTATGTGGGAGTGAGAAAATAAGCTGGGGTGCTGGTCCTTATCATCCCCCTTATATGAGACAAGATCTTTCCATTGTTCATTTTCATGCATGCAGACCAGCTGAGGATTCTGGGGAATGTCCTGAAGCCACTATGCCTCTTGCCACAGAGGTGCGGGGGTTGCCAGTGCATACTGCTGCTCTACCTGGCCTCACGTGGGTTCTAGGGATGTAAACTCAGGCCCTTGAGCGTACATGGCAAGTCTATTACCAGATGAATCAGCTCTCAAGACCAAATTGATTATTCTTGAGGGCTTGGATGCCATCCCTTCTATAGAGGAGGGAGATAGGTTTTAGAAATAAGCTTCTCCTGACAGCAGGTCTGGGGGGGGGGACGGGGTGGGTAGCCCACTCTCTTTGCAAGGATGACTTTGCTCTGGAGCCTCCACTGTGGAAGTCTTTGGCTGTCCTCTACTATTTTAATCTTTTTTTTTGGGGGGGGTGTTGGGGAGGAACAAGCCATCTGGATTCCTGCCTGCAGTCACCGCCAGACTTCTGAGAGTTCTCTACATCGAGGGTAAGAGCGATGGGTGGGAACGAAGCGTAGGGGTCCAAACGGCACGGCCTGGACTCATTACTCAGCCCATTTTCACCTTCATTTCTCACAGCTCCTCTGCACTCTTTATGGCGCCCTGCACACTGAGTGAAGAGCCTGGCTAAGGACAGGGAGTCCCTGTTACACCTGTCAGCATCTCACTCTGTTCCCTTGGGACCACGATTTCTTCTTCAGCCTTCCTCCCAGCATTCCATACTGCCTACAGCCCCACCCACTCATGTTCAACACCATCCCGGCTTGATTTCTTTTACTGCTTCCATTCTTTTATTCTTTGGTGTCTACATAGAAGATAGACGTGGGCATATGCTCAGTTTGTCACTTGGCTAGCCTTGAACTCTGTTACCTAAAGGCTGTACCTTTACACTGTCACGTGCCGATCATACAGGACAGCAGGACCTAAGCATATGAGCAGTGTTTCTGTTGACTGATCTCTCCTGATCTTTTACGTGGGCCATCCTTACCCAAGCGCTGATGGCGGCTGCGAAGGGTCGGCTTTGGAGTCCAACAGAAAGCGTTTCTGGATGAGGTTCTGCTTTCCACTCACAGTAAGCACAGGATAGCCCATCTGGCTAGTCCAGGTGTCCATTACTTCTTTCACTGGTTGATTACTCGCCTGTCCGTTGGGGGACAATGGAGCTCCATTAGTTTATAAATGAGGGGAAATTAAAAAATGACTAGTGATATTAAAATGTAAATCACTTTTAAGCTGGACGAAGAAATGTTTGAGGGGATTGCCTTCCTTACCTCTTCCAGTGATTCCCAAAAGTCTGAAGTTTTTGCATTGTCGAACTTGAATTTTTTCAAGTACAACTGTAAAAGATGAGTGCTTTTTAAAGCCCAGCCTTGGCTTTCCTTGTACCTCTACAACCCCACCTAACCTTCCACAACCATTCATGCTGTTTTCATGACATGAGCGCTCTCTCTCTCTCTCTCTCTCTCTCTCTCTCTCTCTCTCTCTCTCTCTCTCACACACACACACACACACACACACACACACCATACAAGAAACAGCCATGACTTCCTTGCAGTAAAACATCATTTCTGGACACCAGTATTTCAGTGTTGTTTGATTTCCATATTATTAAGTATTCTTTCCATTTTTTTCAGCTATCTTAAAGGTAGACACTTCTTTAGTTCTTGAACTTAAATGGTTGTGGGTGGAATCTGCCGTGCTAAGAAAATGAACAGGTGTGTAGTCTTCTGAATAATGGCAAAGATGATTATGAGGTGGATGGGAGAAATTACTCACTTTGGAGAGCAAATCTTTACTCTTCTAATACTTTTAAAACATACATCTTTTAAATAGAAAGCTGTTCCTTTGGAAGTTCTGCTCACAAGAACTCTGCATGGAAATTTCAGAAGCACTGGGACATGCCCCCAGAGAACTCAGTCTTTTCCAATCCCTTACCTGGCCATGGCTGGGGGTTGGGGAAATCGGGGTTGGTCTTTCAGAGACTTGCCAGTGCTCCCACTCTCTCCCTTCCGTGGCTTTGTAGACCTGCGCTATTTAGTATGTGGGAATTTTACCTAGAAATCAAACTTTTCAAGTGTTTCCAGTGCATAACTTTGTAACATTTAATCTCTAAATTGCTTTCATGTTTCAGGAGGTATAATATCTGGGTCACATTATCTTCTAGGTTCTTCTTTATTTCGGGCTCTTAGAAATAAAACAAACTTAGAATCCCAGAACACCTCCAAGAGGGTTGAGGCCAGCTTGGAATCCCGCCCCCATGTTAATTCTCTTGGTTAACCCACTTCTCAACACCACCACCAGAGGGAGCCAAAGGAAGGCAGAAGTGTGCTTCTGATCTCCATTCCAGAGTCAGTACATAATAACACTTAGTATATAATAACAATTCTAACTGTAGCTACAGGTAAATGCAGCCTTCTAGGGAGTAGTGCCTTCATAAATGCATCTTAGAGGAGTTCATTTGCTCAGTGGGTTTTTAATTTATTTTTATTTTTATTTATTTTTTATTAATTTATTAATTAATTTATTACTGTTTCTTGTTTTGAGACAGATTCCATGTGTAGTCTAGGTTGGCCTTGACCTTGTGTCTATCCTGCTAAATGGTTTTGCTTTGTTGTTTTGTTTTGTTTTTTGTACACTTACAAGATTTTTCAGCAGAGAAATAGGCAAGTCATATTGAAACTGGATATGATGTTAAATATTACTTAATATAATGCTCCTGTTTTTGCGATAAAAGAAATTGCCCTAGTCAAACGCCTGTGTCCTTGGAAGAAGAGAGGTGCATCTGAGACTGGTTAGCAAGAGTCTGAATGCTGGATCAATGTGTGGTTATTGTTTTGGTTTTTCTTCCTCCTTCTCCTCTTCCTCCCCTTCTTCCCCCTCCTCCTCTTCTTTTTCATTGCATTTTATTGTTTCTCATGAACTAGAAGCCAGATTGAAATTTATATAAACAGTACCAAAAAGTAGCACTTTTATCTCTTTGCCAGATCAGTGCTTCCTAATAGTCTATAGAATTTCCCTTCTCTTCTGTATCACATTAGCTTTCGAGTCTGTACCACACAACAACCTTGGCCAGAGCTCTCTTGTTAGTTGGCATGGGTGAGCACAAAAGGAAATTAGAGTGTTAGCTTCCTAGGGGGAAAAGTAAGGCCTTTCCAGCTTAGCCATTCATCTTTTTCCCAGGTTAGTACTAACAGAGCAAGAGAAGATGGATACATTTACAATCATGATACACTGTTCCTAGTGCCTCACCACCTATTGCACTTTTACAATGCACACTTGTGGCCCAAGAGTCTTTCAGTGAATGACAGTGTCATTCTGTTGTGTGAAGCTGCACTTGATGGGATGAACACAGAAAAGGAGACAACTGGTCTACCCACATTCAGCAATGGCCACTTTTCCTAATGGAAAATCAGTCTGAGTAGAAAGCTAGAATTTGTAAAGTCCTTGAACTCCAGTTTCCCAGACCACGGGACTTCAGGGCAACAGCCATGGTGTGATGACAGCAGTTCAAGGGTGACTCAGGTGACAGGTTGAATGTCCCAGGTGATCTGAAAGCTACACAGATACCTGAAAATGCCAGTTCAGGTTTGAAAATTGAAAGAAAGAAAAAGTGCTTTGGTGTTTTTTTTTCTATAAAATCCTGTTTTCCTATAAATTCATATAAGTAAATTCACCCCATAACACTTTAATGGTATGAAACATACTGCCTCTTAGCCACTGAGCCAGACTACATTTGTGGGACCATTTGTAGTCGTGGTTAGAGACTGTTGTAACCCGAGAAATATTAGTCTCAGGTGAGGCTTTTTAAGTTAATGGCAACACATTAGGTTAAAGAGGACTGGGAATTTATTGAATGGTCTGAATATGTGTTGAATGGTTAGCTTGGCTGTTTACTTTTAAGGTCTTTTTGATAGTTCTCTACAAAAGTTAATGTGAAGGAGTTAATTTAAAGTCAGCTCTTAAGATGCTGAGAACGTTTTAGCAGCAGTTTAAAGTGAAAACTATATAAAAAGTGTTAATAAATGCCACCTACAAAGACATGGCAATAGGAGAGTTATGGGGGTTGGGGTAGGGTGGGATTGTCCTGTAGTGCCATGGTCCTGGAAAACAGCGTGGAAAAGAACTGATCATCTGTGTAAAACTTGTGTCTTTTATGCTATATGGGTTAGAAGACACTAGAAATGGCTGTATCAAATCCCTGAGCTATCACAAAGGGAAGCTGGAGAGGGAAGAGGAGCAGCTGGGATGTGATTCTCTTTCTAGGTTGGAATGGGCCCACCCAGAGGATAGGGCAGCTAGAAGGACACATGCATAGTAACGTCAATAAAAAGCAGGAGACACCAATTCTGAGATGGTTGGCATAGGCCATTCTAGAAGAACAAACATGAACTGGAATGGCCAGGGGACTGGCATGCTAGCACAGGATGTGTGCAGAACATCAGAAAATGAATTCTTATTTATCTTCCCAAAGGGACCAAGGTATTTGCAGTCACTGACTTTATAAAAATAGGATTGTTTATATTGAAGATTTTCCAAATCAATAGTAAGGAAAAGGCCTCTGCTTTCTGTGTGGGAAGACCAGTGGAGACAAATTTAAGTGTGTCTGTCATGCTGCTGTGTAGGGAGCTATGTCCCTAAATGCACCCATGGCCTCGGGAGAGCATTCTGGTCGGCATGAGGTAATGAGGAAGTGACCTCACAGAGAGACCCATGCTCTTACAAAAGATGCAGAAATATTTGTCCCCTGTGCCTCATGAAGACATGGGGGGCTGTCCACAGAGCAAAAGGACTCTCACCAGCAACTGAAATGCAGCAACTCAATCCTGGACTTTACCATTGTTGTGGGAAAATAAATTTCTTTTGTTCAAGCCACCTGATCTAGGCTATCTTTTCATTGCAAGCTCAGCAATGTAAAGAATATCCACACATGTAAAGAGCATCCACACATGTAAAAAGTATTCACACATGTAAAGAACATCCACACATGTAAAGAGTATCCACACATGTAAAAATCCACTTGAATTTTTCCATGACATTTCTGTAAATGATCATTACAGATGCAGTATAGAGCCTTAACTTGATGTAAAGCCACCCTTTATCTTTTATCACACCTTTATCTCTTGCTTATCTGCCCATGTTCGAGGAAGGTTAAAAAAAAAAAAAGCAATTCACCTTAATCAGCCAGCCGAAATTGCCAGCCAAGTATCAATACAGTTTACTTTTGCTACTGAAAAAAAAAATCAATTGTACCTGACATCCTTTTTGGAATAGCTCTGGTGTTATCCAGTCTTGAAGCATTCTCAGAATAGAAGCTCCCTGGGATGGACAAAGACAGCGATTAAGTTAATGAGGCTGCAAGGAACAGTAGCACTGAGCACTGCAGCATTTCAGGATTGTATCCCAGTGTTTCTTGAAGAGCATTCTGATGAATTGCACAGTTATTAGCTATGACATAGAGTAAAACAGAAAGAGTGTGGGGAGGAGGGGAGGGGAGGAGGAGGGAAAGGGAACCCCTTCTATGTACGTGTTTCTAAAAATCTAAGTAAGTGGTAAAGAGAAAATGCCCAAATTGCCATACTGTCAGTGACTCCAGGGCTAAATGGTTATTGTACTTCCCCAAGTCAGCCAGCAGGTGGCGCTCTGTTAATGAAAGAAAAGAAAATGATCTTCACCCACTTTCTTGGCTGAAGCGCTAATTTCAAGGAGAAATTCTGGCAAATTATTAAGTATACCTCCACATAAGAAACAATAAGTATGTTTAACAGAAGGAAATAGAAAATGTCTCCCAAAATAGTTTACTATGGATAGAAATGTAATGAAGGCACAAAACCATTTTATATCAAAAGTAGTTTTGCTTCATTTTGTTTTATAGAGCTCAAGAATTTTAGGCACACCCTGATTACCAGCGTCTTCCATTAGGTTAATACTAAGACATGCCACTTGTAAGATTTTTATATCCGTTTTCAACTAATGAACATGAAAATATTGCCTTCCCACTTAGTAGTTTTTACTACAATTTCCCAAGTATTTTAAATTGCATTTGGACACAGTAAGAACAAGGCTTAGAAACATATTTATTTCTGACACTATTTTAAGCCCCTGGCATATCCAGGACTTAGAGAATTGAGTCTGAGCTTTCCTTTGTGAGTTCCTAAGACAGATAATCAATCATTTAAAAAAGAAAGCAGAAAAGATACCACGGGATGAGAGGAAAGGCGGAGAATCGTGGCATCAGCTTCGCATGGTAACTGTTCTCACACAGGCTGACTTTGATAAATATCATTTTAATAATCATAAAGACAACCAGGTCAGGGTTCACCCAGTCTAAGAGCAGCTTTCCAGTAACTTAATACAATGGCTAAATATTGAGGAACCGAGCTAGGAAGCTACGAAGATTTAAATTATATTCGTACGAGTGTGGGACACGTGTGGAGGAGGCACCGTAGGAAGGGCTGTGAGAGAGAATGCCACAGAAGCTTGGGCGGCACATTCCTAGCAGCACCTTGTCCAGCCTCAGTGGCTAAAAATACGCCTTGCCTACAAAATACAAGCATAACCCTCCCTCCCCTCCCCTCCCCCTCCCTCCTCCCCTCCCCTTCCCTCCCTCCCTTCCCCTCGCCCTCCCTCCTCCCCCTCTCTCCTCCCTCCCCTTCTCCCCTCCCTGCCCCCTCCCCCTCCCTCCTCCCCTCCCCTTCCCTCCTTCCCTTCCCCTCGCCCTCCCTCCTCCCCCTCTCTCCTCCCTTCCCCTCCCCCTCTCCCCTCCCTGCCCCCTCTCTCCTCCCTCCCCCTCCCCCTCTCCCCTCCCTCTCCTCTCTCTCCTCCCTCCCCTTCCCTCCCCCTCCCTTCTCCTTCCTCTCCCCCTCTCTATTCTCTCTCTCCCTCTCCCCCCTCTCTATTCTCTCTCTCCCTCTCCCCCCCCTCTCTCTCTCTCTCACACACACACACACACACACACACACACACACTGGATGAAAGTTTCCCCTCCAGCTAAGCTGCATTTGAACGGTTGTTCTAAACACCAGTGTCCTCCTATCACAAATGCCCATGTAGTTAGTTGGCCGTCCTCACTGACCACACAGCAGAAAGGAAAGACATAGTTTCTCTCTCTCAAAAGAAAAATCAAGATAAGGGCTAGCAGGAGGGTTAGCGGGTAAAGGGGGCTTGCCGCCAAGCCTCACAACCCGAGTTCAATCCTCCAGATCCACATGATAGAAGGCAAGAAGCTGCCCTCTCCCGCCATGTGCATCTGTGGCCCTGCTCCCGCAGAATACATTTAAAAAAATAAAGAAAAAATTAAGTTGGATGTTTAAGGTATACTTGCTGAATTATTAGAATGAAGCTGCTTTAAAGAGAAATGAAAAAAATGGAAAATTAATTCTCAAATTCTGTGTCAATGATCAGCATCGAGTCTTTCACCTGCAAAATACCTCCTGATATTTAGCCCTCAGCGGCGTTCTCACCTGATTTCCAGCCCTCACACCAAAATCTAATTATTTTTTTAAAAACAAAATTTTTAGATGTGGACTAAAAATGTCAGGCAACCAAAAGACATTCAAAACCAATGCTGTTTATCTCCTACCTTGCTGTACGATATTCCATCAAACACGGACGTTATTTCAGCTGGCGTGGACACGGTGACGACCACTGGGTGTGAAGACATCAGGGAGTCGTCCTCTTGCACAGGTAACACGTCTTCCAGCAGCACCTGATCGAGCTGAAATGGCAGAAAGCAGAGAAAGCTAGCCTTTCCCTCGGACGGCTTTCTATTTTATAACATCCTGTGTGTTCAAAACCACAGGAAGAGAAACAGAAATGACTCAGACGGTGTAATGAGGTCTCTAGGTCTTCAAATGAATCCTGTGTGATGACTGTTCTACACAGATTCTAGTCCTCTTTCTATAATCCTTACTGTCCTGCATTTTAAACCGGACCAGACATCTCAAGTTTTCTTGTATGTGTAATGGGAATGATGTCACCTCTTGGTATCATCATGAACATTGACGGAGGTAGAGAGTCAATTGGCCAAAGATGCTGTGTCTGGTTACTTGTCCTTGGAATGTGAACAGTTTCTAATCAATCAAAGAAACCACTAGCTCATTCTTTAGTTCCAGTGATGAGTTGTGATTTGGCCAAAGGTTCCCTCAGTCAAGTGGCATGGCCATGATTCTCGCAGTGTGGTTGGCCTTCCTGGACTCAGAGCACAGACTTTCTCTTTTCTTGACCCATAACTTAAACAAGTTCCCTCTGTCGCTAGCAGTGAGGTCCCCCCCCCTTGGACTTGTGCACAGGACTCAAACTCCAGTTCCTGCGCAACACTTAATACACTGTACCTGGTACCCAGGGGAATGCAACAAATTGTCTGTCGTTGTTACTTTGATTCATAGGGAAGAAGATTCTGAAAACTAACCCTTTTAAACTAGTACTAACTTAAAAAAAATCAACACTTTCTTCTACTAACAAAATATTTCCAAAGGGCGGGGGCTTGCTATATTAACTTATTTTACCCAAAGTCATGGTTGCCCTTCATAAGAGGCAAGGTCCTGCGGCTGAATGGCAGCTGAGCTCAAGATGGTTTGACTTGAATGTTTGTTTGTGGGTGGGTTGGTTGGTTTGGTTGGATTTGTATATCAAGAGGTTTAGGTGAGAAGACAAATCCATGTTCTTGGTATCAGAGAATCTAAATGTAGCTGGGCTCTCACATCATTGGGAGATATTATTATCCCCTTCAAACAAAAGGTTATCACTGGTGAAGTAAGTTACAGGGGTATTCATGGCGCTTTCTTTCTAACTTACTTATCAGACTCCTTTCCACACAAGGCCGTAAGCTGGGAACTCCGTGAGGACTAAATGTTTTTAACAAATGGCTTGATCTTCTGCTCTTAGCTAAATACAAGATGAAAAAAAAATGGGAAGAAGGGAGGGGGAAATTACAGCTGTATTACGTGATTATATTCCACTGAGAGTTCAAAAAAATGAGTAATGAATTCTTCTAGAATACACTAATCCCCCACATAAGCACCCCCATCCTGAGAATTGAGCCTAGGACTTTGCCTATGCTAGCAAAAATACTCTATCACTGAGTTACATCCACAGCCCTTGGTTTTCCAAGTCAGGACCTCACTAAGTGTCTCAGGCTAGCCTTGAACTCTTGATCCTGTTGCCTCAGTCTCCAAGTTGCAGGGTTCGCTGGCATTTACAAGCAAGCTGGGCTTAACCGGTGTTTGAAACAGCAAAAATTGGAATCTTAAGAGATACTCAAATGTTACAATTCAATATAAGAATTTGATATAGGGGGAGGTTGCCAAAGTACTGTAAATGAGAAAAATAAAAGACAAAATAAATTGCCAGTTATGTAATTTATTTTAAAAAATTATGAAGTCATCAATGTTTACCACAATGGTGACTGGCAACGGGATATTTTTACTTATCTCTATTCCTAGCCTTTGTCACAACTGGGACGGGTGCTTGCAGTAGATAGTGTGATAGGAACTGCCTAAAGTCCTGTTGTGCACAGGACAGCCCAGGAAACAAGCATTGCCCCAAATGCTAATAGTTCTAGGGTGGGAAAAACCCTGATGTAAAAGAAATGTTTAAAGACTCAACTTCGCAGAGTAGTTTTCGCACCTTTCAAAGAAGGTTAGGGAAATGCACGTATTTAATGTAAAAGATAGGTTTTCCAAGATTAAAGGTGACACACACACCTTTAATCAGCACTCTGGAGGCAGGGGTAGGCAGATCTCTGTGCATTCAAGAAGGCAGGGGGCAGTGGTGGATTTACAATTGCTTTTTTAAAAATTTTAACCAACATCAGCTGTGACTACACGTACCCGATCAAGCCAACCAAACTCCTAGCTTGAATGGGCAGAGGTCATGATGCCCCACCCCCAGGGGAGGAGCTGTCCCACCCCCAGGGGAGGAGCTATGGGCAACTGATGGAGGCCACGCGGAGGAATGAGGCCCCGGAAAAGCTACCCCTGTTCCAGTAGCTGGTCCTATACCTGAGTGTTTGTTATGTGTTTTTGTAAGGACATAAAATTGTGAAGGAAAGTGGGGGCAGAGGGTAGAGGGAAGAGGCAGGAAGTGGAAAAAAACTTTTAAAAAACTTTTTAAAGATGAAAAAGAAAAACAGTTATAGACTTTGAGCCCCAGGGAAGCTAAACTTGTGTTGGATGATGATTTCTTGTATTTTTAAATTTGCCTTTTAGTAGCCTTTCTATGACACTTAGGAGACATTGGAGTTTAGAGGTCATTTAAAAATACTTTTAGAAGTCAGAGAAAGATAAAAATAACTCCAAGTTGAGCCATCTTGTTATTTCTTTATCAAATTCATGTGGGAGACTAAGCCTTTTGAATATGCTTTATTGTTCGCCTTTATAACAGTCGCATGAGGTAGTTAGTCCATCTGTTTCTAAAGGGATGCCGACAAGGTAGGTTACTCAATGTCAAAAAGAGTTAGTCCAGTAGAGGGCAGTAGTCTACACGCGTCATGGCAACTACATCTATAGATAGGAATACACATCTATGGAGTGTGCGTGCATGCAGATATACAACCAGAGACGAACACTTACATGATCTAAATACAAACAGAAAAGGCGTAATTTTCCTAAAGAAAATTCTGTAGCATTGCTGGAAATTTTTATTCCAGGTCCCTTGACACTGAGAATGCTCACTATGCCTACAGCCTGGGAACTCGGAAGCTTACTTGATACAGAACAATGCTCTTATTGGGTTTAAAGGGAGACCTGACCCAGAGAAGACCGTGCACCCGGCTCAGGGCCACGCTTCCTGCTGTGAATCTGAGGGGTCTTGTATTTAGGATGCGCCCTTGTACCTGACTGCTAGGCTGTCACCGCTCCACCCATTCCAGCGACCTGCTCAAGTCAAACCGTTTACAAAATAACTCTGGAAGAGCAGACACTCTACTTCCCGGAAATGCAAGGTGGGCGTTTCCTACACTTTCTCCCCGGACCCCCCTATCCTTACAGGTGTTTGTCTATGGCTCCTTACTGCCTCCATGACCCAGGTAAAGGCTCTTGGTAGAGAACAGCTCAGAGGAAATCACTGGCTCCAGTCTAACCTCACAGCGGATATCCAAGACCGCCATTGTGTTTAACCCGATCCTAGATGGTTGTGAAAGCCTTCAGTCAGGTTTCCACAAAGAAAACAGATCCAGAGAGTGTGTGTGAGGACTCACCATCTGCCAGTCCTTTTCCGCGTGGTTTACGCCCAAGAACTCAAAGAACGAAGCAAATCCTTCATTTAACCACAAGTCGTCCCACCAGTCCATGGTCACGATATTTCCAAACCACTGAAATGAGAGCACCGAGGAGGCAGTCAGATGTTTGCTCACGTGGTAGGGAGCTGCGTGGGAAATTTCACGGCGTGGATTTGTAACTGACACAGAAATAGTCAACATTGTACCTGACATGTATTACCCACTTTATCTTGATTTGAGGAATGTCAAATTCTCCAGTTTATTCCCATACTTTAAGGAATATATAATGTTATAGGAAGGCCTCTTATGTTTTTATTCAGTGCAAAACCATCTGAAGCAGGGGTTCTCAGCCTCGATAATGCTGCGATCCTCCCTTTAATGCAGTTCCACACGTGGTGGTGACCCCCAACCATGAAATTTTTTTTTGTTGCTACTTTGTAACTCTAATTTTGCCTCTGCTCTGAATCATAGTATTCATATATGTGTTTTCTGATGGCCTTAGACGACTCCTGTGATAGCGTCATGTGACACCCACCAGGCGACGACCCACAGGTTGAGAACCACTGGAAAGTTTCTGTACAATTAAATATTAGTTGAGACTTAGACTGTCTTTCCTGTGAGATGTTTTGAGTTGGTCTGTTTTACTTCTTTGGCCATCCACTCTTTGTATTACTGCTGTGGAAAGAAGCCAGTTTTAAAAAACGAGTAGGTTTGCTTCAGGGCCCTCTTTCTACCTGGTGTACAAGTTCATGGGCGACCACACTGGCCACTCTCTGCTGGTTGGATGAGGACGACAGACTGGGGTCATACAGCAGGTTTGTTTCTCGGTAAGTGACAAGTCCCCAGTTTTCCATGGCGCCGGTGCCAAAATCTGGAATAGCAATTTTATCTATGGAAAAAGACAGTCTGGTGAGACTTTCCACTTGTTCACAGTGTTTCTTACCAAATTAAGTTCTTTGGTTGACTTTTTTAAAGGCTAAAAATAATGTTTCCGAGCGAGAGGCAGGAATCATTTGTGCAAACATTGGGTCCTAATGCACTCACAACATTCCCACGGAGAAGTTCCTGCAGCCTTCAGACTCCAGTGTGTCATTCCTCCCGCCCCCTCCCTCTTTCCTTAAGGATTACATGACTGCTCTTTCATGTGAAGCCTGTACGGTTTTTATGTCTTTTCCTCTCTTTACAGTACTTCATTTTTATTAGGTTTCCCCAGCTTCCATTTATGATGCTGGTTATAACCAGCATCTGTTTGGAGGATACAGTACTGGGGAAAAAAAAAAAAGAATGAAGACTTTAAATGAGAACTGAGAAGACAGAGCTTGTGAGTTCATAGAGACAGCTTGCACGTCAAGGACACAGACTTAGAAACCCCAATGACATACAATTTAAGGACATTCTGATTCCCTGACAATCTAATTTCCTTTCCTCTTTTCCTTTGCCGTCCCTTCTTTTATATTTTAAATAAGTTAGAGGGGCACGGGATTGACCAATTTCTTTTTCTTTCTTTCTTTCTTTCTTTCTTTCTTTCTTTCTTTCTCCCTCCCTCCCTCCTCCTCCTCCTCCTCCTCCTCCTCCTCCTCCTCCTCCTCCTTCTCTCTCTCTCTCTCTCTCCCTCTCTCTCTCTCTCTCTCTCTCTTTCTTTTATCCAGGTCACAGGAATCTCTGTCTTTATTTTCTCTGGATTTTAGATATAACACCCAACAAGGGGCAGCAGTCCTGAGCACTTCCACATTAAATCTGCACACAGGAAAAGCATTGATTTAGCAGGAAATACAGCCTTCCCAGTTAACGAACTATAACCTGATTGTAATTTTTACTACTATTATAATTTAAATGAGGCATAAAATTTTAAATAAGTGACATTTCATTCTAACATGTAAGAAAGGGGTCTTACTGGTTAAAATAAAATTTCTTAAAGATTTATATGAAAGAATAAAAAATAAATAACTCTTCATTAAAAATCAAGGTAATAGTAGTGATTTCCTTGTCATGTTTTTCTCATTCTAGGGCTGGTCCTCATGGCATAAGAATATCCCCCAGTACTGGGAAAGTGTCACCCCTGCAGAGAACATTTTTCACAATGTTGGAAAGTATAATTTGCACAAATCCTTGAGCAAATGAAAGCAATCTCTTTTCTAGTGAATATGGACATTATAATTAATTAATGTCAATGCAATTACCTTTTAATATAAGTGAGGACATCATTGCCAAAGGCTCTACTATAGAGCTAATTCTGAAAGTGTTGAAGATGCCAGGGAAGTGTATGGGCGGGGAGGGAAGAGGGGGAGGAAGAGAGAAGCCAGTGCGAGTTCTGCATCTGGGGTCACCGACATCACATGGAGTGAGACAAAGCCAATGATCTCTGCATTCCGGTCCCTGAAACATTCGGAATTTTCCTTCTGACACTCGCAAAAAGCTACTTGTCTTTCTATCTCCTCTCATAATTAATACGTGATAAAAAAAAAAGGGCCACTGAAGTGAAAATGAGGTGTGGGGTGTGCGGGTGCGCACACGAAGAACCACTGTGCCTTCTGCCTTCCATGGGATTTATTAAGGCAGTAGGTACTAGACAGGGAAGTAGATTCTTGGTTTTCTCTCTCTCTCTCTCTCTCTCTCTCTCTCTCCCTCCCTCCCTCCCTCCCTCCCTCCCTCCTTCCCTCTCCCTCTTTGTCTCTCTCTGTGTGTGTGTCTGTCTGTCTGTGTCTCTGTCTCTCACTGTCTCTATCTTTGTCTCTCTCCAAGACAAGGATTCTCTGTGTAGCCCTGGCTATCCTAGAACTCCCTCCATAGACTAGGCTGGCCTTGAACTTAGATTTCCTCCTGCCTCTGTCTCCCAAATTCTGGGATTAAAGCTATGCACCACCACAGCCCAAGCAGTTGGTTGGTTCTCTCAATGCATCCCTTACAAGTGTCTCCAAGGGTCTTAACAGCTACAGCTTTGTTCGAACTGGTCACTCAAGCTTGTTTGTGCTGTTGATGGAGACGACATGTCCATATATTCGGAATATGGCTTTCCTTGCATTTAAAAAGAAATGTATTTCTCTCCACATTGAAGAAAAGAAAATCCCAGAAGGAGCTTTAGTAGTTCATTTCCAGGCTGGAAAGTATTGCACAACAAGGGTCGGGTTGGAAGTGTGAGGGCTTCTTACAATATCACTAACCCTTATTGCTTCCAACTTCCTTAGGAGGGCCATGCATGCAAACCATTGGAGGAGTCCCGCTTTTTAAATCAAATGACGTAGGTGGCTGTTTTGGCCCCACTGTGAGCAAGCTCTACAGGAGTTGCTTTCCAAATCAGAGATTAGATCTTCATCATATAAGAGTAGAGAGTGATGATTATTTTTGAAAGACCCCAGCGTGGATCTTTGAGCTTGTGGTTAACATCAGACATGAAGTGCATGCACATACTAAAAAGACTCAGAGATGACCAGTAATTAATGGTAATATAATTAGACACACTAGGTTAACTTAGGTTAATTTTTTAAAAGACAAAACAAAACAAACACACAAACAAAAACCAAAGGCAACTTGAAATGAGGAATTGAAAGTATTTTCTCACCCAGTTTAGGAAGCGAGTACTCCATGTCAAAGTATTCTTCAAAGTAGTCAAACACGGCTTTGGTTATGTTTGCCGCATACTCTGCTGTTTCCTTTTGGTTGGGCTGGACGTAAATGGTGAGCTAGGAACGAAACACAGACATTCAGAAAGATAAGTCTTCCTTGGGTAAAAGCCACGCCCACAGACTGGGGGTCGTGACATCATCACTGGGCGCCGGGGGCGTGACGCTATCACTGAGCGCCGGAGGCCCGTGGAGTCGGAACTTCTAGTTGGGATCCCCAGCCTGCTTTGCATAGCCTTGCACAAACCACTTCACAGCTCTAAAACTTGAGTAGAAAGGGTCATTAAGATGTAACTGTGTGACACTAGTGAGTAGAAACTGCTTAAGGCATGGTGATTGGCGTGTAAGCCATGGGATAAGCCTGCTACCAAAAGCCTGGTAGCATGCATGTCAGACATTAAAAAAATATTATCACCTTTAAAAACAAAAAAAGAACTGTACTGCCTGGGGCCGGAGAGATGGCTGAGCAGTTAAGACCAGAGGACCTGGGTTAAATTCCCAGAACCCACATGGCGGCTCACAATTGTCTCTGACTCCATTCCCAGGAGATCTGACACCTTCACACAGACATACATGTAGGCAAAGCATCAACGCACATAAAATAAACAAATCGGTTTTTAAAAACTGAAGAAAACAAAACCCAAACGCTTGCATTGTCTTTTTGGTATCTGTGACTCTACGTCTCTGTTTATTTTTCCTTGTTCCCACTAGTTTGTCACAGTCACTAGTGTACACAGTTCCTTGTGAGGAAACAAAACTCATTCCATTCCTCTCGCTGAAGGCGCTTCTGACTGCGTGTTTCCTCTTTGTGACAGTCTACTCTGCTTTTCACGTTTCAATTTCACTCCCAGAGTCTAAAATATGATGACTCCAAGTTTTCCCAGGAGGGGGTGAGTAAGAACCATCCATTCTCTGAGGAGCTGGGGTATTATTTTATGTCCCTGTGACCTAATTTACAAACCAAGCTGAGTGCAGATTTTCGTCCCAACTCTAATCATACATGACATTATTTAAAAAAAAAAAAAAGTATTAAGAACCCTTCTAAGTAGATAACTAGATGCTGTTCCTGGATGCTAGGATCTATGCAATCTATAAATCTTCTGATTGTTTAGAGATTTTCAGTGTGTGAAGAGGGGAAAGGGCTTCAGACTACAATCTGCTCTGCTACATTTGTGAGGAAGCCAAGGGAGGTATGGACCTGATCCAAAACCCTCCAGCACTGGTGAGAGTGGGTCAACAAGACTGTTGACCCAAATAGACCGGGTGATTCAAGATCAGAAAAATGCCAGAGGTGGGCGGGGAGAGATGACACCTACTCATTTCCTGTTCCCATTGCATTACTACAATGACAATGTTCATTTGAGCATACACCCCCTGCCCTGCTTCTTAGAAGAGAACTCTGGAGAACTCCTACAATATAAAAGGTAGCTAATGAAAGAACATCCCTTAAATGACCAGTGCTGACTGATGCTCCCCATCGTAGCTGATATTCTCACCTCTTTTGCATAAATCAAAAGGACCTCCCACCTCAGCCAGTGACCCTCTCAACAGTCATTGAGCATTTTGGCCTTCACTCTCCAGAAACGATGGGACGATCCGTTTCTACTTCCCTCTCCTAGATCCTCGTGTTGAGCAATGACAGACCTTCTCCAAGTGATGACCTAGGGTCCCAGCTGGCAGCCACTGAACAGAACACCGGTGACCTGTCATGAAACATCATAGCCAGCACGGTGGAATGGCTCTGCCTTACAGTCAGTAGAAGGGCTCAGAACCTTTCACCAGTTAGTGTGCTAGACTCGCTAAGGTGTTTTGCCACACTCATTCTCCATCAGACATTTCAGGGAGAGCTGTCCCTCTTGACACTGCTCTGCTGTCTACACCCCTGTGCTCTGTGCTGTCTGTTTGGAATGGGAAGCCAAGTTGAGAGAGAAGGGGAAGTCAGATGATAATGAACGCTCTGCTTCAGGTGAAGTTGTGGGGAGGAGAAAGACTTTGTGCCATTTCTGCTACTGCTTTCCTATGACCCACAGAAGGTGAGCCCCTTTTACTGAATCCTGGACTTAAGCATTCAACTATACTACCATTGAGCTGTGTCCCCCAGTGCACACAGACTTCATCCAAGCATGCTTCTCTAACAGTATCAGAGTCTACTACCATTGAGCTGTGTCCCCAACTCACATGGACTTCATCTAAGCACACTTCTGCAATGAAATCAGTTACTTTTTTTCTTTCTCCACACTTCTATTGATGACTGCAACAGAAAAGACTGCTTTCAACATTCATTCCTTCCTCACCGGCTTCTGAGGGAATCCCCCAACCCCCATCCCCACACAGAAGCGTGCACCTGGCCGGCTGCAGATTACCCATCCCCCAGGAACTTTCGAGACAACCCCCGTAGGTCATATTTTCCAGACACAGATTTGACCAATGAGCTAAGGAACCATAGACTAGCGTCCTTGAACTGGTTCCACTATCCCTTATCTACAATTATAAAATCCAAAGAGTTTTGAAGATTTTTTTGCAGTTAGCCAAAGCATATCTGTAAGTGTATCCTGTCTGCTATATGTCAGGAACATATTATGACATGTTATGGAAGATTCTACCAACATGCCAACACTGTCTGCCATCTGAAGCCTCCATATAAAAGCGGTAACATCCTTTCAACCACAGAACACCCGTGATGTCTGGACTGGAGGATTTAGAGACTGCAGATGCCCACCCCCCACACACACACACACAGCTGCCCTGCTTCCCATTTCCAGCTTCCTGGTGGTGACGTCATCATGGCCCATTCCTGTATCCCTCTCCTCCCCCGGGGCTTAGCGGAGGTTAGCCTTTCTCTGGTTTCTACTGGACCTCAGCACTTAAGTCCAGAAGAACATCCCCAGGTCGAGATCACTCTTACTAATGATTATCTTCTTCCTAGTTCGCACACTGGCTTTACTGAGATGATCATTCTTAACTTCGTAACTGGCTGCTCAGAAATAATGGCTTTCTTTCCTCATCTTCAAGACATATCCACCTTCAGTACTCAGTGGATTTATTAACGGTTAAACATGAGGTTTATAAACTTTACCTGTAAATGTGAGGATCCCAGAGCCTAACTGTTGTTTATTTTCTAAAGTAGGATATCTACCCTGAAGAGGTTAAATTTCTGATGCATACCACTGCTACAGAGGACTCACCCTACCTCAAAACACGGGGTCTATTGCACAGCTGGACTGGACTTTATAAACTCCACTGTAAGTTGACACATCTGCGCCATCATTTCGATAGCTTTTCTCTTATCATATGAGACTCTGTTATAAAGGAAGTGTAGTTCTGTAAAGGTTCATTTGTTGTATTTTATGTGTATGAGTGTTTTGACTGCATGCATGTCTGTGTATCATGGGTGTACCTGAACAGGCCAGAGGGAATGTCAGAAAGATTCCTTAGATATAGGAGGTGGTAAGCAGCCATGTGGGTGCTGAGAATTGAACGTGGATCTTTCTTGAGAGCAACAAGTATTCTTTTTTTTTTTTTTTTTTTTTTTTTTTTTTTTTGGTTTTCCGAGACAGGGTTTCTCTGTGTAGTCCTGGCTGTCCTGGAACTCACTCTGTAGACCAGGTTGGCCTCGAACTCAGAAATCCGCCTGCCTCTGCCTCCCAAGTGCTGGGATTACAGGCGTGTGCCACCACCGCCCGGCGCAACAAGTATTCTTAACTGCCGTGCCAGCTCTCCAGCCCCGTAAAGTAGACATTTAGATTTTTTTAATACAGTTACTTTCATTCCAGTATTTCTAGCAGTTTGAGGACCAAGACAGAAGCCCAGGAGAGTTGATACCTAGTTGCTGTTACTCACTTCCTGTGTCTCTTTGTTAGACTTGACTACCATGACAGACCAGCTAAGAACTACTTAGCACGTCTTTATAGCATCCTTCCCCACCCCATTCCCTATTTGTTCCAAACCCCAAACCTTGTACAACCCCCCCAGCATTTACTTATGAGTCTTACTGCAGGTGAGCTTTTCTCCTGCAGAGAGCTTCCCATGCTATATATCAGGGCTATGGAGTTTGAACAACTATGAACAGAATGCCATATTGCACGTTACTGCTGGTCATGTTACTGAAACTCTTCCATGGATCCTGCCTCTACAACCTCTGATCCACTATTAGAAATTCGAAGGGCTCTGGAAATCAAAAGTATTTTATTTTTTTTTTCTAAATTAACTAATTTGGCAGTGCCATTGGACCTGAACCGATAGGTGAATTACCCATCCTGCATATGTGTTAGGTGATATTATTGAAGATGACATCAATTGTTTTATGCTTAGTTTTATGTCTGTGTTTTAAATGTCTTAGCAGGGCAGAAAATTAGAAGAGAGGAGTATTTGGACAAAACAAAACAACAAAACAGCCGTGACATATTGGTTTTCTTTGCTTGTATGCTTTCAAGTTTGTCTTTCCAATGTGAAAGTTCGTCAATTGAACCTTCTTTGTAGATGTTGAGTTGATACAGATTGTCTGTTATAGTCTTTGTGTTTTGAAACAGAGTCTCATATGGTCTACACTGACTTTGAACTCACTATATAGCCAAGGTTGGTCTTGAACTCCTAATCCTCTGGCTTCTATCTCCCCAGTACTGAGATTACAGGTGGGCCACTAAGGCCACACCATCATCTTTTTTAATTTTTTTATAAAACAGTAATGACAACCAAGAGTCAGATAACTTGTTTTGACTCAAGAGAGATGCCAGTAAAAACTCCTGTGGCCTCGGGAGCAGCCTGGGCTTCTCCAGCCCTTCCAAAGCAGCTACATGCTAACTTTCAACTTCTGAACACATTTGAACGCATAGTGTTAACAATTACAAAAACGTCCACAGTGCTAAAGGATTTTGTATATACACCCATTTATCTCTACATAAGTCGCAAACCTAAATCTAGGAGGAATACGTCATATCAGAAAGCAAACTTGGAAACACACAAACAAAAAGGATGTACCAATGTTGTTTTCTCCCAAACATCTTATGCTGGCTCGTCTGTGAGCCCCATGCACTCACCTGTCCTTGCCTCCCTGGCTCAGGGTTCATTCATGTGTGATACCTTGCCCAGCTTTTGATATGGGAGTTACAAAATCAAATGCAGGTCCTTGTGTGTATGCAGCGCACATTTTACTGACTGAACCATCTTCCAGGGCACTCTATCCCCAACATAACTTTTAAAAACAATAAAATGAACTCATGTTCAAAACAGCTCCATGGGAGATTTGTAAACCACCCTTTGCATGCCACAGTGATAGCTGCTGTGTGCAAGAGCTGCTGCAGGGTTCACTATGTAGCCTTAGCAGTCCTGGAACTCAACTGTAAACCAGGCTGGCCTTGAACTCACAGAGATCTGCCTGATGAGTACTGGGATTAAAGGTGAGTGCCACCACCACCTGGCTATTAATAATAATATTAACAACACAGCTAACATATGTAATTAGGATGTGATTCCTGAGAGAATGATGGGGTGGTAATTTTTACATGTATAGCTGAGCAGTTATCTCACACAGCTTGAGTGTTATGCACACTAACTATACTCTGCACAGTTCAGTGTGAATAGGTGAGTGGGTGGGTGGGTTGCTTGGTTGGTTTTCCTGAGGTAGAATTTAGTGTCATATTTGCTACAAACCATTAGCCAGTCAACTAAACCTCACAAAGCCTCAGGAGGAGGTTTCTTGCCAAGGTCTGGAAGAGGGAAACACACACACACACACACACACACACACACACACAGAGAGAGAGAGAGAGAGAAAGAGAGAGAGAGAGACAGAGACAGAGACAGAGACAGAGACACAGAGACACAGATCTATCTATTGGTGCCTGGTCTTAATAGTTAAAAAACTACTACAAGTAGTTCTTCAAATTTCTCCCTTTTTTTCCCCAGAATTGAATAAAAAAAAAAAACCATAACACTACTACTCTTCAAAAAAATTATCCAAAACCAAAAGTTTTCTGAGCTATCTTAAAACTCTATACAGTTTTTCTCATGTACATGCTTGTTTTTTATTTTGTTTTGTTTTGTTTTGTTTTGATTGTTTGTTTTTTATGCCAACACAAAGAGAATCCCATGGGGGGTTTTGTGAACTTTTTGTTTCCTTTTGGGGGGATTGCTTACAATAGATGGCTCCACTCCTGATGCATGCTATATGTCCTTTCTTCTGTTACAGTAAAAATAGACCTTGATCTGCTGATAAATGGTAAGAGAACTGTCAGAGGGTTGACACCTCACCAAGCTTGATGAGAGCACCCCAGGTTCCTGCACTATAGAGTAAGCACTGAGTGGATGGGTGATTAATGTCCCAGAGCCACACTGTTGGAAACAGCATGGGGAGGAACCGTCCTGGGCTCCACTCAACTTCTATGGAGGACGCTGTGTGCACAGCAGTGGTCTAGCCCCTTCTTTCAAGTCTTTTAATGACCTCGGGTCCAGATGTGCAGTAAATGCTGCTCTGCTGCACCTTCATGCTCTCAGCATGCAGCAGAGGGTAGAGAAAATACAAAGTGGGAGACCCATCAGACACAGGAGGGCTTGAACCGAGGAGTCTCTGTGGAACTCGTGAGAGAAGCAGTGGGTGAAGTAGATAGAGAGCCTCACCCCTAATCAAGAAGCAATCTGCAATTGATACCCACTGGCAAAACGAAAGCCAGTTTTCTCCAACGGATTATAACGGGGTATATCTACTATACTCCAGCATAGGCCCCGTGCCCAGAAGTAGTTGGCCAACTCAAAAAGAACCCCATGGGCTTTTAATGGACTTTTTGTTTCCGTTTTGGGGGTTTGGTTTTGTAATATTTTTAATTTATTGTCTTTGGCTAGTTTGCTTTGACTTTCATTTCTATGTTTTGATTTTGAAAGACACAGAGAGAGAAAGAATAGGTAGATGATAAGCAGGCAAGTAGATAGATAGATAGATAGATAGAAAGAAAGAAAGAATAAAGTTGGGTAAGACATTGGAGAGGTTTGGGAAAGAGAAAACATAGTCAAGATATATTGTATGAAAAAAATTGAAAAAGAATTATTATTAACACTGGGCATGGTGGCTCACGCCTTTAACTCAGTACTCATGAGATTGAGGCAGGTGGATGTCTGTGAGTTCGAGGCCAGCCTGGTCTACAAAGTGAGTTTCAGGACGGCCAGGACTATTGCATATAGAAACTGTGTCTTGAACCCCACCTCAAAATTATTAGCCTTGAATTTAGGGCAGGAGTAAGGGAGATTACAGGACAAACAGAAGGGAGAGGACATGGTATGGGTCAGAGGGAAGAGAGAAAAGGGGAAATGACCTAACTATATTTTAATTAAAAATTTTAAATGACTTTTAAAAATTGAAGGATGTGTAAGAGTCATGGTTAAATGAATAAAAAAATGTAATAGAAAATAATAGTATTGGAGGGACGACAGAGGGTTTTAGATGGAGAACTGCTTTTGTCTTTCTTTTTAAAAAATAATTTAGGTAAAAATACTTTAGAGAAATTCCAAATGATAAATATCTGTGGCTGTGATCTAGGAAAGTCTGTATCGGAGAGAGCCTGTCATGTGATACGGGAAATCCTGGGTGCCTGTCAGTGGGAGCGGCGTGGCCGCGCAGACCTTCATTCTCCTTGGTCTGAGAACCACTAGAGACGCTTGCACTATAGAAGCAAGAAAGTCAGAGAAACGCAGGCTGGAAACCACCAGCCCAGGGCATTATTCACTCATGGGGCTGTGCTAATTGACTGACTTTTACACCAAAAATTCCGAGGCAAATTTTCAACTAACTACTTATAATTCATTTTTAAAAAGTTATAAGACTTGGTGGGTTTCTTCTCTGTTACATTTCTGTGGGTCTAAGAAGGCTGAATTTTGTTTGTGCTTCTCTCTGAAGTGAGTATCACACTGGGCACATTTTCTTCTGGGGTGCCAATATTAGCCTTCAATCCAGAGTGAGCATATGAAGAGCTGGCAGGGGCAAAAGGAAGTGTCGTGAAGCATTAGCATGCACATTAGGTGTTTCGGGTCCTCAGGTGAAGCTCGGTTCAACTCTTAGGGGGACGTCACACTGTGTAGAAGAGGCAGAGGTTAAGGCGCCCCCTGGAGTCAGCTCCAGAGTCACCACCTGCCTGGGTTCTGACTAGAGCATCCTGGGAATTTCAGAAAGCAGTTCAGTTCTGTTAGCCTCTCAGGAAACAGATCAGAAAGGGATAGTCGCGACAGCATATCCTCCGCTCCCCTTCCGAAGGTTGGGAGGCGCTGCTGATTTAAGACAGGCCATTCTGCTGCCAGCTTTCACAGGAGAGCTGTTTAAGAAGTATTTATTACTCTTGGGATCTTTTGCCAAACGGTATTTTCCACTACGTTGCTCTATTCGTTTACACAAAACCCATCCTTAGAATCTAGCCAAATGATGATACAAGCCAGAATGGCTCTCCCAAGCGGCAGAGCTGCTCGGAGCACTCAGCGAGGGAGCCATCGGAAACTCAAGCTCACAGTCGAGATTAGAAAGTCACTGAGACTGGAGTGCCCGCGGCTGGTCACTTGACCGCATTCAGACTCATAAACCTGTATGAGCAGAGAGGAATGGCCCGGCCTTTCTGCCTTGCCTTGATGTTCTTCTCAAAATAGAAAACAAAAGTACCCAGAATGTATCGTAAAAACGAAATGGGAGAGACACCTGTATATAACAATGGTCGTTTATCGTGGGTTCTAAAGAAAGCACTCAATAAATATTGCACATTTGCTATGACACTGGAAGAAAACCATGAGACGGACCAATAGACTCAACTTCGTCTCAAGCCAGAGGCACACCGCTGCCTATGAGACGAGCAGTCTGGGAAAGAATTTCCTCTATTGATGCCATTCCTCCCAATACGCTGTATTACCTTTGAAAACTGGTGGTGGCCCTCCATCACACTAACAGTCACATCAAAGCGACACAAGTGGCTGGAGAAACAGTTGAGCTGGATCAGTCCTCCTGAGCCCCAAGCAAAAGGTCATGGTATGTTCCCCCACCCACGATAACGTCTGTATTGGAAACCCAGGTTTTGCACGAATCAGCATCAACCCCATTGATAACCTGAAGGAAGGCAGCTTCTTCCAGGAGTAAGTTTCATGGGAAGTAGAAGCATCTGACTCTCCCCTTGCAATGACTGATGATAAGGTAATGAGATTTTCAGAACATTACGTTTCCCAGAAAACTTAGCTTAGTTAGCATGATGCTTTGGAAAGAATACAGAGTGTGAGTCCCTACTTCTCGACTCAGATAGCTCTTGAGCAAAACATTTGAACTCTGTTGGCTTCAAGTTTCTCATCTGTAAGATGGGATAGTGATTTCTTCCTTATAAATACTTACTGTGAGCTGGGCAGTGGTGGCGCACGCCTGTAATCCCAGCACTTGGGAGGCAGAGGCAGGCAGATTTCTGAGTTCCAGGCCAGCCTGGTCTACAGAGTGAGTTCCAGGACTGGTCTACAGAGTGAGTTCCAGGACAGCCAGAGCTACACAGAGAAACCCTGTCTCAAAAAAACCAAACAAAAACAACAACAAAAAAAAAACAAATAAATACATACTGTGAAAAGTATCCTATGTGTATAGATATAGATATAGATATAGATATATAGATATAGATATAGATATATAGATATAGATATAGATATAGATATAGATATAGATATAGATATAGATATAGATATAGATATAGATATAGATGTTATAGAGGTGAATTGATCTACTTTCTAAGCAAAACAAGAATCCAAAGAATGCCAAGTAGGGGCTTCCAAAGCAAACCTATTTTAAAAAAAACATTTTTTTATTATTTCATGTATATGGGTGTATACATGTATACCTGCATGTATGGCTATGACTTATGTGCATGCCTGGAGCCTGGGGTAACCAGAGAAAGGCATCATATTTCCTAAAACTAGCGTTACAGGTGGTCGTGAAGCACCACGTGGCTGCTGGTAATCTAATCCAGATCCTCTGGAAAAGCAGCCAGTGCACTTAACCTTTGAACCATCTCTCCAGTCCCCAAACCAAAAAGAAAAATTGTAGGTAAAAATGTTTTCGGTTTTTCAAAAAGGAGTCATTGGGACAGCAAGAGAAATCATCAGGTAAGGGGCCTTGGCACCGCTCTAAAGATCCGGGTTCGATCCCCAGATCTCCTGTGGTAGAAGAGGAGAGTAAACTCCCACGAGGTATCCTCTGACCTCCACACCATATGTAGTACATGTTCCCTCAACCCCATGCTAAATAAATAAATACCAAGGAAATTTAAAGTATCATTTGCAATACATATTTTTGGGGTTTTTTGCTGTTTCGTTTTGTTTTGCATCAGGATCTCAGGAAGTTGCTGCCTGGTTTTAATGACATTTAGAAGTGATAAGCATGAACTGCTCAGCTCCTGGATGCTTGTAGAATATTCCTCTCCCCACAATAGCTCTCCTGAGTTGCTCCTTCTAAACACACAAGCCTAGCCTTGCACTGAGGTTGGGCAGGGTCATAGCGTCTGACATACTTGTACTGGTCTGTGTTGGAGCTGGCTTTGAATTTCCCTTTGGAAGAATCCGAGGCTGTGCACAGGCACAGCTGTCCTTTTTGTTTATTGGTCACCTGTGTCCTGCAGCTTGTGCTTTTCCCTACTGTTCAGTGTGTCGGTGACGCTCCCAGGGCCTGGTGACTGACTAGGTCTCTTGACTATTGTACGGAAAACAAACAAGCAATTATTTTTGAAAGCCAGGAAGTGAGCCGCAAACACACTGGAGGACTCACTGGTTTGCCGCTATTGGACGTTCTCTGTATGGAGGTGAACTGGTGGACAGCGAAGCACACCAGATAAGTGCTCATCGGGACGGACTTCCGAAAGGTGGTCTTCTTCCAGTTGTTATCCACCATCTTGTCTCCCTGTGGGAAACACAAGACCAACTTTTATTTATCGCAAGATCAACCATGAATAAGACAAACCAATGGATCACCTAAGCCCCACTCCCTACTCAGAAGTTCATGTTTGAAGTTGGGACCTCAGATGCAAAGCGGTAATGCTGAAGAGCCTGTAGGAAAAGTCACTTGGCTTTGTCAACACCCTGGAAAAGGCTGAATTAACCCCTTGGATCAGATTTCTCAGGGAAGAGTAAGTTTAACTGGCCTATCAACTGGGCAGGAGTTTATCTTTCTGAAAACGAAAATCCACGGGGCTGACCATATTTTAAGATTTGATCCCTTAGTGCAGAACAGGCTGAATCTTGCAGAAGGAAGAATTAAACGGTCAGGAGCTGTGTCGCCATGTGTAAGGAGAGTAGCAACTGTGTAAATGGCCAGTGAGGGCTTTCCTTCCCCATCCCCAGCTTTCTACACTGACGAGCCAAGGTATGGACACCAAAGTCAAGGCCCTGGTAACCGCTGTCAGGAGGGATCCCATTGTTTGACCCAACTACTATCTTGTCTGGTTTCTTCATCCACACCAGCCCTGCCATCCTCTGTCAATCAGCTACCAACCCTCGGCCAAACGCCGGCTACCATATCTTAAACATTTGCACGTCTGTATATAGCCACTCTCTAGACGGGAATATTCTTACCATTTGTGAGTGTGGGCTTTTTCCAGAGAGAAAGGTTATCTCACAATAAAGGCCTACTGGGATCGGTTTAGGTCTTTCTTCTAACAAGCCAGAGAATCACCCTTCTCCCAACCAGTTTCTGAATCTAGCAGAATTAAAGATATATAGCCCTTGAAGATGACTAGGTCACAGGGAAGGGGAGGTCATCTTGTCTTTTTTATGTCCCATCGCCCTTTCCCCTCATCCACTCCAAGGCAATCTGATGACACCTGCACCATCATCACGTTTTAATTCATGTGTCAAACCTAAAATGTTCTTTTACTTTACTAGTTCTTCTCCAATCCAAACTAAATTTCTCAAAGAAAACAACCTGAAAACTGGGTTCATTCTGGGTCTGGGGAAATTTTACATTTTAATATTTATACATTGGCTCTCTTTGTTTGGTTTGTGCCTTTTCAAGGATCAGTTTATTATTAGGAGGATGGGTTTCAGTGACATTTCCGATAGTGAATCAGAAAGATGGGAGGTATAATTTCCAGGCAGAGATCAATTATACTGAAGAGTGAGCCTGACTTTTTTAAAAAAAAAAAAAGATTTATTTATTTTATGTATATGAGTACACCATTGCTCTCTTCAGACACACCAGAAGAAGGCATCAGATCTCATTATAGATAGTTGTGAGCCACCATGTGGCTGCTGGGAATTGAACTCAGGACCTCTGGAAGAATAGTCAGTGCTCTTAACTTCTGAGCCTTCTCCAGCCTTTTTTAAAGGAGCCTGACTCTTTTACACATCAAATGTGTGATGTGAATAATAAACCATAATTTCAAGATGATGGTCTTTAGCTAACAATGCCACTCACTATGAAGAGGAAAGACAGCAGAGTCCTGTACTAACAAGTACCCAGGCATGGTTAATGCCGCCTATTATTAATTCAACGTTCCAGAGGTTCTTTCTGCAGGAAAGTCTATAGGCATGGTGTTCCCTGAATTGAAGAACCAAGAATTAGAGTAACTATTTTTTTTTTTACACAGCTTTATCTGTCTTAAAAAGAGGGCTTGTTTTGAACTGAAAAGTGTAAATAGTAAGTCTGGCCTAGAAAAAGTGTGTCATTGATTTTTTTTTTCTTGACTAGTAGGTTTGTGTGGTTAGACAGAGCCCCCAGCTGATCTCTATGTATCTGATTCTTTCTTCCTTAAAAATCTCAAGGTGGCCAGGCCGTGGTGGTACATGCCTTTAATCCCAGCACTTGGGAGGCAGAGGCAAGCGGATTTCTGAGTTCGAGGCCAGCCTGGTCTACAGAGTGAGTTCCAGGACAGCCAGGACTACACAGAGAAACCCTGTCTCGAAAAACAAAACAACAACAAAAAAAAATCTCAAGGTGGCCAGGCCGTGGTGGTACATGCCTTTAATCCCAGCACTTGGGAGGCAGAGGCAAGCGGATTTCTGAGTTCGAGGACAGCCTGGTCTACAGAGTGAGTTCCAGGACAGCCAGGGCTACACAGAGAAACTCTGTCTCGAAAAACCAAAAATAAAAATAAAAAAATAATTTCAAGGTGAATTTATTGTTGGACTGTGATATTATAAGTTGACAATTTCCTAGAATCAAAGAAAAAAAGATTGCTAAGATGTATCCTTAATCTTTTAAATTGATAGCTATAGCACATTTAATTTCAGAATTCAGGGTTCTCTTCTATGGTAAATCAAGCAGTTGAAGTAGTATTGCAAACCCAGTGTGCACAGAAACAAAATTTTAAAAATACTTACCTCTATTGGCATATTTGAAAGTGCTGAGTATTCTTTGGGGTGAATGATGGAGATATTGTAAGTTGCCTTCTTGTTGGGTTCATCGAAACAAGGGAAGGACTTCCTGGCATCTGTTGGTTCATGGTCAGTGGCTGCTATGCTCCTTGGGAATAAACAGAGACACAATGCACACAATCCTTCTGACAGTCCCCGTGTTTTGATGCCTATAGAAAATGTGGGCTACGTTATTATAACTATTAAAATTTCCATGAGCTTGAAGAAACTGTCAAATGTCTGTCAACGGATTTTAGAATTCTGAGGGTATTCTACCTAACACCTCCGAGCGACAAGGGAGCAAACACATGCAGACCCAACGGCCTGTTTGTAACTGTTGGGAGCTGTGAGCAGGTGTGTTCCGTCATGGAGCAGAGGAGTATCTTCTCAAACCCTCCCTTTTCCCAGTGGAACATTCCTCCCTGCTTATGCTGCATCAAGGACAGAACTCCTGTTCATTTGCAGGCAAACTTGGTGCTGAGCCATCACCCTGGCAAAGGGCATGTTAACCTGCTCTGAAGGCCCATTTTGAGGACTGAGGGCATAGCTCAGGAGCAGATCACCCACCTGATATGTACAAGGCCCTGGGCTCAATCTCCACCACAATCTCTAAATTCATCACCTCTAAGCTCACTTTTGAAAAGACAGTAGCATTCCTCATGGCTGCTACCAGGCATGTGCTTGTAGACACTAAACTACAATTGTTTAACAACGCTTCTACAATTTAAAAGTGAAAATACTGTTTATATATATATATATGCATATTACAGTAAGAGAATATGACTTATATTTGCTCATGGATGGAACAGAAAAATAAAAACAACAGAAGTAACATAGCATTGATTGATGTCACCAATACTTTGTGCAAGAATACTGTACATTCTCATGGACTAGAGAAGCTATATCACAAAGAATATTAAGCTAAAGAGCCAGAAGGGGTGTTTCACCCCTGTAATTCTAACACTTGGGAGGCTGGTCAAGGAAGATTACACAGAGCCAGGCCAGGCCCTGTCTCAACAACAACAAATTCCAAAACAACCACACAGACACACACACACACACACACACACACACACACACACACACACAGAGAGAGAGAGAGAGAGAGAGAGAGAGAGAGAGACCACTATCACCACCACTACCACAATAACAAAAGCTAAATTATTAGCTCTTTTTATTTATTCTAAAGGTACTATTAAACCCCATCCTTACACACACAAATACACACACCATACTCCCACCAATATACATCACAGACATTACTTTGTTCCCAGATGACGAGTTCCAAATGCCATTCTCCACTAACAGGAGCCAAGGCTCCTTAGAGGAGGGGCTGCTTCTAGGATTGGGTAGCCAAGTGGTGGTGGTGCATGTCTTTAATTCTAAAACTTGGGTGCAAAGGCAGACAGATCTCCAAGTTCAAGGCCAGCCTGGTCTACATAGTGAGTTCTAGGACAGCCAAGCCTGCTACACAGAGAAACCCTCTCAAAAAGCAAAACAAAGTCCTTGATCACCAGATCATCTCGTCATGCCAAGAAAATAAGAAGTCCTCAAAGGATCATGGGAACAAGACAGGAGAAACAAGTGTTTGCTAGACAGGATTAGTACTTGCCAAACCTATGGGAGCTGGGACATTAAGATCAATGGATGGGATTACAACCCACTGAATAAACTACGAACCCATGAATCCTTTCTTCTTCTTCTTCTTCTTCTTCTTCTTCTTCTTCTTCTTCTTCTTCTTCTTCTTCTTCTTCTTCCTCTTCTTCTTCTCCCCTCTTCCCTCTTCCCTCCTCCTCCTCCTCCTCCTCCTCCTCCTCCTCTTCTTCTTCGTCTTCTTCTTCTTCTTCTCCTCTTCTCCCCTCTTCCCTCTTCCCTCTTCCCTCCTCCTCCTCCTCCTCCTCCTCCTCCTCTTCTTCTTCTTCTTCTTCTTTTTCTTCTTCTTCTTCCTTCTCCTCCTCCTTCTTCCTTTTTTTGTGTGTTTTATTTGTAGCGTGTAGACTAGGCAGGGGGGACCACATACTACAACAGAGTGTAGAGAGCAGAGGGCAGCTAGCAGGAGTTAGCTTTCTTCTTCCACCATATGCCTTCTAGGTCATCAGGCTTGGACCTTTGGGCAAACTAAACCATCGTTCTGGTTAGTTTTTGACAAGTTAACAAACTAGAGTCATCTGGGGACTGGGAACCTCAATTGAGAAACTACCTCTATGCACTAGCCTGCCTGTGTGCCTGTGGGGCATTTTCTTGATTGGTGGTTGTTGTGGGGCTGCTACCCCTGGGTTTTATCAGAAAGCAGGCTGAGCAAACTAAAGAGATCAAGTCACTAAGTAGCACTCCTTCATGGTCTCTGTTTCAGTTTCTGCTTCAGATGTTCGCCTTGAGTTCCGCCTTGGCTTCCCTCATTGCTGGTCTGTGACTTGGATGTATAAGTCAAACATTCGTCCTCAAGTTGGTTCTGATTGGTGTTTTATTACAGCAGAGAAGCTAATTAGGACAACCCAGGAACTCTTCTTTGATTTTAAGTTTGATTTACCTTCTTCTTTAAATAAATGATAGACATTTTATTTCACAGTGCTACAGATTCAGATCAGGACTTTGTGCTTGCTAAACTCATATTCTACCAATGAGATACATCCCAAACTCTTAGAGACCAGGAATTTTAGAAGGGAATACCAGATTTAGAAAATCTTCCCTTGCCAGGCAGTGGTGGCACACACCTTTAATCCCAGCACTTGGGAGGCAGAGGCAGGCGAATTTCTAAGTTTGAGGCCAGCCTGGTCTACAGAGTGAGTTCCAGGACAGCCAGGGCTACACAGAGAAATCCTGTCTCGAAATAACAACAAAAACAAAAACAAAAAACAAAACAAAACAACAACAAAAAACAAAACAACAACAACAACAAAAAACCAAGCTGGGCGGTGGTGCCGCACGTCTGTAACCCCAGCACTCTGGGAGGCAGAGGCAGGCGGATTTCTGAGTTCGAGGCCAGCCTGGTCTACAGAGTGAGTTCCAGGACAGCCAGGGCTATACAGAGAAACCCTGTCTCGGAAAAAAAATAAATCCAAAAAACCAACAAAACAAAACAAAACAAAACAAAACAAAACAAAACAAAACAAAAAAACAAAAAAAGAAGAAAAAGAAAAGAAAATCTTCCATAGATATCAAAAAAATCAGGTATAGACATATTTGCATGTTTCAAATATTCTCCAACAAAATGTATGGGAAATTACCTGAAGCACAAGGTTTGAAAAAAATAGTATCATCAACCCAGTGATGGTGGTGCATATACCTTTACCCTGGCACTTGGGATATGGGGGTGGAACAGCAGAGGCAGGCAGATCTGTGAGTTCAAGGCCAGCCTACAGAGGGACAACCAAGGCCACACAGAGAAACCCTGGCTTAAAAAAAAAAGTGATAGCACCAACAATAACTGGCTTATAATAGTACAGACATGGGCTGTGTCTCCTGGTAATAACACTTCCTGAGCCACCACACCATCATGCGTCCCTGATACTCCTGATAGAAATGTTCATCTAACATTTTAAAAAGATCATAAGAGAGCCGCGCGAATGGAAACTGCGGGGTGGGGGTGGGGCATTCTTAACATAACTGGCCCCGCCTTTTCAGAACTACTGACATGGAGAGAAATGAGGCAAGGCTGGGAAACAACTTGGATTTGAAGGAGGTGGTGGTACTGGACAGAGTTCTGGACGGACAGATACTGAGAAGAGCAGGAAAACTGCCGGACTGCTACTGAGTTAACTGAAGAAATCTGAGTATGAGCCCCGGGTTGCATAATTATTTTGAGGCTAAATCCTTTGATTTAAAAAAAAAAAAAACAGAGAATGCCTAGCACTTAAATATACCCTGATGTTAAGATGTAAGTGAATTATTTAAAGAGAGAGAAGAGAGGCAAAGCAAAAGGTAAATAATTGGTGAACCTGGGTAAATTATTTTTAGAAGTTCTAAATACCATTCTGGTAATATTTCTGTAAGTTTGGATTTTTTTTTTTTTAATCAAGTTACCTAGAAAAACCTTAGCCAAGAATTTGTTCTGCAACGGAATAGTTATTGATTAGTGTGATGTTAACAGTTCAGTGAACCAACATTTATTGTTTTTTCATTTTGTTTTGTTTTGTTGAGACAGGGTCTCATTGTGCAGCCCTGGATGCCCAGGAACTAACTTTGTAGACCAGGTTGTCCTTGAACTCACCGAATTCTACCTGCCTCTGCCTCTACCTCTGCCTCTGCAGGGATTAAAGGCATATACAACCAAGTCCTGCACCAAAAAAACAAAAAAAACAAAAAAAACAACAACAACAAAACCCCTTAGTTTTAAACATTTTGTAGATTATACTGGATTGTAAATATATCAGACTCTGAAGAATCCTTTCCCTAGAGTAGGAAGGTCTTATGACATGATCCAGCAGGGGACCACCCATTCTTGCTCAGCTACCTGTTTTAAACAATTGTTTTGATTTCCGATTATTCCCCCGCCCCCCAGAGGCAAAGGCAAAGGTACAATCATGTTTCAGTTTAATCCACCTTAGAAATAAGTCAACAAAGTAGAGAGAGAGAGAGAGAGAGAGAGAGAGACAGAGAGACAGAGAGACAGAGAGACAGAGAGACAGAGAGACAGAGACAGAGACAGAGACAGAACAGGGAGGGATCTGGAGTTCAGGCAGGGAGACTGCCCTTCCAGGTAAGACATTGTGTATGGTTTCAAAAGTCCTTTCTCTGCTGAACTCTAGAGAATAAACTCCCGAGAACCAAGGTGAGAGGAGAATGTTTAATTCTTTTTCATTCTCTCCTTTAAAAGGACTCTGACCGATTGTTCTCCTAAAAAACAGAGAGTTCCTGTTTTTGCTTATGGACAGAACACTGGAGAGCCGCAGTGTTTTGGCACAATGGGTCTGTTTTGCTTTGGTGGTCTTCTCAGCAGTCATAGGAGCCTAACACAATTATGGTGGCTGGGCTATGTAGGGTTAGGGTTAGGGTCAGGGTTAGGGTTAGGGTTAGGGTTAGGGTTAGGGTTAGGGTTAGGGTTAGGGTTAGGGTTAGGGTTAGGGTTAATCACTAGGATACAGGCAGGCAAGATGTGTATTGGTTTGAGGTTTGTTTTCCATTGGTTTGGTTTTTTCCTTGTCAACATGAAGAACCCTCGGATTTTAAAGGAAAAACTCCTCTAAGAGGAAAAATTCTGAGATTTTAACCTTTTGTCTTCCCACAGATGACCTTCAACAAGTCACATCTTCTGGGAGGGCAGAACTCAGTTACCAGAGTAAGCCTTGCCTGTCTCACCCTGGGGATCATCAAATGATGCAACTCCTCAAGACACACCCTTATAAATCTAGAAAGCTATGTAACCTTTGCCTTTCTGAAGAAGGGTCATGCTGTGTGATCCAGGCAGATCTTGAATTCATCCTCCTGCCTCAGTCAGCTGAGCACTAGGATTATAAGCAGGTGATGAACTAGCCTGCCTCCATTTTAGCCTTAAAAGCCAGCTTATAGTAAAGTCAAACTAGGTTCTTTCTGTTTATGATTAAAACTGTTTCTCAAGGATTGGGCTATGCCCTACCTGTAACCATAAGTAAAATAGTTTCTGTTCCATGATACAGGTACCAAACCTTTATTTCAAAAGGATATTATAATCACCTATGTTGCTAACCCATTATATCATATCATATCATATCATATCATATCATATCATATCCACCTACGACTACCTACCTCTGGTTACGACCATCTTCCAATCATATCTTTGTTTCAAGAGGTCGTTATGACTAACTTGTTATATTTACATTCTGCTCCTGGAACCTTGCCTATTTTTCCACTACAAATCCCCCATTTAGAAACTCCCTATTAATACCAAATGATAATATAAAGGCAGGGTAGTTCTCAGGTAAGTTCACCAACCACACAGAAGGGGGTCAGTGAAGTTGCCACAGAGGGAGACAGAGCAGAGGGGGGAAAGAAAAAACAGGCACAGAAAGAGAAGAGAGACAGAGGATTGGGAGGGGAGGAGAAGGGAGAGGGGGAGGGAGGGGGTGAGACTGAGAACCAGAATGTCTGGGTTATATAGTGAGGAGCCGCTGGATGAGGGAAGGCCCAGCCCCCGGGTTGGAAGGTTCCGTGTGGAGGGCAGGGAGGATAGCTCATGCACGTGAGTCAAAACAGCTTTCATTAAGTAATTTGGCCATGGTGGTTTGGGTCAGAGGTCTTTTTCCTTGAATCTTTGGGATTGACACATGCACTACCATACCGGGCCCAGACTTTTGGACATGGTGTTTTCTGTAATCTAAGGTATTTAAAATCCATTTATTTGGTTGGACTATGCATTTGGAAAAAAAGATATGTTGTGTGTAAGTTCTATAGGTAATACAACCATATTTAAAAATGATAACATGTGCTAGGTGGTAATGTATACCTTTAATCCCAGCCCTTGGGAGACAGAGGCAGACAGAGCTCAGTGAGTTTGAGGCCAGCCTGTTCTATACAGTGATTTCCAGGACAGACAGATCTACATAGAGAGACTCTGTCTCAAAAAAACAAAAAACAAAAAACAACAACAACAAAAAAAACCAAACAGCAAAAAAGTAACTTGTTTCTCCTTTGATCTACTGAAGAGCTCAAAAAACTCTGTTGTCATATGACCAACTCTGTTTGTTTGTTTGTTTGTTTGTTGAGGCAGGGTTTCTTTGTGTAGCCCTGGCTGTCCTGGAACTCACTCTGTAGACCAGGCTGGTCTCGAACTCAGAAATCTGCCTGCCTCTGCCTCCCGAGTCCTGGGACTAAAGGTGTGTGCTACCACTGCCCAGCTATGACCAACTCCTTTGATTGTCACCAGACTTCCCTACATGCTAAGCAAATTTGAAAATATGGTATATGATGTAGCAATATAAAATGATTTTATAGCACAATCTCTACTTCACAATTAAAAATCCTTTTTTGAAACCTTTTTTGGACTGCAAATGAAGGAGAACTGCCCAAGAGTGTCAGGAGACACTCGGAAGTTACTCTGTAATATTCTGAATAACTAATCACACCAGGCAGAAGGGCTGACTTCTCAAAGAGACCTCCCTGGACCATGTTCATAAGTTACTCGCTCGATTTAGTGCTCTAAAATCTCACCCCTCATAGCTTATTAACCCAGCACCGGGGAGAACCTCTGTCTGTCTTCCCGAAGACCGAGGTGCTTTCGAGAAAGCCAAGGCAGGAGAGGCAATGCTGTAACTCACAGCACTGGCCACTCTGTATCAACTCTAGAAAATAAAATCCCTGGCACCGACCTCCCCAGTAATGACTCCCAGGCTGTGTTCAGCAACTTAATAACGAAAGCCAACAAGACAAACAATAGAACTTGGCTTAAATCCTTAAGCAGGAAGACTTCTGGTGTAAGGGTAACAACTACCAACTCTGTGTCTGCAGTCTATAGAGGGTTCCCCAGTCATGCCCAAGGCCTGCTCAGTTGATGCAGGGTGGTCATTCACATCTCACTGGAGTTGTATGGTGGATCAAATGAACCAGTTCATTATTTAAATCCAAATCACATCTTTTTATGCAGAAGAGACCAAGACAAATTTTCTTGCTTCTAAAATAAAGCAAAATCACCAGCTCTTGTGCCAAGCATTTAAGACCTCCTCACAGATCTCAAGCTACACTAATAGCGTTCGATGTTTGGAGAAATATCTGACGAGAGCTAAAATTTCAAGGTTAAAACTTCACGACTGGGTATACACATGTGTGTGTGTGTGTGATAATAATATATTTTCCCATAGATACACTGTTCTCACACAGCTACCAAATCTTATCATAAACTTTGGCATTTTGCTTCAGACGTAGTGAGCTAAATTCCTACCCTCTGTGTCTAACAGGCATCTATCTACAAGTCTAAAACTGAACTTTTCTTTCTCACCAAATTCCTCGTCCTGTTTCCAGTATCAACGAACGTTATCGCTGTCACACGGATGCTAGATCTTGGGTGTCTTGAACCCATAACTTTAGCCACCATCAGCCAACTACCAGACCTGAGTTATTTTTCCTCCGTGTCCCCCCTGCCCCCGTGTGTCCTTCTGTCCCCCTTGTGATGTCTCCTGACTTGCCCTCCTCTCCCCCCACCCCATCACTCTCCTATCCTTGGATGGAGAACTCTGTCCTTCCCCATCCCTGACCCCCAGTCACAGTGACACTTACACTTCCTTATCCCACGAGACCTCCTTTCTTCCAGTGTCTTCCCTCAGTCCCCTCTAGCTCGCCTCTTTACAGAAACCAACAAACTTGCTTTCTTGTTCCCACCAGGATTTCCTGGCTTTTTAACCTTCTCCGTTGCCTCTGTGTGAACCCCACTATAATATCAAAGATTCAGCTTAAACACTACCAGGGCTATGAAAGACACCAGAAAACTTCAATTGGAAATAGTCATAAATGATCATCTATAGGGTTGTTCCTTACATTGTGTAGGAGCAACTTCATACCCACGTCTGATGGAAAAGCTAAGAGTGTTACACTGTGCTGTGCCGAGGCGTGCGTCCCACATGTCATTCAGTGGAAGGATGGTAAAGAACATGTCAACATGGATGTTTGGTTTTTTAACCTGTTTTGGTTTTAGGTTCCCTGCAATGACTGTGCATTATTCATGTATAAATAAAGTTAAAGGTTTCTTGTTATATCAGTACCCTTTGACCTGGTTATTTGACTCTTAAGATAATAACCAACCCAGGGAACTAAGCAGATGTATGCATAATTGTGGATTTGCAATGATATCCTTTTCTGATGTGTTAATAATCATAGAATACTAGAATCAGCACGCAAGTTCAACAATAGGATGGGAGAGAATTCAGTGTGTGTACGAGATGAGATAGTGCACTATCAGGCTCTTGCAAATATTTAAGACAAAAGAAAAGGCTTAGGATATATTAAATTTTTAAATCCATATAGACAGATACAGATATATAAATGTAACAGCTTCAATTTTGATTGCCTAGGAACATATGTGCAGATTAACACATTAATGGGCAATATCACTGAGCTGTGGAACTATTTCTACATTTTGCTATGCTGTTATTTTTTTTTAAATGGGGGGGGATCCATTGGTTTGATCGCTAGCATGGCAGATCTATTTGATCCTTTCCATGTTTTCCTTTGGTTATCCTTTCTACTCAGTGTGCCCATGCACCACACAGTAACGTGAGACTGATTCCTTACTCTCCGATAAACAGTAGGAAGAAATCTGATGCAGAGATTTTCCTTTGCTCTGAAGGATGCTTCAGACAACAGAGGAAAGGGATTCGCAGAGGACTGACCGCAGCTGGCTCCAGGTTTGAAAGGTGACATGCAGCTTCTTCTCAGTCATTTAACTCTGCAGAATCTCTGAAGGCAAATGTCTAAGCAGGTTCAAGTCCTGCTTATAGACAAATCCATACTACTCAAGTGTAGTATGTCGCCTGGGTGCCTGGTCACCACTCGCAGGGCGATGGTTTTGTGAATTCAAGGAAGGAGCTTATGCCTTTTACCAAGGTCTGATAAAAGCCACTGATTCGTGTGAATATCAGATGGGAAGGTAATAGATTAGATAGAATATATATATATATATATATATATATATATATATATATATATTTTATAATAATTGTAAATATTTAATGTATATTTTAAACATTTCTGCTTGGGACTCTGCAGGGAAGGAAAACATTTGTGACTGTCTTTTATGTTGTGAAAGGCTTAGCATTACGATTGCCTGCTTAAAGACAGTTGGCAGTCCCAAGACTTACCCATAAGCCATCACTGATATGGGGTTCAAGCACTCCCTGAAAGCCTAAGTCGAAATGTAGTTCTGACCGTAGAAGAACAGAACACACAGTGGGGCTTCTCTTCTTAGTTGAACACCTAAGGGCCAGTCAGATCTTTTGTAATTTTCATTAAGATTCTTCTCCAGTAAAGTGCACAAAATAGCAATTAACACTTAATGTAACTGTCATTGCAAATGAAATTGTCCTTCCTTGTGAAATCACTGTGATATAGTGATTTCACTATATCACACACAAAATTTGGTGAAATTTACCAAATACATATGTTCATAAAACTCTGAGGTACTTTGTGTGGATGTGTAGAGTTGGACTTAGCGTGTTGTGATTTATTCTGGTGTCATTAATAAAAAGACTTACTGTTTTCTCTACACTAGGCATTCTACTGATGACGTCAAGCTTGGTGATAAAATTTCAAATTACAACAAGGCACGATGTTTCCCTTCTCAGCTGCACACGTAGAATTGAAAGCAAGGGCAGATAGCTAGGAATCAGACCCATATGGGATGAAAGCAAAGAAGAAAGGCAAATAAACATTGCAGAAGCCGGATTCAGAGGAAGCCCCGCACCGAATCGCACCCAGTCTCACTGCACACAGCCCCGCACACAGCACAAAACAGCATAGCACAGCACCGTCCACGCCACAGCACAGCACAGCACAGCACAGCACAGCACATACTTGGTTTGCCCGTCCTCCGTGTAGGTAGTTCTGTAAAAGCCCACAAGGGAGCCATTGAGCCAGCCTTCGAACTCCATGGTCAGCTGATAGACACTGCCCCCACCGGTGGCCACTAGTTCTTCTTTAGCCTGGATCACCACGTACTCCTGATTCTTGTACTCGAAGCACCGCTGCACTGGTACCTGCTCCCCAGAGGGCTTCCTCAGCTCCGGAAGCTTGGTGATCTTGGTCTCCCTGATGTGGAGCCATAGGTAACTAGTAGATTTGCTCAGGTTGACAGAGATGGTCACTGTGCCGGTGTACCTGTCTTCCTCCATCAGGGCCTTTACCTCCAGGTCGTAGTGAACTGGGTTGATGAAGTCCGGCAGCCTGAAGTTTTTCCAGTCACCACTATCATCATCACTGTCCGGGCAGACATTCTGGTCCTGGGGAGGCAGAGCAGTGCTGGGTGGAGGTTGGGAAGGAGTCGGGGTTGCGTCCTGCTCACACGACCTGGTCAAGCCCACAGAAAGTCCCACTATCAATCCAACTGCCACAACCACCGCACAGATGATGGCCACGTGTTTGCCTTTAATGCAGTATTTCTTAGAGGGCTCTTCCTCTTCAAAGTTCATTTTCTCCCCCGAAGTCAGATGCTACACATGGAAGGATGGTAAACTGAACTAACTCTCCTCAGCTGACTTCCCTTTTCAATTGGAAGGCGTCCGTCCCCAGGATTGGCAGGCTGGCTTCGCTTTCTCACACCTCTCCAGCTGGCGTCATCCGGTGTCTCTTCCCAGTCCTGCACGTCCCCGCTGGCCACTCCAGGACGAATGCGGAAACCGAGGAGTAGGATGAAGACTCGGAAGAGAAGCTGACTTGAAGGAGGAGGACGGATGAGAATGTTGGCTCAGCTCTGTATAAACAGCGTCTCCCCGGGCCTGCCCCTCCTGAACTGGAGCGAGTTAAATATAAAACAGGGCTGAGCCTCTCGGGCCAGCCGGGCTGACACGGGCAAGGGGTGGGGGCTGGGAGAGGTGGAGATTTTGCCAAATCTCTGTCAGCCTCAAGGGAGAAAGCATTTGGCTAAGAGGTGCTCTTAAGATAGGAAACACAACCTTTGCCATCAGATCTAGAGCTTCTTCCTGCTGTGTGAGCAGTCGGGGCTCTCTCAGCCAAAGGGCTTCTTAAATTTCACTATTTTATTAGGTTGCTTGCCAAAAAAGCTCAAGTGTGTGGTTTTTTTTTTCCCCTCCTCTTTTCCCTCAAATTATATAAACATTCCAATTCTGTTCTCGGCGGAAATCATATCTTGGAGTTGGATACTTGGAGGAATTTCTAAATTTAAGGATCTCGTAGCGACTCAGTGACATAGTTTACAGGACCAGGTAGTCCAAGGCAGGTGGATGGAAGACAGTGGGGGTAACTCGGAGAAACTGGCCAGGTCAGAAAAGCCGGCAAAGGGGAAAGAGAGTGAGGGACGGAAGCCTCGAGATGACAGAAGGTTGAGGGAGGCGCTCTGCTTGCCGCTGTGCTCTGGAAACTGGAAGAATGTGTCGGGCTTGGAGCAGGTAGCAGGTGTAAAGGCTGGCCCTGCCCGGAGAGCCCTTAGCAACGATGCCATCTCTGCAGGGAGTGGAGGTATGGGGAGAGGGTTACAGCTTCTTTCCCTACAAGCAGCCAAGTTCCAAGCACTAGCCATCTCTGAGAATGGCAATGCCAACACGTGGAGGTTTTGAGAATTATATATTGTGCCTGGTGCACTACGACATAAGGTACGGTGTGGAAAGTGGCGTTCGAATGTCTCCCCTAGCAAACAAACAAGCCCGAGTGGAATGGTAGAACACTTGGAATCCCAGTGCTGGAGAGGAACAAGCAGGCGGAGCCGGGAAGCTCACTGGCTCCCCAGTCTAGCCGACTTGGTGAGTTAAGGCCGGGGGAGAGACCCTGTGTCGAAAACAAGATGGTTGTCTGTCTGAGGAACAGCAGTCGAGGTTGCCCACCCCTCTGGCCTCTACACACACGCACAGGTACACATGAGCACACACCACACACACACACACACACACACACACACACACGCACGCACATACACACACGCACACACACGCGCGCACACACATGCACGCACAATTAGAATTGTCTCTATTGCCCTCCTTTTTTTTTTTCCTTTCCAGAGTCTTCAAATCCCGACACGGTGACCTTCTGAGAACACTTCGGAAGGGAGAACTTCCCAAATTAGCTGACTGGCCAATTTGCTCCCCACACCCATCTTGATCTTCTAGTTTTTCCGGTGAGTTTGTTCTAATTTACTTTCATGTGTATGAGGCAGAAGAGGGCGTCAGATCCCCTGCAACTAGAGTTACAGACAGCTGTGACTACCATGTGGGTGGCGGAAACTGAAGGGTCCTCTCGAAAAGCAGCCGGTACTCCTAACCGCTGAGCCTTGTCTCCAGCCCCTGGCAATATTTATTTGTGAAGAACTTGAGTTCTTCTGCGGAACACTTTCTAAGAAATGCTACTTTAAACCGTTCTAAATTTCAAACTAAACAAACACGGGAAAGAAAAGAAATCCTTAAAGGTCGACATAGCCCGCTGATCTCTAACGTGTGTGAGATTGTCTCATGAAACAGCACTGAGGCAAAAGTGGGAAGAGTTACATCTTCTCAATTACAGATCCATCTGCAGCTATTAATTTCATATTCTGGATGTTGTGTTTTATGAAAAAAGAAAGAAGGGAACCAGGGATATGTTTGGCTCTGTGGGCCCATGCTGAGGCATGCCTTCTGCTTCCCCTTGAGGTGGAATATTTAGGGCATGGGGAGGGGAGTTGGGGGAGGAGGAGGAGGAGGAGGAGGAGGAGGAGGAGGAGAGAGAGGGAGAGGGAGAGGGAGAGGGAGAGGGAGAGGGAGAGGGAGAGGGAGAGGGAGAGGGAGAGGGAGAGGGAGAGGGAGAGGGAGAGGGAGAGGGAGAGGGAGAGGGAGAGGGAGAGGGAGAGGGAGAGGGAGAGGGAGAGGGAGAGGGAGAGGGAGAGGGAGAGGGAGAGGGAGAGGGAGAGGGAGAGGGAGAGGGAGAGGGAGAGGGAGAGGGAGAGGGAGAGGGAGAGGGAGAGGGAGAGGGAGAGGGAGAGGGAGAGGGAGAGGGAGAGGGAGAGGGAGAGGGAGAGGGAGAGGGAGAGGGAGAGGGAGAGGGAGAGGGAGAGGGAGAGGGAGAGGGAGAGGGAGAGGGAGAGGGAGAGGGAGAGGGAATAAAGGATTAGAGGCCAGCCATGAACACGTGAAGAGAGGGGAAAGGGGAATGGGGAGAAAAGGGACAGAGAGGAAGAGAGCTAGAGAGTGAGGAGGGGGCGAGCAGCCCCTTTTTCAGTGAGTCAGGCACACCTGGCTGTTGCCAGGTAACTGTGGGCGGAGCCTAGAAGGAATGGTAACACTGAAACATCCAAAACTTTTCAAGATCGTTTTTTGTTTTGTCTTGTTTTTCCTTTATCTAGTAAATCACCTTTCTCCGCGTTAGCTCTAGAGTTACCCCTCCTCCGTTTTACTGTAAAGATCATCTGAGATTCCACTAGATGTTTGGTAAGCAAACGTTTTGAAGCCTGCCTCCATAAACAAAAGGCAAAATGTATATCAAAGTTTATTCAGCATATTAAAAAATGAAGGGGAAGCCGGGCGGTGGTGGCACATGCCTTTAATCCCAGCACTTGGGAGGCAGAGGCAGGCGGATTTCTGAGTTCGAGGCCAGCCTGGTCTCCAGAGTGAGTTCCAGGACAGCCAGGGCTACACAGAGAAACCCTGTCTCGAAAAAAAAAAAAATGAAGGGGAAAACTATTTGAAAGAAAAAATATATAATAATGTCAAACTAGACTTTTTTTTTTTTTAAATTTCAGGCCGGCTGACATATGTGTTTCTGTAGCCTCTGCCCTGCCTGGATGCATACCCAGGAGGGCTGCGTCTATGCTCCAACCTGTCAGACTTGAGGGGGAAGAGCACTGAGGAGGACTGAGAAAGGCCACTCACCCTCAAATGTCAAAAGGAATTCATTATGTCAATGCATGTGTTCTCCTAGAAGAAACAAAACACTGAATACCTGGTGTGTGTGTGTGTGTGTGTGTGTGTGTGTGTGTGTGTTTTGTGTAAAATTTCACGCCTAAGGTCCAGTTCTAGCCCAAATGTCTTCATTTCATCAGGACGAACATATTAAGATTGCCTAATTGACAGATGTAAAACAAAGCTCTCCGGGGAGACGGCAGAGCAAGTGTGTACACTACACACACCTTGGGCTCAGCCTGGCGGGGGCAGCTTCCAAAAGACCACACTTACGGAATTCCCATTGCAGCAAGGAGTGGCTCCTTCTCTCACTGACGTGGGATGCAGAGTCTGCAGCAAGAGGCTTTCAACTATGAACACCTTCCTCATTCTTTATCCCATTCACAGGGAGGGTCAAGGTAGCCGTGGTTGGAAAGAGACTAATGAAGCGTCACCCACCTAGATTAAACCGTTCCTATTAGATAAGCTTTCTGTTAAATGATGTAGATAATACATCAGGACAACCATGACTTGTCCCCATTCACTAGGCCCTGGCCCCGAGGACTAAGGAGGAAGCCCTTCACAGTGGGCCCTTGACCAACACCTCCAGGATTTTTTTTTTTTTAACAATTGAGATCATCTGTTTTGAGTACAAAGTCTAGGATCTGTTCTCCAGTTCACAACAAATGCTTATGACTTGCTTAATAAATCAATAAATTTAAAAGAGAAAGAGAACACAGAACACGGAGAATTCATGCTGGGAAGAGGTTGTAGATGAGATATGCCAGAAGTGTTGAGCTAGCATAAAGATAAGATAAAAAAAAGAATCAGTCCAAATTCCAGAGAAGACAGGAAGACTACACCAGAGCTGAGACGATTATCTGACCTTGAGCAAGAGAAAGGTTCCTGGATAATTGCTTCTCAATGTAGTCACCAGGGCCAGATGTTCACATGACATTGGCCAATTCCTGTGCCCCTCTCTTTTTCACTTGGAGCTTCAGGTTAATGCTTTTTTTTTTTAAGGCCAGAGATTTCATATTTGACAGAGACTTCGGGATCTTTTTATGTGTGTGTGTGTGGGGGGGGGTGCCACCACGTCTTCTGACACTAGGACCACACCAAGAATTCGTGGCACCAGCCAGGCGGCAGTGGCGCACACCTGTAATCCCAGCACTTGGGAGGCAGAGGCAGGTGGATTTCTGAGTTCAAGGCCAGCCTGGTCTACAGAGTGAGTTCCAGGACAGCCAAGGCTACACAGAGAAACCCTGTCTCAAACAAACAAACAAACAAACAAACAAACAAACACAAAAAAAGAATTCCTGGCACCAGTGAACACCAGGGCAGCTCTTCAGCTAGCCCTTGAGACCTATCAGTAATCTCAGTGTAACCCAAGTCTCAAGAAAGAAAGAGAAAAACTCAAGCTGGCCTTACTTCGGACGAAACGGAATCTGTTCACTAAGCTGTGTTATTTTAGGAAACCGGCTCCTACATGGTTGCTAAGAGTGTCACTGTTATCAAGGATGTAGATTTTGTAATCCTCATGGTGAACGTGAGGCTTCTGGGTTAGAGTTAGGAAGCTATGTCTGCAGCTGACATGCCCGTGAGTCCGTGGGGCAGTGTTCACAGAGACACTGCAGTCACACCGCCTCCCTTCCCTGCTCCACTCCGCAACTTTTGAAATTAATTTTAAAATGAATTAATTTCATGTATGAGTACATTGTATTTGCATAACATCTGCCTTACCCTGTCTTCCTCAACTGTCAGGTGGTGCACGCCTTTAATCCTAGCACTTGGGAGGCAGAAAGAAGCAGGCAGATTTCTGAATTCAAGGCCAGCCTGGTCTATAGAGTGAGTTCCAAGACAGCCAGGGCTACACAGAGAAACCCTGTCTCAAAACACCAAAAACAAACAAACAAACAAACAAACAAACAAACACCACTGTATCCGCACATGTAACTGCCACCTCTCAGCCCACAGATTTCTGGTTCTGACTTAGGTTGCTCCAAAGAGGACCACCACTCCACTACTCTGAGTGTATTTGGGCTATTAGTCATTCATTCATTCGTTCGTTCATTCATTCATTCATTCATTCAGCCACTCTACAAATACTTGTCTCAATAAACACGAATGTTTCAATGAAATGTATTAGTGGAATTAATCTAGGATTCGTTTTAAAATAAAGACATTACAGGACAGAGAGGTGATTCAGCTGCTAAAAGTGCCTACCTCCAAGCCTCATGACTGACTCTCAGTCACTGAGACACAAACGGTGGAAAGAGAGAACCAGTTCCTGACCCTTGTACTGTTCCCACAAGATCTACAGCATGTAACCCCCAGACCCATCCCTTGGTCACACAAAAATAAACAAGCTGGTTAAAAAAAAAAAGTCTTTGAAAATAAAGATATTAAAAGAAAGAAGAACTTGCAAGATGGTTCATAGGGCAAGGGTTCTCAAAGGGGAAGCTTGATGACCTCGGTTCAATCCCCAGAGCCAGATAGAGATGAGAAGAGAGAAATTCACTTGATAAAGCTGTCCTCTGATCTCATCATCTTCACCCCCACAACAATGACTAAAATAAACTTCAAAGAAGAAGTAGGTGTGAGCCGGGTGGTGGTGGCACACGCCTGTAATCCCAGCACTTGGGAGGCAGAGGCAGGCGGATTTCTGAGTTCGAGGCCAGTCTGGTCTACAGAGTGAGTTCCAGGACAGCCAGGGCTACACAGAGAGAAACCCTGTCTTGAAAAAACCAAATCCAAAAAAGGAGAAGAAGAAGAAGGAGGAGGAGAAGGAGGAGGAGGAGGAAGAGGAGGAGGAGGAGGAGGAGGAGGAGGAGGAGGAGGAGGAGGAGGAGGAGGAAGAAGAGGAGGAGGAGAAGGAGGAAGAGGAGGAGGAGGAGGAGGAGGAGGAGGAGGAGGAGGAGGAGGAGGAGGAGGAGGAGGAGTGGCAAGATATGCACTTGAAATCCTTGCACCAAGATGGGAGGATTCAAAAATCTAAAGCTAACCTGGGCTACTCCATGAGATTCTGCGCTGCCTGTCCCCAAAAGAAGCCCAATACATGAAAAGAAACAAGATTAGACTAGAGATATGCACCTGTAGTCACAGCACTCAGGACGCTGAGGTGACTTTAAGCCTGCTTGGGCTGCAGAGTGAGTTGCAGCTGTTGGAAATAGAATGTAAGAGCCTGTTACAAAAACAACGATCACACCGCCTCCAGTGTGATCGCAAGTAAATACTTAACACTCCAAGAGTAAATAACAAAAGTGAATATGTCTAAACTCTGGGTGTAAAACCCTGTGTTCCTCTCAGCATGTAGAGGCTTTGGAAATATTCAGAAAACCCAAACAAAATCAAACCAAAGGATTCGTGATTCATATATTTGCAACTGTTTTTATATCAAGCTATCTAATAAATATGAACACACTGGAAGACTACAGCTGGGGGTGAAGAGCAGCTAGGGGGGGAAAAAACAACAAAGATAATATAGACCGGATTTTTATTGTTCCAAGAACTGCAGAATTATCTTTCTTTTCTCCGTGCACTAAACGCCTCTTGCACTCTTGAGTTTTTAAATCTCCCGAAATACTTCTTCCACTTCCCGTTTCCTCTCAGCCTTTGTAATGTCAGAATTCTTGGCAAGGATCTCCCCTCTCTCCGTTCTGTCAAGATAATGGGCTGGACTAAATTCTCTGTCACTCGTAGAGAAGCCAAGTAGACAGCAGAAGCCATGGTGGGTTTGAATGGAGTTCCCCACACTCGTGCTGATGGATTCGGTCGCCAAGGCAGGTATCCTCTGTGATCCCTTCTTGGCAAAGAACCTGGACTTTTCCAATTGTTGTTCATCAATAGTTATTTTGTTTGAGTTCTTTCATTATCACATTAGTTTTAGCAAGCAAAGTTGTCTTCAGCTTTTGTTTACCTTGGATGTAAAGACTTGAACTGCATTAAAATGATCAAAGTCACCCAGTTGGGTAATGGGGACATCCTTTCCCTATCAAGGCCTCTTTTTGGCATTGCCTCTGTTTTCAGTTCATTTGTGTGGTTTAAAAATGGAAGGACTCCCTCGGGCTAACATTTGACTGCCTTCTCCCCAGCTGGAGACTGGATTTGCCAAGATTGGGGAGACTTTGGAAGGTGGGGCTTCTCTGGGAAGTCTTTGAAGTTTCTGTATGGCCTCTGGCTGTATCTCTCCCCAGCTTCCTATAAGCCTCGAAGCCAGCAGCCTCTTTCTCTGCTTGTTCCTGACACCAGAATATTCTGCTCAAGAGCATAGGGTAGGGGAGATGGACGTAACCCTCTGAGAGTGACCCAAGACAAATATACAAATCCATATAAATTACGCTCTTGGGTATTCCCATCACAGGTGTGGAAAATCAAGTAAAACAGTTTTCAAAATGCTTTTGTTGCAATAACTCCTGCCCTGAGCCCTGGGATTTGTTAATGGAACTTTACATGTTTTAAAAATAGTGTTGAGTACATAGGGTTTGCCTGAGGATGTTGAGATGGGAGTTGATCCTGAATGACTGGCACGGGTACGAATACAACTTCACGTTTCCTCCCAAGAAGGACACAGGTATTTTGTACACAGATGGAGGCAGGGTGCATACAACAGAGAAGGGTTTGAAGACGCACGTCGTATAGATGGAAGTGACACAGTCACAGCATCACTGTGACGCTAGCAGTCACAGAAGCTGGAAGGATCTGGGAATGATTCTCCTCTGTGGCTTCCAAGGGAAGCAGGACCCTGCTGGTTTACTGATTTAGCACTACTGGTATCCATTCTGGACCTCTGCTCTTCCTCTTATGTTTCTGAGTTGGTTTTTTTTAAGATTTATTTTTACCTTATGTGTACGAATGTATATACATGTGTGTGGGGGTACTTACTAAGTTCACGACAGGGCCCATGCAAGCCAAAAGAGTGAATTTGAATCTCTTGGAACTGAAGATAAAACTGCTTTGTGAGCTGCCATCTGGGAGCTGGGAACTGAGCCTGGGACTTCTGAAAGTTGTCTCTCAACCACAGAGACAATTCTCTGGACCCAAATTTTGGTTATTTTTAAGCCACTCCATTATCAGGAATTTGTTCTATCAGGTTTTTTTTAGTTAGTTTTTTTTTATTGCTGTTATAAAATGCCATGTTCAAGACAACTTATAAAAGACAGTCTTTACTTTAGCTTACAACTTGGAGGGCTAGAGTCCGTGATGGTGGAAGAAAGGAACAGCTGAGAGCTCACATCTTGATCCATAGCCACAAGGCAGGATATATATCAAGAGAGAGAGAGACAGAGACAGAGAAACAGACATAGGGACAGAGAGACATAGAGAAAAAGACACACACACACACACACACACACACACACACACACACAGAATGTTGGGGTACACCCTGTGAAGTGAAGCTGTGTCTCTGTCCATCTTCACCTACCTAAGGCATTCTTTGATTGACAGGAAGTTGAAGGCAGGATTTCCTGGGAGAGAGAGAAAGGAAGTCTAGGAGAAGAAAGAGGAAGGCCGTTCTCCAGGTGACATGAGAGGAGATAGAAATGACCATGAGCCTGGAAGTTATCGCTAGCCATGTGACTGGACTGGACTAGGTGACTAGATTAACTTTGATGAACTAGTTGAGAGTCTGCCCAAGCCTAAGCTTTAAAATATTACAAGGTCTCTGTGTGGATATCTGGGGAATAACTAGCTGGTTAAGGAGTAACTGCTGCCATGTTAATTCCCATTATTAATTAATAATTACAGAATATCGATAATTATTTTGCAAGTATATGAGTGTATACAGGTGATAACATGAGTCTTTGAAGTTTGGAAGCTACTCTCAGGGACACAGATCTTCCAAAAAGGTCATACCTCCTAATTCTTTCAAAACAGTTCCACTGACTGGGGACTCTTAAGTTGAAAATACGGTCAGGATGGACCTTGTCTTATTGATGGAGAAGCATGCTTCTTCTTGTATTCCCTTCAGGTTTTCTGAAGGTACACTTCAGAATCATGTCACAGGCTGTAAAGAACTCTCAGATCCTACCTCCATAATTGCTTTCATCATGCTGATGATACCTATGTCTCTATATAAACAGCAGGGTTTGTTTTGAATTAATCTGAATCCTCCACTAAAATGGTGCGTAGTGAAAGTTCTAATATTTACTTCTGATTTTAAAGGATCCTAAATCCTTAAAAAAGAAAAAGTCAGTAATGTAATTTCAGGGAGAATATCCCCGTGCCTTGTTGTCTTAGTTAGGCTTCCTATTGCTGTGAAGAGGCACAGTGACCAAGGCAAACATTTCATTGAGGCTGACCTACCGTCTCAGAGGTCTAGTCCATTATCATGGTAGGAAGCATGGCAGCATGCAGGCAGGCATGGGTGCTGGAGGAGGAGCTGAGTTCTATAATTTGATCTGAAGGCAGCAGAAGGATTCTGTGTATCACATCGGGCAGAGCTTGAGCATGATTGACCTCAAAGCCCACTCCCAAAAGGACACATTTCCTCCAACAAGGCCATACTTGGTAATAGTGCCACTCCCTATGGGCCAAACATTCGAAGTCGTGAGTCTATGGGGGCCATTTCTTTTTCTTTTCTTTCTTTCTTTTTTTTTTTTTTTTTGGTTTTTCGAGATAGGGTTTCTCTGTGTAGTCCTGGCTGTCCTGAAACTCACTCTGTAAACCAGGCTGGCCTCGAACTCAGAAATCCACATGCCTCTGCCTCCCAAGTGCTGGGATTACAGGCGTGCGCCACCACACCCGGCTTTATGGGGGCCATTTCTATTCAAACTATCACACTTGTATATGACGTAATTTTCTTCTATCTTCTGAATGCTTGTCTTTTTTGCTTCTAAGTCTTGTCACTAATGGCTGAACTATGAATTATTTGACTTCTGTATTTTAGAAATTGTCCTTTAAGGCCATTTTTTACTCATTGCATTTAAGAGGGCTTTAGATGATTCATTTTGGGTTCATCTGTCTCATATCTATGCCTAAGATATTTATGTGTATGTATGGCATACACATGTTTGACTGCTAAATTCTCTTTGTTCAGCATGTAGATTCTTTTCTCTGTGTGACATCATCAGGTACAGCCAGCTATGCATTGGAATAAATGAAAATTTTTGCTGACTTTTGAAAAAGAATGTATTCTGGAGTTCACAAGTCAGGAGTGCTTTTAATACACATAGAAAAAATTTTATAGTTATAGCTGAATCTATAAGGATACCCATTCACCTCCTTTAGTCAGAATTATGGACATGGATGGAAGTCTCAATGTACTTTTTGTAACCATGACATGCCATCAAATACACTATCTGTCCATCCCCATACCCAAACTGTTTGTAGGGTCTCATCTTAGTAACTGTTCTGTTATTGTGAGGAGACACCATGACCAAAATAACTTTTATAAAGGAAAGCATTTAATTGGGGCTGGCTTACAGTTTCAGGCAGATAGTCCATTATTACCATAGCAGGAAGCATGGCAGCACACATGGTGCTGGAGAAGTGGCTGAGAGCTACATCTTGACTGCAGCAAGAAAGCAGAGTGGTGTAGTATGGGCTTTTAAAACCTCAAAGCCCAGTCACAATGACACCCTTACTCCAGCAAAACTATACCCATTCCAACAAAGTCCACACCTCTTAATCCTTCTAATCCTTTCAAATAGTTCCACTTCTCAGTGACTAAGCATTCAAATGCATGAGCCTGTAAGGGCTATTCCTATTCAAAACACCACAGACCTTAAGCTGCTAGCACTAACTCCAGGTATCACAGTCACACTTCAAAGAAAAGAGACTGGGAAGAAGGGGAAAACATGATTTTCTTAAGCGTGTCTTTACTTTAATCAGTGAACAGAAATATTTCTAGAAGTTCCCAGCAGACATTTCCTGACAAGTCCTGGGCCAGGTCAACCTATCTATCATAACCAATCCCATGACTGCTCTGAATAGCAAGGAGGCTGGGGTCCAGAGACACCAGCAACACTCCCTGCAAGACAGAAGATCAGTCTTTGGTAAACTTCTTTGCTCCACTCTGGTCTCTTCTCATTGGAGGTCTTATTTTGTTGGCCTGATGCAATAGCAGTCCATAAAGAGAAGAATGTTGTTGCTATAAAACTGTGTACAACAGTCAGAGATCATCCCTGTACTGGTCTGGTTAAAAATGGTTGTCATAGGTTCATAGATTTGAATGCTGAGTCAGCAGGGAGTGGCACTATTAGGAGGTGTGTCCTTACTGGGGCAGCTGAGGCCTTATTGGAGGAAATGTATCACTAGGAGTGGGCTTTGAGTTTCCAATGTCCAAGCCAGGCCCAGTGCCTCTCTTCATGTTGCCTGCTAATCAAAATGTAGAGCTCTCAGCTCCTTCTCTAGAACCATGCCTTCCGGCACACTACCATGCCTCTTGCTATGATGACAATGAACTAAACTTTTCAACCCATAAGCTAGTCCTAATGAAATGTTTTCCTTTTTAGCAATAGCAATCTTAACTAAGACAGTCCCCCAAAGCAAGGTTTGACACACCTTCAGAAGTACTGTTCTGAAACACGCTTATCATATATGCCTATCAAGGATGCACAAACTGAATAGTTACTATAACACTCTGGAGCTGGCTTGAAGGGTATTTGTAAACAGCAACTTGCTCTGAGCCTCACCCCTCATTTAAGGATAACTCGGGTACAGCAACTGCTGATGTTAATCTCTAAAAAGATCATTTTATTTACATGTCAGAAGTCTATAAAAACAAATGTGGGCAAAGATAATTGCATTCAGGTGGAAGGAGAGTGGACTGATGTTGAACACCATCAGGTGGCCTTCCTGGCAGACCCTGGTGCCAGGTGTCTTTGCCCTTTTAGAGTGTCAGAGACACTATTGGTGGTTGCTATGGGTCCCAGTTGCCAGATCTAAAAGCAGGAATTTGGTACTCTTTAGTCGGTTTCGGACCTTTTAATGAATGATTCTGTGATTTTGCTACATCATGACCTAAATAAGCCCTTATAGACAATCCAAGCCCCAAATCACATTTATAATACTGTTTCTAAAGAAAAATGCATTGTAAGACCTAACATATAAGATGAATGCATCTGCAGACACCCATGGCTGAACAGTGGATGGAACTTGGGACTCTTCTAGAAGAGTAGGAGGAAGGACTGTGGCCCCTAAGGGGATAGGAACTCCAGAGAAAGATCAACAGAGAGAGTCAACTAATCTGGACCCTTGGGGCTCTCAGAGACTGAAGCACCAACCAAAGAACACACACAGACTGGACCTAGGCCTCCCCACACATATGTAGCAGATGGGCAGCTTGGTCTTCATGTGTGTCCTGAACAACTGGAGCAGGGGTTATCCCAAAAGCCAGTCTCTGAGATAGGTTCTACTGGCTGGGCTGCCTTGTCTGGCCTCAATGGGAGAGGATGCACCTAGCCCCACAGAGACTGGATGTGCCAAGGTGGGGGTGGGGGATGCCCAAGCTGGCCACCACCTAGTCACAGAAGAGGAGGAGGGATGGGGGAAGGATTGTGGGAAAGGGTGACTAGAAGGGGGCAGTTAGCAGGATTTAGAGTGAATAAGTAAAATAAGATAGTAATAAATAAATCCACTGTGCGAAACAACAACAAGATGAATGCATCTTGTATTCAATCTTGCACTCTACTGGGGGTACCCTCCCCCAGCACCTGCTAGTCTGGGCTATGTGTTATATTTTTGTTGGCTCTGGAGGGGCTCCTCTCTGTTTGGGGGCGGTTAGAGAGGTAGCACTGTACCCAAGGTAATGTAGTGCTGTTGAGCATATAAGTGACATGGTATGTGTTGCGTGAGTGGCACACATGCATTACTACATGTGAGCCTATCCATGTGCACCCACTGTGGGTTGAATGAGACTGTCCCCCTCCACCCCCACCACCCCCACCCCGTGGGCTCTGGCATTTGAATACTTGATCTCCAGTTGATGGTATTGTTTCCAGAGATTTAGGAATCTAAATATAGGGGAAGCATATCGATAGGTCAGGGTGGGTTTTGAAGTTTCAAAATCTTGCTCCACTCCAAGTTTCCTTGCTCTGCTTGCTGTTTGTAGTTTGAGATGTGAGCTAAGAGCTGCTCCTGCCTCTCTCTCTCTCTCTCTCTCTCTCTCTCTCTCTCTCTCTCTCTCCATGATAGAATTGCTGAATTCCTTAATTACTTCTAAGACACTTTGTATATAGAGTGTATATCATCAACAATAAAATGTATTATTTTGTGCTTTTCTTTATCATCTGAAACTCTATAATGCAGATTCTGAGAGCGCAGTAATACAATTGGATTCCTTTGTTTATGGTTAATTTCATTACATGGAGACAGCTGAACTTGATAATCTATGGCTAAAGTACCTTTGAAGCCCAATGTGGTTTGTTTTTAATTTTTTATTTTTCCATAGCCCACGTAGTATGAAGTTTTCTTTCTCCCTTCTGCAGTGAAGCAGTTCTTATCTTCTTTGCTGTAAAACCTCTTGACTCCATTGTGGTCAGTGGAGTATGGTGAGCAGAGGGTTTTTTTCTCTTGCAGATCTGGCCAATAAAAGCCAGCTGTGTTACCAAATGAAACGCTCCGTCTAGACTGCTAGGTCACATTGCGCATGCTCAAGGGCAGTGTAGCTTCTCTTGTTCTTGGCACTTTAAAGTTTGCCATTTTTTAATTTATGTTTTAAGAATCTAGAGATTATCAATAGTTGAAATAAGCCATGATCCATACATATAAATTGGGACCTTCTAGAAGCTACATTTTTTTTAAAAAATTGAAAACAGGTGAAAGCAAATTTAATGATAGTTTATTTAAAACAGTAAGTCTAAATATGATCATCTTATAAATCAGAATCACAAAATAAGAGCTTGTGTTTACTATATATAAACTAGACTTTACATCGTGTCAAAACCTAGTGTGATCCATCTCAGTTTAGACTACACATTTCAAGTACTCAGTGCTCCGCTGCATGAGTTGACAAAGTTGCTCTGAGAAGGCACAGGTGATTAAACAAAAACGCCCAGCAGCAGGAGTGGGTGACCTCGCTGCAAGTCACAGGCCAGGGAGGCCCCCAAGGCCGGTCTCTCAAAACAATGCAAGAAAATTGGCACTGCTGCTGACTGCCCACCAGGCCTAAATGGTAAGACCCTCTTGCTGAAGATATCATGCACCTTCATCACAGAATGAAGTGGGTTGGAAGCTCCTGGCTGGTGGCTAGTGCCCTTTGCCAGATGATACCATGAACCAGGGGTCAGCTGTCATCGACAGTCTTACCCTGCTGTTACCCCTGGGTGCACGCACCTACAGGTTGTATGAGCCCCTTGTACAATAATGGCAGACCTTTCCTGGGAATAACCAACTGCTATCTGATTGGATTTGATGCCCGCTTTACAGGGGCGAATTTATATATGGTACTATAAATCCAATCGAAAGTCTGTTGCTCAGGAGGTCCTAAGTCCTAGGAGGAATATTATTGCTGTTGTTCTGCTAGATGGACATGATGTACTCTCCAACTGCCTTATAAATAACTATGTCTGTGCCCACAGAAGTGTGCTGCTTTGAACTTTAGTTAGACAAGCTTTCTTTTACAGCAATCAGCAGGGACCTCAAAGGCTCGTAACTGGTCAATGTACAGAGAATCAATAACGTTTGAATGCCCTGCTGTAAATGGACTATCCTTGTCAGCTCCTCAAAAGTCCAGAGAAGGTTACAGAAGACAAAATGGAGTGTGTAAGAGCTGGAGAAAGATGAGACGTGGTGGGAGCCACTGATCAAGGGCGTGGCATGGCTGCTGGGGAAGCAGGGGCATCAGGCAAGGGCGCTGCAGGAGACAGTAACAATCTAGTAAGAGCTGGGGAAGAGTGGCCCCAAGGGCCCCTCCCCTGTTGGGTTCGGGGTAGCAGAGATGAAATATAGATTTTAGTAAATAATAATTCAGGAGTATCGGAGAGGCGGCGTTAGCAACGTAGAAGTTTGAGCTGCTTAAGGCATAAGGGAATATTAAAAATAAGGAGTGTGTGTGTGTGTGTGTATGTGATCTTTCATTTGAGAACCTGCAACATTGTAGCGGTAGTGAGAAGCGCACACCCGCCACTGGCAGCTAAGAGTGGTTTAACATTACTACTGCCACAGCCCCCACCATCCCTGAGGGTTCATATGCAGTTAACTTTAAATGAAATAAAGGTAGAGACAGACATTTTCTTCAGTGGTAGAGCCATGGGTAAGGTGTCCATGCTCCTGTAAATAACCATAATGAAACTCACTGGGTCATCTCACGTGCGTGCATGCACACACATACGCATGCACGCATGCACCTCAACAAAGTAAAAGGGGGCTGCCTGGGAAGACGAAGGGGCTTAGCAGGTGCAGGAGGAGGTGCATATGATCAAAATAAAAGCTTCCCCTGGGACTTGTGGCTAATCTAATGAACAGCCCAGCCCCAGAGCTCTCAGAGCTCTGGGCTTCATCTCGAGCCAGCTGGTGTTTCTGTGCTTCTGCCAGGTAGCATCTGGCTCACAGATGTGTTCAGCGGAGACACTAGCCTGTCCTTCACGGAGCTGGTTTCTCTTTGTTTCGAGAGTGCTGCTGAACTTGTGCACAGTTTTACACTCGGGTCTACTTTAAATTGTTTTTTTTTTTTTATTTTCTTGACCTGTAACATACATCTTCCCACACAAGGTCTGAGATCAATCACCCACTGTGTTTTCTGGGATTTGAACTAGGGACCTCTGGAAGAGCAGTCAGTGCTCTTAACCACTGAGCCATCTCTCTAGCCCCTTCCCCCACTGTGTTTTCTAATCCTTTTATCATCTGTATCAATTCACAGAAGACTTTCAACAAGTGGGAGGATTGGATACAAGGACACCTATGGGGGGGAAAGTCTTAATTTGAAAAAAAACCATTGTATTATAAATTTGAAAATCCAATTCTACCATACCCAAAACTTTAACTCTGCCATATTTAGCCCATATAACATTTAATCAGTTTTTCCCTATATTGATCAATTTTGGTATGATACCATATTTACATTTACCAAGTACAGAATTATTATAGGAAAAGGCGAAAATGTCAGTAACTTAATAGCGAATATATACAGTAATAAATTGCAAAAAATAAAATAGCATAACATATGAAATTGGTCCTCCAAAATATGCATCTCAAGGAGGGAGGCAAGAGGTAAAGGTAAAGGTAAAGGCACTGGGCAAGCCTAGTGACCTGAGTTTGGTCCACAGAACATATATGAAGGTAGAAAGAGAGAACAGTTCGCACAAAAGAACATGACTCTCATCTCAAAAGGAGTAAGAGATAATTTATTCTATAGTCAAATTTGAGTGAACATGGTCTGAGAATATGTATTTAGGCCTCCCTAAATACAGTGTTCCAGTGTGGAAGCAGCTTCATAGAGGTTTTATAGTAACAGAACAAAGAAAGGGGTAAATCGAGGCAATTTTAAAGTAATTGGTGAAAACATTAAGTGGACAGCTAGAGCGGGCAGATGAATCTCAACGATAGGACCCAGATGCTATCTGATAGCACTCAGTCTCTCCATTGGTAGAGAATAGAGTTTTGTTAATACTTTGCAAAGGTTTTTAACTGTTTACCAGGATGCCAGGTCTGACGCAGAGGTGGGCAAGGGATGGCTTTTTATGGGGATAATGAGGGACCAAAAGAAACTGCATCTAGGCGATTGGATCAGCAACATTGTGAGCTCCTCATAGTGCTTGGAGCTATCAGTGCATCAGCTGGGGCGGGCAGCTTCATTCCAGGAATTGTCCTTTACAGATCCAACTCACAGAGCTGGCCTCCACCCTCCACAAGCATTCCCACACACAGAGCAATAATAAAAAGACTATTTAAATACAAATCCACATGCGCCAGACATGATGGTGAGATCCTTTAAACCCAGCACTCAGGAGGCAGAGGCAGGCTGATCTCTCTACCTCAGCATATGAAATTAATCCTCCAAAATATATATCTCATATTCATCAGAGACCAGTGAGACTCTGTCTCAAAAGACATATGTGTGTGTGTGTGTGTGTGTGTGTGTGTTAGTATGTATGTGTGTGTGTGGAGGGGTTTCTGTCTAGAAAACAAAAAGGCAGGAAAACATAATTAAAATACTAATAGTATCTATTTCAATGATTATGAAAACATCTTTTGAAGTTTTATGTTGTTTATGTTTTGGTTTGGTTTAGAGTATTTTCAATAAAACTATATCTTTTTTGTTTGTTTTGAGACACGGTCTCAGATAGCTAGTGGTCTAGAACTCCTGGTTCTTTGGCCTCCACTGCCCAAGTGCTGGGATCACAGGCATGCGGCATCATATGTGGCTGAAGATGTTTCTCAGCATTGCACAAGAAGAAGGCCACACATATCATTTTAAAATTTTTCTGGAAAAATGTAAATGTGTGATAATTGATAAGTTATTTCTAGGCTGGCGAAATAAGTCAATTCAAGCCATATTTCTCTCTCTCTCTCTCTCTCTCTCTCTCTCTCTCTCTCTCTCTCTCTGTGTGTGTGTGTGTGTGTGTGTGTGTGTGTACCCATATTTATTGGGAAGCTGCTCTCGGGAGGACAAGTTCACTGGCCCCAAGGAAAGTCAGGAGAGTCACCAAGGGAAGGGAGGGAGAGGAGAGGGGGGAAGAGAAAAAGAAAGAGCATGCATGAAGAAAGAGAGAGAGAGAAGGAGAGAAGGAGGATGGAGGAGACAGGGAGAGACCTCAGAGACCAAAATGTCTGAATTATATAGGGAAGAGCCTCTGGAGGAAGGGTAGCCCAGCCCACGCCTGTACAGTACAGAGTTGGGGGGCAGAGTATGCCAAGTAGGAACAAGGGATGCTGGGGGAACCTGGAGGCCTCCTGTGCTTTGGTATGTAAAGTACGCACCTCCGTCCCTTGTCCCAGGGTCTGAACCCAAGCACTAATAGCTGTTCCTTTCCTGTGATATGACCATAACCCTCCTACAAATCTTGGTCCATTAAATATGTTTATGTTGTTTCCAAACGAAATGTAAATGTGTCTTTTTTTTTTTCCAATACCCCTCCTTTCCAGGTTATTACGGGAAGTTTCGTTTTGTTTTAGTTTTTAACCTAAACTTCCTCATCTTTATTACTTTCCATAAACTTTTTTGATTGCTGATCTTATGTTTATACTGAGTGTTGTGTTAGAGTCGAGGCTCATCCAGACGGTTCACACCAGGCCAGCACAGTTCCACCAGAGAAAGGTTTTATTGGGGGGAGGAGAAGAAGAACAAAAGGGGGTCAATGAAGAAGAAGGAAAGGGAGAGAAGGTGGGGGACAGGGCTCTGCTTTTTATTTGGAACATGATATAACACATGCGCCGTGCAGGTAAAGGTGGGCAGGTGGACCAGGTGGATGCTGGGAATGAATGGTGATTGCTATGGCAACAGATGCACAGTCCCTGCCTCTGTGCGTAAGGGTTACGGTGATATCATCACTTTATTCAGAAGCAACACTGAGCTTCCTACCCCATTTTCACCCTTGACTTACCGCTCAGATCCACCTGCCTGACTTGCACATGATCCCTTTCCTCAAAGCCTGTTTTTTTCCCTGAAAGACAGGACATCAGATAAGAGCAGACTTTATGGAGCTTTTATTAAAGATATCTCATGCTCTGATCCACAGGTAGATAAAGCCACTGTTCTACTTTTATTAATCTGGCTTTAGTTTTTATTAATATACACAGAAGCCTTGGTAACAAAAATGTCAATCACATTGGAGGATGGATTCTTAATGGAAATGGTGGCACTTTCTGTAACTTCGCAGTGGTTTGCGTCCCAGGACAGATGTAATAAGCTGAACCCCTTCTGTAGCCCGAAAGTCCTGCCCAGGTGTCTTCTCTTCCCCTCTTCCCCACGCTCCATTTTCTTCAGCTTCCTTTCTGTTTTCTGAGCACTCTAGAGCCCCATCTCTGTGCTCCTTAGGTTTGCTTGAAACATGTTTCCAGCCCCTCTTCCCAAGGTGTATTCATGAACACTGTATTCTCATTCTCACACTCTGTCTCCGACTCCCTTCCTTAGAGAAGACCTTGATCACAGCCCTACCCTGCCTCTAGCACTTTCCATTGAAAGAGCCTACATTTTCTGGAGCCTTCTCTTCTCCTCCAAGCCTTCAGTTTTTCTGCAAAGCTTGAATGTCAGCTCAATCAAGCAAGGACTTTGCTTTTTATCCCTGTTATCTGGGACTATGCCAGGTATATAATACATGCATGAATGAAGATTAACTCTGAGAGATGCACATCGCCTTCTTGGCTCTCACAACATCAGGAAGCTCTAGAAATACCTTCTTTGTGGTGGTAGAGAAATCTTGCCCTCCAGTTCTCACAGTGTGTCTTTGTCTCTAATCTTCACTGCTTTGTCCTTCAGGTTGCCCTTGCCTGGGCTCCTCTTACAAACTCCAACATTTGATAGATTACTGGAGTGATTCCCACCAGTTCCTGTCAAAGAAAATTGACTCAATCACTAATCTTTGTGACCTTTGATTCACAGATATAAAGGGATATAAAGGGTGTTTTCAGCAGAGCGTGTGCTTTCTTGGGCTCATCTCTTATCTAGCCAAATTCCTATCACCGCCCTTCCCACACCCAAGCTGAACCTTGAATCAGCATTCATGGATGAGGCTGTTCAGTAGGGCCAGGTGCCTGTCTTGGGCAAGGCTATTTGGAAGAGCCAAGTTTCCATCAAACCTAGAACTGAGGAAAAGATGAGACTCCCAGCACAACTTCCTCAGCGACATTTGATAGCTGATTTTGCTAATTCATCTTAGCAGCTTCTACCTGTATGAAATACCTACAGAAAAAATATAGATTGGCCTTCCACAAGAACACAAGGACTGTAGTGCTCTACTGAAGTTTTAATATGATCTAATTAATATAAGACAACTAAAATCACACTCAGGTAAGGACCAATCTAAAGTTCCTGCTCCAAACTGCCTGCCTGCTTGCCATGCTCTCTGCAGTGATAGTCATGGACTCACACCCTGAAAGTCTAAGCTTCTGATAGACTCTTCGGTGAATTGCTTTGGTCATGGTATTTCTTCACAGCAATGAAACCTGCTGACTGATTGAGTTGGCTTGGTCAAATAGGACACCATTATAACATGTAGTTTTTACTACCGTGATTTAAGCTCTTGGTGGGTGGTGGTGCTACCAGCCCTACCAGGTTTCCTCAGATCTGAGGATGAAACAACACACACACACACACACACACACACACACACACACACAATTAGCTTATTTCTCTATGCTTTAGCTCAATGGCCAGGTTCATCTAAGCCTTCCTCAGGTATTGTGCCCTTCTTTTCACTCCCAGCTCAGCACCCTAAATCTGCCCTCAGCTTACTTATGTTTTTAACCTCCCACCTGCTAACGCAGCCTGGTGGTAGGGATGGGTCACTGGTGTAGGGAGTGCTGGTTGAGTGACAGCAGGACGGTCACTGGACACTCAGTCCTACTTTACTTCTGATATTCCCGTCTGTGGTGATAACTTTCTGTTCTGCACCCTCGAAGCACTAGTCAGGAGTCTGCGGCAGCCAGTGCCATCTGTGGCAAAGGCAGTTTCCTCACACAGTGCAGGGCTCAGCTGCAACAGCAGGCAGAGGCAGTCCTGTGTGGCCAGTTTCTTGGAGGGCGGTCATGGAATGGTGGAATCCATCCCTCTCAGGGAGGGGCAAGTTCTGACTCCAGCTGCAAAACTGAAGCAAACACAGATACTCCTCCATGACAAACATTTTGGAAGATTCTGGGCAATTCTGGACGCATCAAAGGAGGGAGCCTCGTGGGGTCCTCTTTGCTGTTGAAGTGAGCATGACAGTGAAACTTGAATGGTCCCAAGAGACAGTGGTTGCTTGCCACAGGAGAGGGAGGGTACACACAGGCTTCTTGTCTCTTTTTCTTCTCAAAGGTTCCTCGAGGCAAGTATGAAAATAAAATAAGAATAGTTCTGAAGTAGTTTCTTTGGAAACTATTGCCAACTCAAACTTCCACTTCAAATCCCATTGAAACTTCTTGATATTTTGCTTTGCAGTTTCAAAATGAATATGTAAATATTGCTCAACTCTACAACCTTTTTTTTTTCCTTTTTCCTGAGACTGCTTTTTTAAAAGATTTTTTTCCTGAACAGAGTCTCACCATGTAGCCCTGGCTAGCCTAAATGAAACTTGCTATGTAGACCAGGCTGGGCACAAACTCACAGATAAGCACCTGCTCTCTGCCCCTGTTGAGATTAAAGGCGAATACTACTATGCCCAGCTTGCAATTGCATGTTTTTTGACTGTCACTCATGTACTCTGGCTGGCCAGAGTTAACACACGGATTTAGTGTGTGGCTAGTACTATTGTATACATTCATCTGACTCTTCTACACAGTTCACTTCGGAAGTTCTTTAAAAAAAAAAAAAAAAGCTGGGCATGTTGGCACACACCTGTAATCCCAGCACTTGGGAGGCAGAGGCAGGCGGATTTCTGAGTTCGAGGCCAGCCTGGTCTACACAGTGAGTTCCAGGACAGCCAGGGCTACCCTGTCTCGAAAAAGAAAAAAAAAAAAAACCAGCATCGCAGCCTTATAATAGCCAGAAGCTGGAAAGAACCCAGATGTCCCTCAACGGAAGAATGGATACAAAAAATGTGGCATATATACACAATGGAGTACTATTCACGAAATTCTTAGACAAATGGATGGAGCTAGAGAATATCATACTAAGTGAGGTAACCCAGTCTCAAAAGAATACCCATGGTATGCACTCACTGATAAGTGGATATTAGCCTAGAATCTTGGAACACCAAAGACACAATCCACATACCAAATGATGTCCGAGAAGAAGGAAGGAGTAGACTCTGGATCTGGAAAGGCCAATGCATCAGTGTAGGGGAATACCAGAACAGAGAAGTGGGAATGGGTGGATGGGGGAACAGGAGGACGGAAAAGGGCATGGGGACCTTTGGGGGGCAGGGAACCAGGAAAGGGGAAATGAAATGTAAATAAAGAATATATCCAATTAAAAAAAAAACAAAACAAAGAAAAACCAATCGGAATGTGAAACATTTCTCGTGGGGAAGTATAAAGTTGTGACAGGGATATATACTATCTTAACAAGATCTAACTTACAGGGGAACTAAAAGAACTTACTTTCAGATTTCAAGATGATATATCTGGATTATCCTTTGCTTACACTTGTATGCTATGATTGAGAATCTAATACACCAAGACAGTTGCAACTGAACGTGAAGCCACATGTGGTGTAATGAGGTTTAATGTAAAATTATGTTCCCCTAAGGTGCCCATGAAGAGGGTAGGAGGTGCCCTACGGCTTTGAACTGAAGTGCGCACACACGAGACTCACAGGCAGAATCCCAACAGCTTGTCATTCCCCAATTAATCTCCTTCTGACCTAAAGTCCTATCATCTCTTCCGCCTCGTCACAGCACAAACGGTTTCTTGCCGTCTTATAAATCAACAAAACATTTTCATACTCCCTAGTGATGATTTACATGAGGCAATTTACATTTGGTGAAGGAATGGTCTTCATGTCCCCAAGCCAAAACATCAAATATTAGGAATGAAAAAAAAAAAAAAAGGGTCAGGAAGATGGCTCCAGGGAAGTCCCACTTCCATCCCTGGGACACTGAGAGCCTGAGCTCTCTCTCCAAGTGCCATGTAGTGGGAGAGAGCCAGCTCCCATGGGTTGTCCATGGACCACTATTTGTGTGCACACACAATAAATGAACCCAATGTGGACAAATACACATTAAGCTAGGTGATCTTGGTGTATGCCAGTGGTCCTAGCACTTGAGAGGCAGAGGCAGGCAGATCTCTGAGTTCGAGTCCAGCCTGGTCTATAGAGCGAGTTCCAAGACAACCAGGGCTACACAGAGAAACCCTGTCTCAAGAAAAAGTGTGTGTGTGTGTGTGTGTGCGTGTGCGCGCGCGTGCACGCGCGTGCGCATGCATCCCCACACATTGAGTTCTATAATCCCAATACTTGGGAAGTTGAGGAAGGAAAATCATGAGCTTAAAGCTGTTGTGGGCTATGTGGTGAGAAACCCTGTCTGCAGAGCAAAGCAAACAATAATAAAACATCACTCTCCGTTTCCTTTGTGCTTAAAGACTCGATTCCTATTGAAATAACCCAAAAGCATGAGAACTAATGACATGATAATTACAAAAATATCCTACTGTTTGGGAATTAGTTCTGATTCTTTATGAATTTATATATATATATATATATATATATATATATATATATATATATATATAGGTTTTTCGAGACAGGGTTTCTCTGTATAGCCCTGGCTGTCCTGGAACTCACTCTGTAGACCAGGCTGGCCTCAAACTCAGAAATCCACCTGCTTCTGCCACCCAGAGTGCTGGGATAACAGGCATGCGTCACCACCGCCCCGCTGAACTATAATTTTTAACAAAATGCCTTTCTTGAATTACTTCACTTATGAACTGGCTTTCAAAATATGAAACACTTGAGAGATGGAAGTTTATAAAAATGTGGTCAAAACTAAAATCCTTAAGAAATTACATATCTACTGTTAGTCTTTCCACACATGCAGATCAGTTTTACAAAATCATCATTATAATATTTCAGATTTCAGTGCTGACCTCCATGTGGTTTGCACACAATCTTCATAACAGCTGAAAGCTACTTAGTCACATGAATGACAGTCAGTAAAAATTAACTTTAATGAGGTCATTGATCCTTGCAGGCCACTTATTAAAATTCAACCCTAATATACTACGTGTATTTTTCTTTGTCTGAAAAGCAATGCATCAATAGGAAAAAAAAGAACAAATGCTAATGTTGACTGGGAAATATAACCAAGAGGAGAAAAACCTCCTGACAGCACAGCTGTGCTCACGAGCCCTCGTTCTTTTACAGGGCTAACATGAGCTGAGAAAAGAGATTACATCTATCTATCAAACAAACATCGGGAATCACATGGAAGCAGAAAATGGATTCAACAAGTGGTTTCCCCAACATAAATTATTCCAAATATCATTACCAAAAACTTATTTTTTTCCTGTGGCTGTGGCTGGCCTACAACTCACTAGGTAGATCAAGATGGCCTTGAACTCACAGCGATCTGCCTGCTTCTGCTCCCTAAATTCTGGCATCAAAGGTGTGTGTCACCACATCTGGCCAAACCCATTTTCAATGTATCAAAATAACAGCCTTCACATTTTCTATAAAACGTTCTTTCTTCTGTGCATGAAAACACTCTAATAATTAATGGGAAAACATTTTTATTTTTCTTTTTTTCTTTTCTTCTCTTCTCTTCTCTTTTCTTTTCTTTCTTTCTTTCTTTCTTTCTTTCTTTCTTTCTTTTTTTTTTTATGGAAAAAATAACACCAGGCATCCAGGAATTCAATGGCAAGGTCCTGGCCATAGCTGGACAGTGGCTGACACTGCCGGCTCTGAATATGGTGCTGCTGTGAAGATAAGATCCCTGCTTAGAAGCCGGGCGCGGTGGCGCACGCCTGTAATCCCAGCACTTGGGAGGCAGAGGCAGGTGGATTTCTGAGTTCGAGGCCAGCCTGATCTACAGAGTGAGTTCCAGGACAGCCAGGACTACACAGAGAAACCCTGTCTCGGGGGAAAAAAAAAAAAAGATCCCTGCTTAGATGTCACAGAATTGAATAGTATTACCAGGAAGTGTCATGGAATTGAATAGTGTCACTAGGAAGTGTCCAGCTTCCTCTGGTCTCCACTTTAGCAGCAGTGTCAGGTCTACTAAAGAGAGCTCAGATGGGACTCAGGCAGAGCAAGTGGTCCAGAGTTCAGCAGAACAAGCAAAGAGGCAAGAGGCAAGAACTCACGCAGAGACTGCGGAGAAGCTGCAGTACGTAGCGTGTGTGCGGCCTGAGCCCGAGGATTTGAGTGGAGATGCCCAGCATCTATGGAGAAAGCCAGGCATGGTGGGCACTTGTAACCCAGTGCTGGATGGTAGAGACAAGTGGATCCGGTTTTCTGAAGCTTGGTGGTCAGCTAATTCAGCTAGTTGGCCAGCACCAGTTTCAGGAAACAACTCTATTAAAAAATAAGGTGGTGATTGATTGAGGAAGATATTAAGTTGAATACTGACATTTACATATGCATGCACACACAGACACAGACACACACACACATATAGATGCAGACAGATACACACACAGACACAGATACACACACATATAGATACAGACATATACACATACAGATACACATAGACACAGATACACACACAGACACACATAGACACAGATACACACAGACACACACAGACACAGATACACACAGACACAGATACACATACAGATACACAAACAGTTACACGCAGACACACACAGGCACATACACAGAGACACGCAGACACACACAGACACACACCCAAACACACACACCTAGACACACATCCAGACACATACATAGACACATATACAGATACACCCAGACACACACATAGACACACACACACACACACACACACACACACACACACCAGAGAAGCACAAGAGCTCCCAGATGCAGGCACAGGCTCTGTGCCTCCTCTCTCCACACTGTCATCTTTCTTGAGCTCTCCTAGAGTCCGCACTTCCAGGAAAGAGCCGTGCTGTTTTTAGAATGCCATTTTACCCAGCATTCAGTCTGCTATAAGTAGATGCATAAGATGAAAGCTGATGAACGGGGGTTGAAAAGTTTACTAGGGGAAAGGGCGACAGCCCTCTGCGCATGCTCGCTGGCCGGGAGGTCTTGAAGGCAGTTTACGTTGGCCCAGCTAGCTGACCACTACCACCTGTTTGTTATTTTTCAAATGATGTTTGGGGGGATCTGACTGGGCCCATCTGGACTCAAACCTCACCACTATCTTCATATCCTGACCACCCTTATCCCTACATCCTGTTTCAAGGTCCTGAGCTCACTCAGCTGGAGAGACCACCATCAGATTTTGTTCTTGATGTCCTGATTTTGGAGGCCCTGTTTGTTAGTCCTTCCCAGAGCTAACCTCCTGCCCAACAACGGGACTTTTCAAGTTTGTCAGAGTTTATCCAGAAAAGTGGGAGCACAGTCTCCAGGTATCTGCTTACACATCAAGGCGAGATGGTCCTTTTGTTTATTTGGTTTTTAGGCTTTTGTTTGTCTGTTTTGCTTGAGACTATGCCATCAGGTCAGCACTCAAAAAGTAGCTTAGGCTAGCCTTGAACTTAAGATCCTTATGCCTCTGCCTCCCAAGTTCCCTTTAAGACAACAAAATCATCTAATGGTCCAGAGCCTGAACTTAATATCAACAAGCCCAGGAAGTGTGAACCTGAAAACCTGTCCTCAGCCTGCCCGCCAGACTTTGGGCCAGTAAGCACTCTGGCTGGCAGGCAGTGGCAGGTATTGCCAGTGCATGAAATGCTGGACCCACCGAGCATGTGTGACTCCATCTAACTGGGATACAGCCTGAGAGTTCTGGAGGTCCGTTGGTAGGCAGGCCCACAGTGGACCTAGAACCCAACAGTGGCGCAGGCCAAGAGTGGAGGCAGCCTGAGCAGGGCCATAGGCCCATAATGCACCACAAAGCAGGGTGGTAGAGCAGATGTGAATACCCACTACCAATGAAGGAGGATAGATTGTACTTTGGATAGCAACAGCTAATGTGAAATCTTTATAAGAAATTGAGCAGAGACTGAGGGAAGGACCATTCAGAGACTACCCCTCCTAGGGATCCATCCTACATACAGTTACAAAACCCAGACACGATTGTGCTTGCCAACAAGTACTTGCTGACAGGAGCCTGTTATAGCTATCACCTGGGAGGCTCTGCCAGTGCCTGACAATACAGAGGGGGACACTCTCAGCCAACCAGTGAACTGAGCACAGGGTCTCTAGCTCCTCGAGGAGCTAGGAAAAGGACCCAAGGAGCTGAAGAGGTTTGAGGCACCATAGGAGGAACCACAGTATGAGCTACCCAGTACTCCCAGAGCTCCCAGGGACTAAACCATCAACCAAAGAGTATACATGGAGGGACCCATGGCTCCAGATGCATATGCAGCAGAGGATGGCCTGGGCAGACATCAAGTGGGAGGAAATGCCCTTGGCCCTGAAAAGGCTAGATGCCCTAGTGTAGGGAAATGCCAAGACAAGGAAGTTGGAATGGGTAGATTGGTGACCAGGGCGAGGGGGGATGGGTTAGGGGATTTTTGGCAGGAGGGACCAGGAAATGGGACAACATTTGAAATGTAAATAAGGAATATATCTAATAAAAAATAAAAAAGAAATTGCATGTCGTTTTACTTAAAGATAGTTTGCAACACTTCTGCATGGTAGATTAGCTCCTTTTATTAATTCTGACTTTTTTTAATCAAGAAAGGGTCTCAGTATACAGACCAGGCTCTTCCCAAAGTCAGAGATTCTCCTGCCTCTGCCTCCTGAGTGCTGGGGTTATATGCCACTCTATGTGGCAAACTTTTCCTGGAGAGCTGAAACGCATCTGTATTTCATAAACTGCAGCTTCGGGAGATGGGGAACTTCTGTTTTTAAGGTTTGTTGGCACCTTAAGAACTCTTTCAGAGAAGTGAAAAAACAACAAACCTAAAGTTTCTCTCAATGAGTGTATGTGTGTGTTCAAGTGTAGGTGTTCATGTGTGTGTTCAGTTTGTGTGCCTGTCTGTTCATGTATGTATTCCTGTGTGTGCATGCTCGTGAGAGTGTATACACACATATGCATATGTGTTTGTGTGTGCACATGTGTATGTGTGTTCATGTGTGTCTTTGCCCTTGACCACAAGCATGCCCAGTCACACATGCTTAAACTAAATATGGCATGCTTACCACAGAGCTGGAGAAAAACATGTTCATTTTAGAATCACATGTAAACTCAAAAATAGCTAATTAACATGATGGAGCATAGTTCGGCCCTTTATAACTATAGACTCAGATTTTGCTAGTGTTGCATTAAAAGAGTATAAAAATCCTCTAGAAATAAAAATTGTGTGTATGTGAATTTGTGTGAGAATGAGTGATTTGTAAAAATAAGTGTGTGTGTTTGTGAGAGTATGTATGTAACTGTGCATATGAAAGTATGTGTATGTGTGTATGTGAGTGTGTATGTGTGTATTTTGTGTGTGTGAGTGTGTGTGAGTGTGTGTGTGTGTGTATGTGAGATCTTCTCAGCTGATACTTTCTTTCTAATTTTCAATTCATGATGTTCATTGTTCAACTTAGCTTTGAAAAGTTACGTGAACTGTGCTATAGGTTCAGACTTTCAAGTGCCTATTAGGATTCACCAGGTGAGCACATGTTTCTCTCTGAACACATGCTTCTCCCTTCTCTGTAGACCAGAGAGGTCACCACTCCCTCCCCCCAGCTATGATCCCATCTCTGTAACTCCCGCCTTGGCAGTTCTGGATTTTGATGACTGCCCCTTGGAATGCATTTCTGAGTGCTGGCACTCTTGGTTGTACTCTTGAATATGCTCACAACCACTGCCAGTTCTGATACCAAGAAGGTACCTAAGAAGTCCCATAAAGCCAGTTGTAAGAACATTTCACCATATACTTTAACAACATGGGGGTGAAAAACTGTTTTTTTTTTTCCATTGCTGTGCATTTTGACTGTTGCCGCATACATGCGTATACATAGGTATACACCGGAACAGATAAATTTAACTCATAGGCTTTTGTTTCCTAGCAGCTTTAAGGTCATAAAAATGTTGATGATGCTGGATGTGGTAGTGAATGCCTGGAATCCCAGCTACTCATAAGATGGAGACTGGAGGGTCATAGGTTCAAGGCTTTCCACTGTTGTATAGTGAGTTTGAGGCTAGCTTGGCTTATTGAAGGCTCTGTCTTCAAATAAAAATAATTAAAAGGGCCAGGGATGTACCTAGAGGGTAAATGCTTGCTTAGTACGCATTAAATGGCCCTGGGTTCAATCGTCAGCACATCAAGAAAGTACAAGGAGTCTCTACATACTCCTTATCATCCCTCCCATCTCACTCCCTACCATCACACAGAATTGTATGGTATACTTGTTATAAATGATGAGCTGGAATTGGTGCATTATTAACTGAAGTCCAAAGTTTACGTCAAGGTTTGTCTTTGGCAAGAGCTCTGTTTGAATGAGTGTTCTGTGACAGTCACAAATCACTATAGTATTAACTATCTTTCTAAAAAAAAAACTCTGTGTTCCACAATTGGCCCCTCTTGCCCTTCCCTTGAATTCCTGGAAACCACCAATCTTTCTACTGTCCCCATAGTTTTTTCCCCCAGTATCTTGCAATTGAAAGTACATGATATTTAACCTTTCCGATTCTCTTACTCCCTTTCACCACACCTTAGTTACGTTCCTGTGGCTAGCATTAAGCATCGGGACCAAAGCAACTTACAAATTAAAGCATTTAGCTCGAGACTCACAGATCCATACAGAGTTCATGACCATCACAGTGGGGATGTCAAGCAAGCAGCAAGCAGGCAGGCATGGCACTGGAGCAGTAGCTGAGAGCTTTACATCTAGATCCACAAGCACAAGGGAGACAGAGCTAGGAGAAAGGCATCTGCTGTTGAAACATCAAAGCCACCGGGCAGTGGTGGCGCACGTCTTTAATCCCAGCACTTGGGAGGCAGAGGCAGGTAGATTTCTGAGTTGGAGGCCAGCCTGGTCTACAGAGTGAGTTCCAGGACAGCCAGAGCTACACAGAGAAACCCTGTCTCAAAAAAAAACCAAAGAAAAAAAGAAAAAGAAACATCAAAGCCTACTCCCCGCTGGCACACCTCCTCCAACAAGGCCACACCTTCTCTTCATTCCCAAATAGTTCCACCAACTGGTGGCCAAGAGTTCAAAGTATATGAGCATGGGGACCATTCTCATTCAAACCACCAAAGTAGATATTTAATTAATAGAATTGTAAATGATATTATGTAAATATAAAACTTATTGCAGAACAAATCAAATGCCACTAAACGTAGTTTTCATTGAGAGCTACACAAACTCCACACAGCTGTGCACAGTTGTAATTTTGAGCTTCCCTGAAGGTCCCTGTGAATTGTCACCTCCTCGGTGGCTAATGAGATGCAGCTTTTCCTGAGGAAGTTACAAGGCTCAGATAAGTATCAGAAATGTTACAGAGATGATGGTTTGCAGATCAAATGGGAATGTGTGAGGTCTGCTCTGAGCAACATGTATTTTTATGGGTTGAGATTGGGAATAAAATGTGGTGATTTGTTTAGAAACTTCCAGGCACATGCTTGGTGCTCAAACAGTATTGGTTGTTTTTCTTGACAAAAGGCTGATTTCCTTCGTTTGCCAAAGGGAAGATAGCATGCTGAGGTCAATAAAGGAGGAGCCATTAAAGGGAGCAAGGCAGCAGCAGCCAAAGGCTCTGGCTGCCGTCAGGCAGCTGGGTGTAGAAGCCTGAGTTACCTGTGATGATTTATTACCTGGAAGGTTACTTGAATCTTTTTCTAGGATGGACATTTTTCCAGGATAATGAGGAGCCTCCCTGGCTATCCGCCTGGTTCTTCTTTGTCACACCCCAGTGCTGACTCTGCACTACAGCAATGATTAATGATCAGACTCCACTGAGAACCACTCAAGTCCTCACTTTGGACGACAGCCCTTTTGGTCTCTAGAAGTGAGATGGCTGTGTTATTTTCCCTCTTTCTGTAGCTGAATTTCCCTTTGCAAAATGAGATACATACACTATGACTTTAACAATCAAGAAACAACATGGAGTGACTATATAAGAAAGTAAGATTTTTCTGAAAACGAGGCAAACATTTTAGGTCTGAAGCAGGCATTTAAGACATTTTCATATTTATATGAGCCCTTGGCTGCTGGGTAAGATCCACTGTAATTTCTCTGGTAGTAGCTGAAGGGCTCTCTACTGTCACCAGTCATGAAACCAGACTGTGGGAGCACACTACCCACCTTCTCCGAGTTGTCTGTTTGAAGCTAATAAATGGTATGTGCTTTACTCACCTCTCTGGGATTTCGCTAGCTGATGTACATTATGTGTGTGAACCCCATAGTGACTCAGTACCCACGAAGCACCATGCTAGGGGATGTGGTCATTGCTCTAGTTTGTTTCTCTGTTGCTGTGCTTAAAGGCTGTCTGAGTCAGTGTTTCTATTCCTGCACAAACATCATGAACAAGAAACAAGTTGAGGAGGAAAGCGTTTATATTTCATCTTATATTTCGACACTGTTGTTCATCACCAAAGGAAGTCCGGACTGGAACTCAAACAGGTCAGAAAACAGAAGCTGACGCAGAGGCCGTGGAGGGATGTTTCTTACTGGCTTACTCCTCCTGGTTTGCTCAGCTTGCTTTCTTATAGAACCCAAGACTACCAGCCCAGGGATGGCACCACCCACAAGGGGCCCTCCTACCTTGATCATTAATTAAGAAAATGCCTTACAGCTAGATCTCATGAAGGCATTTATTTCCTCACCTGAAGCTCCTTTCTCTGTGCTAACTTCAGCTTGTATGAGTTGATACAAAAACAGCCAGTACAGTTAGCAAACTGTAATGGCTGTCATCAGAGCATCTGCCTTAATGTTCTGTTGCTGTAAAGAGACACCATGACCAAGGCAATTCTTGTAAAAGAAAGCATTTAATTGGGGGCTTGCTTACAGTTTGAGAGGCTTATAGTTCATTAGCTTCATGGAGGGGAGCATGACAGCATGCAGGGAGACATGGCTCTAAAGAAGTAGCAGAGAGTTCCACATCCTGATCCTTAGACAGGAAGGGGTTGGGGCACTGGGTCTGGCAAGGGATCTTGAAACCTCAAAGCCCACACCCAGTGACATACTTCCTCCAAGAGGCCACACCCCCTAATCCTTCTAATCCTTTCAAACAGTTCTACTCTCTGGTGACTAAGCATTCAAATTAAGGACCCTATGGGGCCATTCTCATTCAGATCGCCACAGCAACAGTCATATACATGTGCCACTATAGTTTGTTCTCATTCATTCCCCTCCCCATATCCTCCCTCATGACCCTGCCTACCTCTGCCTGATTCCTTCCCGTCCCAGATAATCTCCCCTCTGCTTTCATAATGTCCCGACCCGCAGGACAGTCAACAGGGTCCTCGGACCACCTAGGAGAAGGCAAGAGACAAGAAACACGAGAGACAGACAGCAAGACAGTATTCTGATCAAGCTGTCAAATTTTATTTTTTACACAAGGCTTTCTAAAGGGGAGCAAGCAGGTGTGGGGAGGGGTGAAAGGTGGGGAAAGTCATTGTATTCGGGGAACAATCTTAGGGAGCTAGTATCATTTCTCAGGAACAGTTTCTCAGACTTGTCTCTCAGAATCTCAGGGAAAATCTTGGCGATTGATGTAGGAACTTGGCAGGAGAAATTGATCATGAGGAGGTGAGGCGGAAAGGAGTTGTTATGGTAACCTAACCACAGGTGAGCTTCATTTGTTCTAGCCCACTCAGGTGAGCTATATATGTACTGACCATCTAGCTACTTGGCTAATCTTTAAGCTGGTACTTTTCCTTCTAAAAGCAGGCTAGAAGAAGCAGGCTAGAAATGGCTAAAAGAAGGTTTTGAGATCTATGTGAGAATGGCTCCAGGCATCATATCACACATGCCCCTTTATCTAATCTTTCCCCTATCTTCCTTAAGATCTTGTCTTCTCTCCTTTTCTAGTTTTTATAACCCACAAAGACATATATAAATATACACATCTGTATACTTTTAAGCCTAGGTTCTGATCGAGCTTCTAATATATGTTCAGCAAGCATTCTACCATCTGAACTATATCTCCACCTCCAAGCTGTAATATCTTATGCTAAATTGCAAACAGCCCATGAGGAAAGGGCAGAGCCAAACAGGGGCAGGATCCATGACGAATGACTAAGCAAAAAACACTTTATGAAGAAATCGACTGTGGGCACTCAGCAGACACCACAGTTTCACTTATGTAGCTGCACATGGATCAGAGACATTTGAACATGAAATATGACCTCCACTGGTGGAAGAAACGACAAACCAAAGCCAGCACAGTATCTGTGAAACCCACTTTGACAGAAATGCATCTGTGCTTTAAACTCATGTGGTAATGCATGCAATGCTATGAAAATATCTCTTACGTTCTAAAAGACTGGAGCTTTTGTTTGACCTTACAGCCTCTGATGGAGGCATTTTCTCAACTGAAGTCCCCTTTTCTCAGATGACTCTAGCTTAAGTCAATTTGACATGGAAACCAGCCAGGATACAACAGATGTGTGAATGGTTTGGTTTTTTGTTTTGAGTTCATTGAATGTTCCTTGGAGTCTTTAATTCACATGCTCCTTCAAGTTATCTCAAGATGTATTACCTTCTTTGCATCCTGAATTGGTTAAGTATTAGCTGTATGGGTTAAGGTGAGTTAGGTAAACTCCCGGACCTTGGTTTGCCATTGAAAAATGGCTATAAGGTTTTGCTTGCCTTATAGAGTTGCTGTGGATATTAATGTTCAGTAAAATGATCAAACGAGGGCCTGGCACATAATACATATTAAATGTTCACTCTTTCTGAAATTTATTCATTCCAATTATAGGCAAGTCCAGGTTGACAGACAGCCGCAAAGGGATTCTGAATTACAGCACAATGTTTAAAATAGAAGCACAATTTTATTCTTTCCAAGAACTCTTAATGTACTGCTAACCAAAAGGCAGGAGCCATTTTAATGATGGTTTCAGGGACCAAGCTTAGGACACATGTAATGACTGCTCTGGGGAATTTGAACTAAGTTATATAAAACAAAACAAAATAAAAATTAGTCTATTTCTGTCCTACAGAATTCTGTTTCAATTTCCTTCAACACCTTTGTATGAGGCCTCCATTTCCACTTACACTATAGCTATGAGCTGAGGTAGAAAAAGCTTCAGGAGCTGTGGTTTAGTTTGGGGTTCCAGCTGTGGTTCCACAACCCCTGCTTCCTGCCCTCAGGGTGTCCAGATGCCATTGTAAATCCATCTAGAAGGATGAAGTGGAGTCTGGAGTGGGTGGTGTTCTGTAGGATCCATTTGAGAGTGACTGCCCAAGGAGGACTAGCTCCTCCTAAGATCTTAATGTTACAGCTCTGATGGAGGAAGGCCTTCTCCAATGATCTTCCTGGAGCTTTCTCCAATGTCAGCTTCCTGGCGAAGCCCATTTCTTTGTCCTGACCCATGTCAGATTTCTGCCAAGTGGCACCCCAAGCTCTCCACACACTCTGTACCACTCTCCACTTGTTCTGTGCACCAGGAAGCTGGCCAGTCAGAACTGGCCCATGGGAAGGAGGGTGGACAGAGGTGAACTTGGAGTATTTATCGTCCATCTTTCTCCCACAGAGTCACCAGAAGTCTGTCCTTCCTAGTGTCTTTGAGACGATCTTAGCTTGTGCACATAGTTTTAAAAATTAGGAGTGGGTTTGAACACATACACTTTATTTGTGGTGAACCAGGAATATATATAGACCTTGGAGAATGGGAAGTTTTCAGGGTAAATGAAAACCATTGGCTAGAGTTTAAAGTTCTGTGACAGCCTTATTTGTATGAAAAGCTGTCCAGTAATCCTCGGTGTTTGGTGGGCGGGTTCTTGGAGGGGGCGGAGTTTGTAGGTCTGCCAAGAAACCTACTCAACCTTCCTGAGGTGGAGGGTGTGGGGAGTCGGGATCCCCAGACAAGGTCAGAGAAAGGAAAGTCCTGCTGGTAAAGGGAGGCCTCCACTTTGCTCCAAGCTCTGAGGGTTTCCCCTCAGGATGGGCAGCTCCTTCCATCTCTATCCTTAAAGTTGGAGGAATGAACACAGTTGTTGGAGGTAGGACAATGGGTAAGTGATACCGTAACCGAGCAGTGGCCTGTGACACTAGGAAGGACAGACTTCTGGTGACTTGTGGGAGAAAGATGGACGATAAATACCCCAAGTTCACCTCTGTCCTCCCTCCTTCCCATGGGCCAGTTCTGACTGGCCAGCTTCCTGGTGCACAGAACAAGTGGAGTGTGGTACAGAGTGTGTGGAGATTCCGCCTGCCAGGAATCTGACATGGGTCAGGACAAAGAAATGGGCTTCGCCAGGAAGCTGACATTAGGGCATGACAGGAAAGTGAGTTCAGCCAGAGAGTGCACATGGTGTTACCCATGGCTCCAGATGCATAGGCTGCAGAGGATGGCCTTCTTGGACATCAAAGGGAGGAGAGGCCCCTGGTCCTGGAAAGGCTCGATGCCACAGTGTAGGGGAATACCGGGACAGGGAAGTGGGATAGGGTTTACAGGGGAACGGGGGAGGGGAGATGGCTTATGGGATTTTTTTTTTTGGGGGGGGGGAGGACCAGGAAAGGGGAAATCATTTGAAATGTAAATAAATAATATATCTAATTTTAAAAAAAAAGAAAGTGAGTTCAGGCAAGAATCTAAATTTAGGCTATAGTAGGGAAGTAGGTTCAGGCAGGAATTTTAATCTTAGGGTAGAACAAAAGAAGTAGGCTTCCGGGCAAGAATTTTGGGCTTGGTCAAGGAAGTGGGCTCAGGTATTTTGGTCCTTCTGACAAGCCCTTGGAAACAACTGTCACATGACTTTGCTTACTGCCTTGTTGTTCCTTGACTATTTGTGTTTATTGTCTTGCTTGTCCCTCATTGTATTTCTGTTGTCCTTAATGCTTGCATTTAATTAAAATGGTATAAAAGTGGATTGGGAAAAAAATAAACCCACCTCTGTCGCAGAATTGACTGGGGTCACCCTACAATGTTGTCTAATTGTCTTTTTTCTTTTTAATCCTCACTCCTGCACTGGAGAAGCTGTTGATGACTGAGCTTGGTCAAGACTGGGTCAGGAAGAACCACAAGATGCCACCAAGCATCACACTCAATGACTGTCTGAAACTTTAAGACGGTCACCAAAAGACAGGCAACATTACGCAATATTCAAAGATAAAGTCAGCACTGAACCTTCCCTGCTGGCCTGTGTGGACCAGCAAATATGATGAACTACATATTCATAATTTAAAATGTAATAGACACTGTTAGAGTCTGAATGCAAAATATACCCCAAGTGCTCATGTATTTCAACACATGAACTTCAGCTGGTGTCACCTATTGACAGTTGGGCTTTAAGGACCAAGAGAAATGGCTGACAGAAAGTCTTTGGAATTAGAACATTGAGGTAATGTTCTGATCCACTTCCAGCCCCCAGCTTCCTTCTTCCTGTCTGCTGCCATGAAGAGATGGCCTCTTGTCTGGCCACCATGGATTGAAGCCAGTCCCACCACTGTGCCTTCCTTCCTGCCCATGATGCTCCCTCTGAACCATGAGACAAAACCAGTCTTCCCTCCCTGAAGTTGCTCCGGTGAGAGTAACTAAGATGGTGCTGCACTCCTTTAACCCCAGAGTTATGGGATTCTAAACTGTATCGTGGGGCAAGGTACACGGAGGCTTCTCAGGGAAAACAGCTTACGTGTACATGCAGAGGCTAGGATTGACTGCCGGATCGAGACTGCGGGAGAGCAGGCCTTTTTATATGACTTCTGCTTGTCTCCCACGTGTGCTGACTTAGAATTTCATGTGTTATTTTAAAACCTTTGAAAGATGGCCTGGATGTGGAGGAAGGAAGAGTGACCAGGGGTCTAGTAAAATCTCATGTGAGCATTGGGGCGCAGTCTAGACTACACGGTGATCTCTCTGTCCTTCCTCTGAAGGTCTCTGAGAAGGCTTACAATGAAAGTGGGAGAGGGGGTGCATTGCAGAGACATGGACAAGGGTTTGTACAGTCAAGGACATTGCTCAGTCAGTGTGGCTGGTCTTTCTTTTCCTTGGCTTTTGGGGCCCCCTAGCAGCCCAACACTCGTGAAGCAGAGGCGGTGGCTCTCTGTGACTCCAAGGTTAGCTTTGGTCAACATGGCTAGTTCCAGGCCTGTAAGGTCCTGCTTCAAAACAAAACAAAATGCAGCCAGTACAGAGACATCTAGGGTTGATTTGGATAAGCATCCTGGAGTAATGAGAGGAGATAGAACCCAGCTAGGGCATGGGCTGACAGTAGACGAAAAAACTTCCCTGGGAAAACAGAATTCATATTGGTATTTAAATATGATTAGGTGGGACTTATATGGATGGGAGTGCAGTATTTGGAGATTAGCACTTTAGTCAGAAAAACTACCACAGAGGCCAGCTCAAGAGGAGGTCCCAAGGCCTGACACTATTACTGAGGCTATGGAGTGTTCACAAAAACGGACCTAGCGTCACTGTACTCCGAATTGCCCAACAAGCAGCTGGAAGAGTCAGATGCAGATGTTGGAAAAAATCAGCTGACCCCTGTTGTTGAATTAGGGAAGGCTGAAAGAAGCTGAGGAGAAGGGCAATCCTGTAGGAGGACCAGCAGTTTCAAGTAATCAGGTATCCTGAGATCTCTCAAACATTGGACCACCAAACAGGTAGCATTTGCCAGCTGATGTGAGGCCCCCGACACACATACAGTAGGGGACTGCTGGGTCTGTGTTCATTCAGAGATGATGCACCTAACCCCCAACAGACTGGAGGCCCCAGGAGGTCTAGAGGTCAGGTGGGGTGAGGGTGGGGGCATCCACATGGAGACAAGAGGTAGGGGAGGAGATAAGGGATGTGGAACAGTCAGAGGGTGGACAGAGGGGGAATAAAATATGGAGTGTACAAAAATTAATTAATTATTAATTGGGAAAAAAAGAAATCTGGGGATTCAGAGTCAAAGCCATCACAGGCTCTCTTGGAGAAACAGTGGAGCAGGGTGGGCGTGGCTTGGGCCACAGTTGCAACCCATCAACTTCATATGGTGGGTGGTTATTTCAGTTTAAACAAGGCGTTTGGATTGTAGCCCATTCCTATGTAAACTGGTTTTTTAAATTAGACCATCTATGAAGCAGAACCCCCTCCACACTGACAGGGTACACAGTGAGAATATTTGTACTACAAGCTTGTTAGATTTGCTCCACCAGACCGAGAGCAACTTTCAAAGTCTTGGGTAAAACGGTTCCACGTCTGTACTGGGCACATACATGCGGGGAAAGGTTGTTAAGTCTGATCTTCAGCTGCAGCAAATGTCACTACCCTCTGGTTGTCTCTCGGGATTTCAGAAGACTGAGTCCTACTGTGCAGCTCAAGCTGGCTCTGGAATTTACCCTGCAGCTGGGGTCTCCCCACCACTCAAAGGCTCAAAGGAAGACTGGCGCCATAAGGGGAGCACGGACTGCTGAGGCTAGAGAAAGCAAAGTGTCAGGAAAACAGTCTTAGCTGTCAATCAACAGCCCCAGCCTCCATGGACAAGGTGGCTACATACCTGTGATCCAGCACTGAGGCCGAGGCAGGAGGATCACTGTGAGTTCAAAGCCAGTCTGGGCTACAGCGTGTGACTCTATCTTGGGGTAAGGGGTCAGGGTGGGGAAGCTTTGCATTTTTAATTAAATTTAAATTTAATGTGTGGTCTGGGGTAGTCCCAGGAGCTGGATGAAAATACCAGATTTTCTACCAACTACTAAAAGATGTGGGAGGTTTTGAGGGGAGGGGCAGTAGGGGAGAACTTAACCTTCTTTTGAGCCTGGTCTCAAAGTTTCAACTGCCCCTAACAGGAAAGGCTAGCCTGTCAATTTCCATACTCCTGTTAGCCCAGTGCCTGGGTTACATTCCCAGACCCCACTGTAGGTGGTCCTCATGTTACAAATGTGTCACCCTTTTGTATAGTATGCCAAAATATGAAACACGGCAAAACAAAACTAATTTTCAGTGTGAACGAAAAAGCCTGAGGTAGGCAGTCTTGGGCAGCTGGACAGGCCCACACACTCTGTTACTGTGGTGTCAGCGTTTTGGTCCTGGGTGTGGACAGCATCCTGTATTTTCTTAGTGACCAATCTAATTAGTCTGTTAATCGTCTTTCTCCTAAAGGCTTGGTGCAGAAGATTGGAAGACCGTTGTCGTGGGCTTGTATCGGAGGAGCAAAGCAAGCCTTGTTAGAGCTAACTAAAAGGGAAAAAAAATCAGGAATAAAGGCTATTCATGCAGATTAATGAGATGACCACGTGCTTTTTAACATAAACACTTTAGTATGTTCACCGAGTTATCTACTTTCATCGAAAATAAATTTTCGTTGTTGTTGTTTTTACCTCTAAAGCTTTTTTCCCCTCAATATGCCAGGTTATAATTGAACTATAGAATCTCCTGTCTCAGCTCTCAAGTACTAGAATGTGTATGCCACCACAACCAGTTATCACAGTTAGCTTCCAAATAAGTAAATATTCAAAGATAGACACTACTTGGACTGGAAAGAGGGCTCAGTGGTCAATAGTGCTGCCTGCTCTATTGGAGGAGCTGAGTTTAGTTCCCAACACCCAGGCCACATGGTTTACAACTGCCAATAACTCCAGCCACAGGACATCGTGTGCCCTCTGTTGACCTCTGTCTGAATGTGAGTACCTACACAGGTGTGCATGCACACACACTCAAATACACAATTAAAAGGTTTGGTTTTTGTTTTGTTTTGGTTGTTTAAAAAAAAAAACAAACATGTTTGCTTTTTAAAGGAGTAGTTAGCTATTTTGGTTTAACATTTCAAAGCTTAAGTCGGACGGATTACACAGGCCTCCCACAGCCTCACCTCAGTCACCCCTGGAACCCTGTTCCCTCCTCTGCCGGATCGCTCGCTCGTGCCTCTCCTTCCTTCTTTGTTGTCTGTTTAGGGGACCATCCAGTATTCCCTTTTCATTCCTGAGCTCTGGATTGTCTCTCTTCCTTACTAATGTTCTCACTGACAGACTGTAACCAACCCACCCCGCTAGAAAGCTAGCCCTGTGAAAGACCCCACAACACAAGGTAAGGGGGACATTTTAGAGCGTATGTCTCAAACGGCACTCCCTGGTTTTCTGATATAACTGACATTTTGTTTACAGAGTTTTCTGGACGTTCTTTTCTCTCATCATTTCCCTTTTTCTTTTGTCAGCACGTAGTTTTATAAATGTTGGGCTTACCCGTTTCGGGTGCTCTAAGGTTTGCATGGTCCATACTGGAAGTTTCCCGAACACTTCCGTGTTCTCCACAGACTGCTGGCTAGCCTGACAATTCTTTGCACAACATATCTTTATCAGTGTTGGCCCTGGCTCACAATTCTTATCATGTGACTGTCCTAACATTGATATTTTCTGTCTTTCCAAAACATCACCAACTGAGGTAGAAGGAGGTCTTCAACTCATGAGCCTCGGGGACATTCCAGAGTCAGACCAGAGTCCTCTATTGGCGATCAATTATGGCCGATTAGTCACTAAATTGATGAATAGGAAAACTAAACAGTAAGATCTTAGGTTAGGTTGAAATCACACACACACACACACACACACACACACACACACACCATCACCCCATCCTGCAGGCTAGTCATGAAAAAGTCATTAAACAAATTTAGTTTTCTCTATGATTTGATTTAACATTCTTTTTACTGAGTCAGCTTGCCTGCAGCCAAGAGAATTTGCTATTTATACAGTATATATATATATTTTTTTTCCAGGAAGGTAAATATTTTCCTTAATATACACATAATCTTAGGATGCCAAAAAAAAAAAAATCGAACACTGAACTAAAAAGTCTTATGTTCACTATTGACCACACAAAGAAAAGAGGTTTTCTTTTTAAAGTATGCTCTCCTGAAGTGATTGGGTCTGAAAGAATTTGAGAGTTCAGAGATGAGGGGATAAGGGCTTGAGCTAGCGTTTACCAGCACTGGTTGTATTTAGTCTTCCTAGCATCCCCTTGAGTTTCTTAGGCATTCTTATCTCTGACCCACCCATGGGGAAGTAGAGGTTTACAAATGGTTAAGTGACTTGTTATGGGTTAGGGAGTTAAAACTCATTCCGCTGTCTCCTTGTCTGATTCCAAACCGCAGTTCTCCATTGAGAGATTACAGTTCCGGGCTATCCCCAGACAGTCCCGCAAGAAATTGCATCTTGTAGCATTACCAACACTATTATTGCTAGCACATCCTTTCATTAGACCTTACGTTTTATGTGGCTGGCACATCTTTTCCATAGACAGTATTCTTAGATTATACTGTGACTGTTTCTTCTGGGTTTGGGTGCTTCCAGAGCTAAAGGAATGTTCCTCCCTGGGGCGGTCTGTAAATGCAGGTAGGAGGAGATCGCCGGAGGGCAAAACCTCTGTGCTCTCCCGCAGCTGTAAAGAACCCTTGTGAGTTAATCCCAGCAGAGAGGCTACTCCCTGTGAGTGTAAGGGAGGGGAAAGGTGCTTGACAAGGTATGCCGCCCATGGAAAGCATCTTGGACCCCATGTGGGGGCACCTTCCCCCTCTTTCCTCACTCGGTTTACAGTTACTCCTGAGCTCAGAGGACAGGCTCTTGAGCAGTGGTAATGGCTTGCAGCTTTGGGAGCTCCGTTTTCCTTCTCAGTTTGTACCCACAACCCCCCAGGCTTCGTTCCTGTGAGTTCCTATTATCACCTCATAGTCAAATGACATGGGGTAAAGAGGCCCTCGTCTCCCAGTGCGGAGCAGCAGTTCTGAAGTCCAAAGCTCCAAAGTATTACTATTATCCTCAATTCATCTTTTTAAAATTGTTGCTGCTATTATTGTTGGTCCTGAGACCTGTGACGTCATATAGGTGACAATTAATGCAGCCCTGCAGGTTTATTCCTGTTACCAAGGCAACGGCCACCATGTACCCAGAATTCAATAGGCCCACCTAGCCTACCTGTAATTTGAATAATCATGCATATAAAGGAGTAGCGTGCTCCCCCTCTTTCTCTCTTTCTGCTCATCGCTCCCGGCCTTCCCCTTACCCCGTACCCTTGTACCCCCATCTTAAATAAAGCCACGTGGAGCTACTTGGCCTAGTCTAACTGTTCCAGCCCACACCTCCCGGTTCCTCCGCGGGCGCTGCGGACCAAGCCTGGTCGGGTGGTTCGTTGCCTGCTCCCGGCTTTCCGCGGCGGGCAGTTCGGGGCCGGCGGCTCCACTCCGGCTGCCTGCGCGGGAAAAACCAACTATTATTATTATTATTGTTATTATTATTATTATTATTATTATTATTATTATTAATTGCAGAGAGCCTTTTGGGGTGCCGCTTGGCTGGAATCTGACCTTGGCCAAGGAAAAGGAAATGGGCTTCAGGCAGGAATCTGACTTTAGGGGCCTGACAAGGAAGTAGGTTAAAGCAGGAATCTTGATCTGAGGGTAAAACAAAAGAAGCAGGCTGCAGGCAAGAATTTTGGGCTTGGTCAAGGAAGTGGGCTCTGGTATTTTGGTCGTTCTGACGAGCCCTTGGAAACAACTGTCACGGGGGTAATCGGGGACTTTGCTCTCTGCCTTGCTTGTTCCTTGGCTATTTGTGTTTATTGTCTTCCTTTTTCCTCCTTGTACTTCTGCGGTCCTTAATAGTTGCATGTAATTAAAATGGTATACAAGCAGATTGGGAAAAAATAAACCCACCTCAGTCTCGGAAATGACTGGGGTTATGCTACAGTGTTGTCTGATTTTCTTTTTTTCTTTTAAATCCTCACTCCTGCACTGGAGAACCTGTTGACTGATGGAGTGGGCTTGGTCAGTCGTCGTCATCATCATCATCATCATCATCATCATCATCATCATCATCATTTTGAGGTGGGTGTCTCTCTATGTGGTGCTGGCTATCCTGGAAACTTACTTTGTAGACCAGGCTGGCCTCAAACTCCCAGCACTCCACCTGACATCTTGAGCGCTGGGATTAAAGGAGTGCTAATGCACCCTCACTGGACAGTTTGTATTTGAATGGGGGCTGTTAATGGCCATGTGGTATAAAGGCTGGTCTAACCAAGGTTAGAAGTTGGTGGCCGGGGGGATAGTTTTATTGAAGTCTAGACTTTGAGAAATAGGATAGAGACTCCCCCAGAGAAAAGTGGCTGTCCCCCTTCTCCTTTCTCTGCCCTCCCCCAGGGGAAAGATCCAGGAGGTTTTATGGGTGATGGGAAAAAGATGCCAGCATTGAGAGTATTCATCCTCCAGTATAGACCTATCTTGGAAAGCTTTCTTTGGTGAAGATTGTCTCTATCTTTTCCTTTGAAAATCAGTTTCAGGCCTGACCCTCCCAGTCAGGTTTTGCAGGTTAAAAAAAATGTTGACAGGCAGAGGGAGGAGGAAGTTTCATAAATCTTGTTTCCTACGGTTTAAAGTACGGTGTTGTAAAGGCAAATGGTTAGTGCAGACTAGAAAAGAGGAGAGACAGGGTAGCTGAGGTTTGTCTGCTTGACACAGCCAAGGCCAGCGAAGGATGTGCCCATGTCTCGGAAGTGCAGGAAAGGACTCGCTGTGTCTCCGTGGCTCCCTTCTGCGATCTCATTTTTATTTTCTAATTTAAACTTGCTCTGTTACATCCTGAACTCCATCTGAAACCCCATGAAGTTCTGCTTACAGTCTCTATGAAGCTGCATCTTCACGCCATCCTAAATGATCACCAGAAACTAGTCACGAACACGTACAACCCAGGGCATAAGCCATAGCAACGACCCCATGTCTCTAACTCCATTTCTCTGTGTTAATTACTTTAGCATTGCTGGGACCAAAATGCCCAAGAGCAATTTTATTCTGCAGGGCTCAGGGATTGCAATGCCCTGTGTATCTGTTCTCCACCTCCTGGTGGACAGGAAACAATGAAGAACTGACCAAGAAGCATATTACCTTCAAAGGCTCACCAGGAATTCCCCACCTCCTAAAGTTTCCAGAGCCACCATATACTTCACACATAATTCTCTTTAAAATAAGGGCATTATAAGGCAATCGCCAAGTTTATCTGAGCTATAATGGTGTTACAAGGTCAGGGTATGAATCCTGAAGTCTATAATCATGTATATTTTTTTCTTATATGAAAAAAGCCTGTTTGGGACACAAACTTTGCTCAAGTTCTTGAAAATGTAGTTAATATTGTCAAAGGACAAAATTACAATCTGGTTAAAAGACCTTTACACTGGCTTCACTTCCGATTCTATAATCAGGAGAAAGTCCATTCCATAAGAAAGACTATGTATTCTAATGGACTGAGCAGAAAAAGAACATTTTTAAAAGGTTATATAAACAAAGAAGGGATTTTTAAAAAATCAGAAACGAAAACCAAAAGATGAATAGCAATTTCTAGGTCATTTCCTTTTAAGGGAGGGATGGCGAGACAGAACAATAGAAATGCGGACGACTGAACACCAGGTTACTTCAGGTTATTTTGTTTTCTACAAAGATTAAACTTAGAGACCTTCATTTCCGCGCCAGTTGAAACTGCTTTTCTTGGAAACTGTTCTCCAGTTCTTAAAGTTCAAATAACAAATTAGAGCTGGCTGGGCACTGTGGGACCTTATGACTCTATTTTAGTTTTCAGTCTGGTCTACTGAGACCCAGCTAAGGCGCTCGGCTCAAATGGTGTCCTATTATAATATATAATATCGATCTGATAGCACCGACATTAACTCAACTTCAACAATAAAAGACTTAAAATGATGACAATAACAGCTGTGAATGCATAAATTCCCACTTACTCAGTATTGGAAATATACATATTTTATGAGATAAAATGGCATCATAAATTTAAGCTATAATCTTTTCAGATTAGTACTGACTAAAGAAAACGTAAAATAAATTAATAGTTTCAACATTTACCACCATTTTTTTTAAATGGATGATTGATTATTCCCTAGGTCTCCCTGACCCTTATATGACTAAAACTGTATAGTTCTTTAGGTTTCTTCCTTTTGAAGTGACCGTAGTCTGAAGCTCTTCATAGACAGATCCTATAAGAAAGGGTAGTGACAGCTGGGTAGTGGTGGCAGCGGTGATGGAGGTGCATGCTTTTAATGGAGGCAGAGGCAGGCAGATCTCTGAGTTCAAGGCCAACCTGGTCTACAGAGTGAGTTCCAGGACAGCTACACAGAGAAATCCTGTCTTGAAAAACCAGAGAGAGAGAGGGACAGGGAGAAGGAGAGGGAGAGGGAGAGGGGGATGGGGATGGGGAGGGGGGGAGGGGAAGAGAGAGAGAGGGGGAGAGAAGGAAAGGGAGAGAGGGAGAGGGAGAGGGGGAGGGGGAGAGAGAGAGGGAGAGGGAGAGAGGGAGAGGGAGAAAGGGAGAGGGGAAGAGGGAGAGGGGGAGGGGAGGGAGAGGGAGAGGGAGGGAGAGGTGAATAAAATCCATAGGTGACCCTATATACTTAGTTCCTGGACAGTATCCAGTGATTGTGTTCTTTTATTTGGAAACAAGAGAATCAGTGGGATGTAACGAAGGTTATCGCTGTGGTTTACAAAGATATTGAGACTCCAATTAATATGAGTGTGACCTCTGGATATGGTGCCACACAGCTATAATCTCAGAATGTGGGAGGCTAAGTCAGGTCCCCAAGTTCAAAGCCAGTCTTAGCTATACAGCAAGTTCAAGGTCAGCGTGAAAATAATACCAAGAGCCTGCCTCAGGATGCCCAGTTTCCCCACTGTTACTACACTTAAGGCTCAAAGTCTTCACTAGAGCAATATGACAAGAAAAAGAAGAAGTGAAACTATCATTATTTGCAGACGATATGATAGTTTACCTAAGCGACCCAAAAAACTCCACCAGAGACCTTCTACAGCTGATAAACAACTTCAGCAAAGTGGCAGGTTATAAAATTAACTCAAGCAAGTCAGTAGCCTTCTTGTACTCAAAGGACAAGCAGGCTGAGAAAGAGATTAAGGAAATAACACCCTTCACAATAGCCACAAACAACATAAAGTATCTTGGCGTAACTCTAACCAAACAAGCGAAAGATCTGTACAACAGGAACTTCAAGTCCTTGAAGAAAGAATCGAAGAAGACCTCAGAAGATGGAAAAATATTTCTTGCTCCTGGATTGGCAGGATCAATATAGTAAAAATGGCCATCTTGCCAAAAGCAATATACAGATTCAATGCAATCCCCATCAAAATCCCAACTCAATTCTTCATAGATCTAGAAAGAGCAATTCTCAAATTCATCTGGAGCAACAAAAAACCCAGGATAGCTAAAACTATTCTCAACAATAAAAGGATTCTGGGGGAATCAATATCCCTGACCTCAAGCAGTACTACAGAGCAATTGTGTTAAAAACTGCATGGTATTGGTATAGCAACAGGCAAGCAGATCAGGAACAGGATTGAAGACCCAGAAATTAACCCACAGACTTATGGTCACTTGATCTTTGATAAAGGAGCCACAACCATCCGATGGAATAAAGATAGCCTTTTCAACAAATGGTGCTGGTTCAACTGGAGGTCAACATGCAGAAGAATGCAAATTGACCCACTCTTATCTCTTTGCACTAAGATCAACTCCAAGTGGATCAAGGACCTCCACATAAAACCAGACACACTGAAACTATTAGAAAAGAAACTTGGGAAGACCCTGGAGGACTTGGGCACAGGGGAAAAGTTCCTGAACAGAACACCAATAGCTTAAGCACTAAGATCAAGAATCGACAAATGGGACCTCATAAAATTACAAAGTTTCTGCAAAGCAAAGGACACTGTCAGAAGGACAAAATGGCAACCAACAAAGTGGGAAAAGATCTTCACCAACCCCACATCCGACAGAGGGCTAATATCCAATATATACAAAGAACTCAAGAAGTTAGACCACAAAGAACCAAATAACCCTATCAAAAAATGGGGCACAGAGCTAAACAAAGAATTTTCACCAGAAGAAATTCGGATGGCTGAGAAACACCTTAAAAGATGTTCAACATCATTAGTCATCAGGGAAATGCAAATCAAAACAACCCTGAGATTCCACCTCACACCAGTCAGAATGGCTAAGATTAAAAACTCAAGAGACAACAAGTGCTGGCGAGGATGTGGAGAAAGAGGAACACTCCTCCACTGTTGGTGGGATTGCAAAATGGTAAAACCGCTCTGGAAATCAGTTTGGCGGTTCCTCAGAAAATTGGGCATGTCACTTCCAGAGGATCCTGGCATACCACTCCTGGGCATATACCCAGAGGATTCCCCTGCATGCAATAAGGACACATGCTCCACTATGTTTATAACAGCCTTGTTTATAATAGCCAGAAATTGGAAGGAGCCCAAATATCCCTCAAAGGAGGAATGGATACAGAAAATGTGGTATATTTATTTATACAATGGAATACTACTCAGCAGTTAAAAATAATGAATTCATGCAATTTGTAGGTAAATGGTTAGACCTGGAAAATATCATCCTGAGTGAATTAACCCAATCACAAAAGAATGCACATGAAATGCAATCACTGATAAGTGGATATTAATGAGCCCAGAAGCCCTAAATACTCAAGGCACAAATAGCAAGTCAAATGATTCCCAAGAAGAAGAAAGGAGAGGACCCTGGGCCTGTAAAGATTGCATCCAGTTTAGTAAAGAAACCGAGGGGGGAGGGGGAATGATTGGGGAATAGTTGGGCGGGAGAGGAACTATGGGAACTATGGTGGGTGGGAACTGGGAAAGGGGAAAGCCTTTGGAATGTAAACATAGAATATAGAAAATAAAAATAAAATAAAATAAAAATAAAAAAAAAGAATATTGTATATTGCTGCTTTCTGCATGGAGATAATAGCTCCTAGCTTGTTCTCTCATTGTAAATGCAAAATGAAGAACACTTTTAGAATTTTGCACCTAGATTAGCATTTCTGTAAAAAAAAAAAAAAGAAAAGAAAAGAAAAAGATATTAAAAGGATGCTACTCTGTTTCGTCTTCATTGCCAACTTGATTGGGCTTAAAATAACCATGGAAAGCACATCTGGGTATCACTATGTGGGTATTTCCAGTAGGTTTCCCTAAGCGGAGAAGAACTACCCAGAATTTGGGAAGCACCATGCTATGGACTGGGGCCCTGGACTAAATGTTCCTTGTTCCTGTCTGTGGATACAATGTAACTAGACACTCCATAATCCTGCCTCCAGTGACAGACTGTAACCCAAAATGTGTTTAAAATAGACTCTTCCTTTCACAAGTTCCTTTTGCGGGGTATTTGGTCAGGGCAATAATAACAAAGATAAGTAATATAGACTGACTAGCCCACTGTCTTAGTTAGGGTTACTGTAGCGCGATGAAACACAGTAACCAAAAGCAAGCTGAGGAGGAGAGCCTTTATTTGGCTTACACTTTCATCTCTTGCGCCACCTAGTGAAACCTATCCCCAAACAAAACAAACACAAAGACAAGCAACACACACAAATGTTTTCTCTTGTATGCAGAACCTTGATTTGTAATCTTACGTGTCTTTGTATGTATGTCTGTGTATATGTGTATTTACATATGTGTGTTTGTAGGTCACAGAACTAGAAATAAGAGGGATAGAAGAGGTCTTAAGAAAGGGGAGCTGAATGCATGACGGTGGAAAGTAGAGGGGTACCATCTGCAGGAAGCGTGGAAACCAGTGCATATAGGAGATCGTTGGTCCTGTTGCAATGATTCTCCTAGAGACATTGGCTTGCTCAACTTGCTGTCCTATAGAACCCAGGACCATCAGCCCAGGGTTGGCCCCATTCTCCTAGGAATAACTTCTAGAAGTCCCTGGGCAACCCTACTCACCTAAGTGTGGTTTTTGCTTTTTTAAAAAAAAGATTCGTATATTTTATGTACATGAGTACACTGTCGCTGTCTTCGGACACACCAAAAAGGTCCATCAGATCCCATTACAGATGGTTGTAAGCCACCATGTGGTTGTTGGGAATTGAACTCAGGACCTCTGGAAGAGCAGTCAGTGCTCTTAACTGCTGAGTCATTTCTCCAGCCCCTGTTTTTTGCTTTTTGATTGTTTGTTTGTTTGCTATTGTGCTATTATGCCATAACACTATTGTGAAACACCATGATCAAAAGTATGGGGAAGAATGGGTTTCTTTGGGTTATACTTCCATATCGTGGTCCACAACCGAAGGAAGTCAGGGCAAGAACTCAGGCAGGTCATGTGCAAGCAGGAGCTGATGCAGAGGGCATGGAGGGTGCTGCTTACTGGCTTGCTCAGCTTGCTGTCCATAGAACCCAGGACCATCAGCCCAGGGATGGCCCCATGCACAATGGGCTGGACCCTTAAAAAATGTTCTATAGCCAGATCTTACAGAGACATTTTCTCAATTGAAGTTCCCTCTTTTTAGATAACTCTAGCTTGTGGCAAGTTGACATAAAAGTAGCCAGCACACCAGCCAAAGTCATGGGTGCTGTTTTATAAGACGGCAGCACAAAGGGGTACGTTGGTGGGCCCTGCCAAGGTATCCCGCTGAATACCAACCCATACAACAGGCCTAATATAAAAGGAAGTTTTATTTGAGACCTATAGGAGGAGGTAAAGGCAGAGGAGAGAGGGGGATTCAGAAGGACAGAAGGGGGAGGGGAGGGGAGAGAAGGGGAGGGAAGGTGAGGGGAGGAGAAGAGGAAGAGACCAGAGGAAGAATGGAAGAGTCTGGCCACAGACATGTGGGAGATAGAGGGGGAGAGACGGAAAGACAGACAGAGAGCACAGAGAGAGGAGAAAGGAGACAGAGACAGAGAGAGACAGAAAGAGGAGACAAAGAGAAATAGAAGATAGAAAGAGGAGAGAGAGAGAGAGAGAGAGAGAGAGAGAGAGAGAGAGAGAGAGAGAGAGAAACAGAGAGAAACTCACGTGGCTGTTGCTAGGTAACTGTGGGGCGGAGCCTACAGGAAATGCTACCAATGGGAACACAGCACCACAACTGCAAAGAAGTCTGGCCAACAACCTCAATAAGCCTGGAAATGGATTCTTTCCCAAAACCTCCACATAAAAAAGCCCAGTCCACTTGATATCTTGATTTTGATCTTAGATTCCTTGGGAAATCTAGCCAGGCTAGCGTTCAGCAATATCAGTGGTCAAGAGATCATTTGCGGAACATAGTGGGATATGTGTAGGCGCTGCATAAAGATTTCCCCGCTTCTCAGACCGGACTTGAACAGTCACAGACGCTGTTATTTGTGGGCGTCAAAGCAGATCTGTGATGGGTCCGGAGGGATGACTGTAGGTTAGAGCCATTTGTTGAGGTAATTTGTTATGTGTCCATAGAAACGCAATCCACAGCTACCAAGCAGATCCTTCCTCCCCAGCCGCTTCACTCAGTGTTTCCTATAAAAGAGTAGCATTAGCCTGCTCTGCTGCTGCCCCAAAGCAAGAAAGACAAATTCACAGTGGGAAGTTATGTGATGTCTGTGGACCAAGAGTCACAAAACCAACAGACCCCATACAGGGTATCCTGCCCAAGAGAAAGAAAGCATCAGGAGTGGAAGAGGCCGAGGGGAGACTCACACGGGATAAGTAGAGTTATCAGGACAAGGACTGTTGTGGGGAGCAGGCTGTGGGGGCGCGGGCCGATGACGGACACTCGGCAATACTGAGGAGCATGCACCTGTGGAAACTGGAATCTGGTACTGGGCATGGCCTTAGCACAGAGCCTGGGCAGATGTTCTGTCACCCCTGTGAGCATGGGTTTCCAGAAGCATGGGCCCGACTGTCAGAAACTCTGGAGGGCTGGGAAAGAGAGCCAAGAAATTCCTTCAGAGGGATACAAGCTGAGATGTCTCTAAGCTCGTCTTTCAAGAATAAGAATTCTCAGTGCCGGCTAAGCAAGCGTGAGGATCTGAGTTCAGATCCCCAAAGCCTCTGTAAAATTCAGCAAAGATAGCTTGTACCCAGAACCCCAGATCTGGGAAGTGGAGACTGTGAGGCTCAGGAGCTTGCCGGTTAGTACATCTAGCTGAATCAGCAAACTTCAGACTCGGTGAGAGTCTTGACTTTAAAAAAAAAAAAAAAGGTAGGGGGGAGAGACAGAGAGAGAGACAGAGACAGATAGAGAGAGACAGAGAGAGGAAGATTCCTAATGTTGATCCAGCCTCAACACAGATAAGCACCCATGTACACACATATACTACACCAACACCAACACACACACACACACACACACACACACACCCGGATGCATATAAACATAATAAGAGTTCTCAGACGGTGAAGCAGCCCATGCCCATAAACACAGAGCAGGTAAGCTGAATTTAAGGTCAACCTGGACTAATAGTGAGTTCAAACCCAGCCTGGACAACAGCAAGAATCTGTTTCAAAATCAAAATATAGCAGCTATTAAAAACATTCTTTAGGAAGTCATTAGTATTGTCTTTAACTCATTTTCCCTCTCTGGACATGCCACTGTGTTACATAAGCCTGTGAGATGTGACCAGAAACTACAGCAAACCTTTATCTTACTCTAACACAGTATCCGATGTAGACTTCAATTCCTGTGTGGATTTACAGTTTAGGTTCCCCAGAAAGGCTCTCTTGCCGTTGGTGACATCAGAAGAGGTCAAATAAAGCAATGAACCAGGATAACTACCAGACCTAAGCGGGGCCTCTTTTATCTCCATAGTGCTCATCCCAGACCAAGTCTGAGGGTCTCAGGAAAGATCCAGCAGCCCTACAGCTGGCCAATTCTTCTTATCCATTTCTCTAGCAAAGGGGAAGAGGATAGATGTCAGGTCCCATGACAGAATGTTTTAGTGATCTATCTAGCACCACAAATAGACCAAAGTTAAAAGACAGCAGGTGAGGGAATTAAGACATCAGGTTCAAACCCAGGGAGCCTTTCTGGACAGTAAAGGGTTAAAGGCTCCAGGCTGTGGCTCATGTTGATATCCTTGGCATTTCTTGCTCCTGCTTTCTCAGTGGTATCTTCAAGTAGCACTGAGCACTCTACTTCCCTTTCCAGGGGCTCCTTCCTAACTGGCTGGTAACTTGCAAAATGTTCATATCAATTCTGCCGATGCTCAAAACAGAGGTCTCCAATCTGTCCTCACCTTTAACCTCACCTTTAACCGTGCCGTCTTAATTGCTGTGGCACTTGGACATTGTTCTTTGAAGTCACATTTTTTAAAGTTGCTAAACATTTACTATAAAGTAATCAAGGTTTGGCTGGGTAATGATAAATCATAGAGATAATGTTTAAATCAGAGGAGGAACTTTATGGGGGTATTTCAGGCACTAATAACAGAAGCTGGACTTTGACATCAGAGCAAATTAGTTTTATCTTGTCTAAACTACTGTATTTTGGGTCCCTTCTGGTACTCATAGCTGAATCCAATCATAGATAAAATGTCAGTTTCCGCCGGGCGGTGGTGGCGCACGCCTTTAATCCCAGCACTTGGGAGGCAGAGGCAGGCGGATTTCTGAGTTTGAGGCCAGCCTGGTCTACAAAGTGAGTTCCAGGACAGCCCAAACTACACAGAGAAACCCTGTCTCGAAAAAAAACCAGAAAAAAAAATGTCAGTTTCCATGGACTGTAAAATAATGATGATTAGCATTAAATGATTATTTCTTTACAATGAATGTTCCAGAATGGCTGTTTCATTGAAAGTGCACTGGAAATAGAAGGATAATACGTTCAAATAAGGTCTTTCTGACATTGCGGGTTTCTAAAATGGTTTACTTTTTGTGTATGCTAAGAACTTGGAAGATCAAAACACCTGCATGTATGGCATTATGCAATTTTAGTTGATTAAAAGAATGATATTCCACTGACGATTCAGGCTCATCGCCACTTTCAACAGGCCTTCACCCTCTTCGTGTGGAATGTTTTAAATTCCTCCCACAACCAGGGCTCACGGCTCAGCGCCTCTCTAATGGAAGCAATCGGAGAGACTTGAGTTCAGAAGTTGCCAGCCATTGTGTGGAAGGACAAATCTGCAACAGGAAGGAATAGTAATGAGAAATACAGACGAAATCTTAAAGCTTACAAGCGGTGAAGATCTACCCACATGCCTCCCGTCACCTCTTCTTACAGGCAACAACAATATTTTTCCACTAATACCTCAGTTTACCATAAGTTGATCCCAACATTGATTAGTCAACTGTAAACCAGAGTTGTAATTCAAAACTATAAAAACTAGGACCACAGAAATCTGAGAACCCACCAACATTTATCCAAGAATTTGTGGCTGTGTGTCTGTAATGAGTAGTATTAAAAACCATTGGTGGGGGCTGGCGAGATGGCTCAGCAGTTAAGAGCACTGACTGCTCTTCCGAAGGTCCTGAGTTCAAATCCCAGCAACCACATGGTGGCTCACAACCATCTGCAATGGAATCTGATACCCTCTTCTGGGGTGTCTGAAGACAGCTACAGTGTACTTACATATAATAATAAAAAACAAATCTTAAAAAAAAAAAAACCATTGGTAAACCAACCAAAGAGTATATACATGGAGAAATCTATGACTCCAGATACATGTAGCAGAAGATGGTCTTATCTGGAAATAAATGAATAAAATGATTAATAAATATGTAAATAAATTATAATTATAAACCTCATTATGGAAGAAAGAATTAAAATAACACATTATATTAATCTAATGTCAAGTGTACAAAACTACAATGTAATAACAAATCAAAACAACACAATTTAAAAATGGGTTCATTTTTGTTATTAAAATAAAGCATTTGAACCTGGAAAAAATATAGACCATTGGTAAGCATCAGTCTTTGTCATTGCAAACCAATAAAACAAAAATGGGTATGTTAATGTTTTATAACACTTCTTACAGAACGCTTTTGTCTCCTCTGGCCATCTCTAGCAAGAAGGAGAAGGGGATTCCGTAGGCGGAGCCAAGTGACACAGGGTCAATAATCGTCTCAGCACTAATTAGCTATGCAGTCATCCGTCTCAGTCTTCCACCATGAATGCTTCTAAAGCAAGCAAATAACCAAGAGACATGGTTTCGCGATTCATAACAGCCTGTAAATGGTTAACAAGTCTTTGAAATAGTCTCAACCACATTTATCATTAAAGACATGCAAATTAAAGTGAGATGTAACTTCTATCTATTATATCATCAATGGCCTTTAATGCCAGGAACACATGACACCAATAGTTACCATACATTGATCATACCAGATTTCTGGAGGTAACCTGAAACGTAGCTACATCGTATTTTGTTTCCTTCAGTCTAGAAATCCTGCTATAGATGACTTATCCTAAAAACAAGCAAACAGCCAAGGATCTCTGTGCAGTTCGTCATAGCGCGTGTGTGGCGGTCAAAGGACAACTTGACAGTCAGCTCACTCCTTCTCCTGTGTGTACTCCGGGTATCAAACCTAGAGCCTCGGGGTTGGCAAGAAGCACTCTTAGCTCCTAAGTCAGCTTATTGAACATCCTTTTTCTCTTTCTACAAGAATTTTAGGGTAATAGGGCAGCTAACTTTGTTTTTTCTTTTAAAATGTCCTATATTTCCATTTGTTTCCCTTCCTTTTTTATAATTTTATATAATTATTTTATTATAAATATATTTCCTATATATTCACTTATATGATGAATTTTAGTCGTTTTCCCTTCCTATTCCCCGCCCTCATCTCCCTTCCTCTCCTACTGGTACTCTTCTTCCCAAAGGAAGCGGTCCCTCTCGATTGCCATGCCTTCCTGTGCATGGCCCACTGCATTTAGTTAATTAATTGCCTGAGTGTGGGTGGGAAGTTACTCAGTGGGACAAGGGTAGCTTATCAATGTCTACACCATAGGCGATAATGACACTCCTTCTTCAGTAAGTGTCCATTGTCCACTATCCCCTTAGGAGGATAGTGGGTTCCCAGGAAATGTTGAGTTAATGTGTGTAGCCGCATGTCATGTCCAGAAGTCATCTCTTTGCCGTGGATTCTTCCTGTCCTCCTTCTGCTGTGGTCCCTCGGTCTTGGAGGGAATGTTATTGCTGTCCTGGTTGGGGCACCACTTCACCATCACTAACACTTTGGCTGGTTACAGGTTTCTGCGTTCACCCCTGCCTGCTGCTATGTGAAGCTTCCCTGGGCCATTCTCTGGGAATCCTGGGTATGGAGCTGGAGAGTGTTCATCCTCCTGGACGATATTAAATAAAGCTTGCGTAAATGGGGGACGGGAGGAAGAGGAGGAGGAGGGGCAGGAGGAGGGGGGAGGAGGAAGAGGAGACAGCTTCTCTGATGAAGGCTGGAGGAATCACTAATATTGTAAATGTGGTATTTAGAAGGCAGCCTGTTTTTTTCATATTTTATACTATTTTTAATTTGATATAGTACTTTTTATTCTATAAGTTTGTTATAGATTCATAAAATGTTGCATTTTAGGTTTTTATTTTATAATTTTTTTTCTTTTTTTTTTAATTTTTATTTTCTATATTCTATGTTTACATTCCAAGGGCTTTCCCCTTTCCCAGTTCCCACCCACCATAGTTCCCATAGTTCCTCTCCCCCCCAACTATATTTTATAATTTTTTAATAATTTTATTTCTATTATATTCAACACAATATATATTTTTATACTGATCATAAAAATTATGGATATGGTATTAAATGCACTTAAAAGGATGGAGTCTTTTTGTTTGTTTGTTTCGTTTTTAGTAGAGCTTAAAAGCTTGTCTCTTACTGTGGTACAAACCCAAAATAAGAACAATTTTAGACATTGGAGTTCATTGTAATAAGGCTGTACTTCAATGTCCCTCACATCGCCAAAGGATTTTTGCTTCCATAGTAGCAAAGCTAAGAGTTGACAGTTCTGCTGCACCAAGGAATGAATTGTAGGAACAATTATTTAGATACAGATTTCCTACTTTAGTCAAAGCTATTTGACTTGAGGGATTGTCATCATTCTCAGTCCAAAGGGAACAGGTTACATTCATTTAAGAAATGGTGTGTGTATTAAGATGGTCTATCCATGAAGTCATTCATCAACTGTTTCAATGAACAATGGTTCTGCTTAGAGGGTGGCTCAGACATTAGGTGAGGGTAAAATTCTGGTTCATTGGCTGTGATGATTTTGAAAAGCATTCATCTCAGAAAAAGAGAAACTGATAGGGTTATCTTCTTGATACAATTATTATAAATATCAAGCAAAAACATTGTCTCACTCTTTGTTGTTCTCTTACAAGCCACCTCCCAAATTAATTGTCTATATTTCTTTTGTCTGTATAAATAATTTTGAAATATGTAAGCTGTTGTGAAAATCATAATATAGTGTAAAAATATCAAATAAACAATCCTACTTATAAAGAGGCTAAGATAGGAGAAACATGATTTCAAGACCATTATGTGGTACACAGCAAGACACTGTCACATATAAACAAGCAGAAATTGTATATGGATTGTGCAATATTGGACATATTTCTCCAGTTACCAAATTAGAAAGACCACTGGGTGACAGCCAACAAATTTCTAATTCTTCATATTTTTGAATTTCAATCGATTAGAATATGTTGGTAATATTAATTTTCATATTAAGAGATATTAAGGAAAAGTGATTGTTATTTCCTGTTATTTTTGTTTTTAAGAGGTGGAATTATGTTTATGTGGGTTTGTTGAGTGATTGCTTTCTTGCTTTTTCTAGGGTGTAGTTTCCCTCCTTGTGTTGGTGTTTTCCATCTATTTTCCTTTGTAGGGCTGGATTTGTGGAAAGATATTGTATAAATTAGTTTTTGTCATGGAATATCGTGTTTTCTCTGTCTATAGTAATTTGATAGTAGCCTGGGCTGGTATTTGTGTACCCTTAGGGTCTGTATGACATCTGCCCAGGATCTTCTAGCTTTCATAGTCTCTGGTGAGAACTCTGGTGTAATTCTGATAGGCCTGCCTTTATATGTTCCTTGACCTTTTTCCTTTATTGCTTTTAATATTCTTTCTTTGTTTAGTGCATTTGGTGTTTTATTATGTGCAGGAGAAATTTCTTTTCTGGTCCAGTCTATTTGGAGTTCTGTAGGCTTCTTGTATGTTCATGGGCATCTCTTTCTTTAGGTTAGGGAAGTTTTCTTCTATAAATTTGTTGAAGATATTTACTGATCCTTTAAGTTGGGGATCTTCACTCTCTTCTATACCTATAATACTTAGGTTTGGTCTTCTCATTGTGTCCTGGATTTCCTGGATGTTTTGGTTTAGGAGCTTTTTGCTTTTTGCATTTTCTTTGACTGTTGTGTCAATGTTTTCTACGGTATGTTCAGCACCCGAGATACTCTCTTTTATCTTCTGTATTCTGTTGTTGATGCTTGTATCTGTGACTCCTGATTTCTTTCCTAGGTTTTCTAGCTCTAGGGTTGTCTCACTTTGAGATTTCTTTATTGTTTCTAGTTCCATTTTTAGATCCTGGATGGTTTTGTTCATTTCCTTCGCCTGTTTGTGTTTTTTCTGTAATTCTGTTTTGTTTTTTTTTTTTAAGATTCACTTATTTATTATATGTAAGTACACTGTAGCTGTCTTCAGACACCCCAGAAGAGGGCATCAGATCTCATTACGGATGGCTGTGAGCCACCATGTGGTTGCTGGGATTTGAACTCAGGACCACCACTTTCTTTATTTTATCCAACTATTTTTACATTAACCTTAAATACTTTTTAACTTCATAATATACCCTGCATTACTTTTTAAATGTCTGTTCAACTGGCTTTATACAATTCCATACCTTGTTTTATTAAGGATATTTCCATTGTATTCTGTCCAAGTTCTGGTGCTGTTATAGCAGTTTGTTTATGTCCCCTTGAGTGGAGCAGATTTCTCAAGAACATTCCCAAATAAAATCAGAGAAACATCCAAAAAAAATAGATGCCCAAACCGTAGAACCAAAAAAAAAAAAAAAAAAAAAAAAAAAAAAAAAAAAAAAAAAACATGAAAGCAAGAGAACATGGCATCTCCAAAAGATAATGGCACATCAACTACCAAGTCCAACGATACTTAAATGATTGATGCTAAGCAGAATTAAAGATCTGCCTATGGGTGGAACGGTGAAACCATGCCAAGAAGTTTAATAGGGCCGGGCGGTGGTGGCGCACACCTGGATCCCCAGCATTTGGGAGGCAGAAGCAGGCGGATTTCTGAGTTCGAGGCCAACCTGGTCTACAGAGTGAGTTCCAGGACAGCCAGGGATACACAGAGAAACCCTGTGTCAATAAAACAAAAAACAAAAAAAGAAGAAGAAGAAGAAGAAGAAGAAGAAGAAGAAGAAGAAGAAGAAGAAGAAGAAGAAGAAGAAGTTTAATAGGTAGAGCTGGCTAAGGACTGGGAGACTCATTGGGCACATCTGAGAGATTCAGACAACTCCCCCACTCCCTACCAGACTCCTGGCCTGGAACTTGTGCCAATGCTCCCTACGTAAAGAAACGTGACCTGTGGTCATGTAGGCCCAGAACAGAGTTCTCCAGGCTAATGAGGTGCCTAGAGGCCCTCAGGGCTTAGCCAATAAGCTCCCCTTCTCAGACTTTCCTCCCTGCAAAAGGTATTTAATCTTAGGTCCACCCTGAGAGACTGGGTATATGTGCTTTTATTTTTCTGCCATGAACAGCCAATAAACGATATGGTTAAATGTGGACTGTCGCTTCCATCAAGATCCGCTGTGAAGAACATGGGGGAAGGCCTTTCTCCACAGATCCGCAGCATGACTCTCCTGTAGAAGGCCCATCTGAGGTCCCAGACAGCCTCTGCCAAGGTAAGGACAATCATCACTAGTGAGCTAAGCAGGAGCTCCCCTCCCACCCCCACCCTGCGCAGGAGCTCCCCTCCCGCCCCCACCCTGCCCTGGGCTGGACACCAGTCTCCAGTCTGTAGGTCTGGACTCAGTTGTCAGATCTTCCTCGACTGCCAGTGGAGCCTGGATGTCCAAGATCCCAGGCCCAGGAACCCCTAAACCAGCTCCAGCCCTTTCATATCTCAGGCTGCGGTGCATTCCCACCACCACCACCCCCCCACCCCGAGCAGTGACTCCACACTTCCCTGAAGCCCAGCACCCGCCTAGTGCCAGCAGGATAAACACAATCAAACTCCCCACTGCTTTTTACTTCACGAGTGGCAGTGCGCTGTAAAGGGGCGTATGCAGACCCACATCTCCCTAAGAAGAATCAGTGATGAGAAGAAAAGGCAAAAAGATGAATGAAGTAAGGAAATCAAAATCAGTTCAGGACTCAAAGAACCATCTGGGGGTTCACCCACCAATATGAGGCACAGGCAGGCAGGGGACACCCAGAGGCCCATCCATGCCCCACCCCCATGGCCTACCAACTGTGGGAGCCACTGGGATGTGCAAGTATGTGGTGGACGGAGAGAAGTAGGAGGATCTGAGCACTATAAGGAGAGGACGAACTGGAGATGCGAGGGTGAGGAGGAATAGCTCATGAGCAGCCTGCCATGGAGAAGTCCTGACCATGCTGTCTCGGGGGGCCATGTCTGGTCTGTGGCTATAAAGCAGTAGAGAGTCTGTGTTGATATCTGTGGCACATATTGCCATCCCTGTCTGGGATGCCTCCTGGGACCGTATTGATGTCCAAGGGCTATGCAGGGCTGGCTCCGCCCCTCCCCATCCCCAGCTGCAGCACTGGGTGAGCTAGCCAGCACAGTGCTGGAGAGCTCACCCTGGTGGCGTGGGTGCAGGAGAGCTGGCAAGCCGACCGATTCAGCTACCACCCAGGCCCAGATCGAGGTTTTGAGTTGACCCATCCCAACATCGACCCTATCTACGAACTGCCGGAGCATGAGAAAGAAGCTCAGTCCTGCCGATTCAAAGCTGCAGGATCTCCGACGGAAGGCCCAGTGAAGATGCAGTACTGATAGTGTAGCAGAAGCCAGAGGCCTCCAACTAGACAATGACTCATTGCAGTGACCGTTTGCAAATGAAGAGCGTTCATTGGGACACACCGCGACACACTACAGCTTTCACAAGATGTTTTTGTTGTTTTGATTTTTGGTTTTTTGTTTTGGTTTTGTTTTCTTTTCTTTAGGGGGCGTTGCAAGGGCAGAAGGGGGAGAAGCAGTGATGAGTACGATTGGGGTGCATGATGTGAAATTCACACAGAATCAATAACAACGTTTAACTTGTCATCTGGGGGTCGGCAGGGAAGGTGTAGGTAACCGGACTGAAGCAGAAAGTCTGTGATCTGCAGGGGGATTGACAGCTGAGCTGACTTTCTCAATGACACGTGAGCGTAGGTTAATAGCATCTGCCCCCGACTCAGCTGATTAGGCCACCCTGACTGATGGAGAAAAGACATCAAATGGCACAAAGGTCAAGGCTGCAGCTCCAAGGTTGTTCTAAGTTAGGTTTGCTTCTACCCTCTGGAGCTGAGTGTAATTATCCAGAGAAGCAAGCAAAGGCACTTTCTGACAGTCCCTCAGCCCAGCTAATAACCTCAGCCTTCAGCACAGCTGATGAGGCTCATTATCGTACAAAGGAGCCATTATAAGGCTGGTATCCAGATCCTTGTTGCCTACTTTAGAGTTCAGGACACTGAAGCTCAGAAATGTCAGGAGTCTCGCTCATCTGAAGGTCAGAACTTAGTGAAATCAGATCCCCAAAGCATGCATTCTATCCATACGGTAGTACATTACCATCCATAAAGAAAGAGGAGTGAGGTGCACCAGCCACAAAGTAGATGAATTAGCCAGCAAGAGTGAAGGAAAGCAATGAAAAAGGAAAGTCTGCCTCCTGCCCTGACCTCCTTTATCTGGGGTGGTACCACCCACATTTAGGATGGATCTTCCTATTTGAAATAACTTGATTTTTTAAAAAAAAAAATCCTAGCCGGGCGTGGTGGCACACGCCTGTAATCCCAGCACTTGGGAGGCAGAGGCAGGCGGATTTCTGAGTTCGAGGCCAGCCTGGTCTACAGAGTGAGTTCCAGGACAGCCAGGACTGCACAGAGAAACCCTGTCTCGAAAAAACAAAAAAAAAAAAAAAAAAAAAAAAAAAAAATCCTTTAGAAGTATGCTGTGGTGGTTTTGTTTTGTTTTGTTTTGTTTTGTTTTGTTTTGTTTTCGAGACAGGGTTTCTCTGTATAGTCCTGGCTGTCCTGGAACTCACTCTGTAGATCAGGCTTGCCTTGAACACAGAAATCCACCTGCCTCTGCCTCCCAAATGCTAGGATTAAAGGCATGCGCCACCACTGCCCCGCTCTGTAGTGGTTTAAATAAGCTTGGCCCAGGGGAAATGGCACCATTAGGAGGTGTGGTCTTGTTGGGGTAAGTGTGTCACTGTGTAGGTGGGCTTTGAGGTCCTGTGCTCAGCCTCCACTCAGCACAGAAGAGACTCCTAGCTGCCCGAGAGACAGCTTTCTCCTCACTGCCTTACAACCAAGATGCTGGACTCTCAGCCCCTCCGGCACCAGGCCTGCCTGGACACTGCCACGCTTCCTGCTCTGATGATAATGGACTGAACCTCTGAACCTACGAGCCAGCCCCAATTAACTGTTGTCCTTTATAAGAGTTGCTTTGGTCATGGTATCTCTTCACAGCAATGGACACCCTCACAAAGACCTAGGGCAAGTAGCTTACCTCTTAGTTGATTACAGAGCCAATCAAATTGACAACCAAGATTAACTGTCTCAAGTTTCTTGACGTTGTGCTTAATTTCTAAATGAAAACAGGAGGGCTATATTTCATATTCAAATTATAATACAGGGTTCATTCCCTTATTAAATAAAGAATTTCTGTCAATCAGTGAGAGTAGGCCAACAAGCTGCTAGAAAATTCTATAGGAATTTGAGTAGACATACACAGAAGGACCTATAAATGACTTCTACATCAAAATTCTCAGTGTGCTTCATACTTAGAGACAGTAGGAAATGAAACTGTTACAAAATACCAATTCCACTATTGTACTGTATTACTATTTTAAAAGTTTAAAAATTAAAGAAAATAACATCAAACAAATTCAAGAAATTATAAGAATATGAACCAACAAAACCACTACGAAGTATTTAAGTGTAAAACGGAAATGCTTTAGGTATGGTTGGGGCATGGGTTGCTGTACAGTTGTTGTATAATTTGTGAGGAAATATTACTTTGTTAGTTGACAGTAACTGTAGTAAGTTTAGAGTGGAAAACTAGCTCATTTTGTATGAACCGGTTCTCATGAATTTTTTTTGTTGTTTTTTTGTTTTGTTTTGTTTTGTTTTTTTGAGACAGGGTTTCTCTGTGTAGTCCTGGCTGTCCTGAAACTCACTTTGTAGACCAGGTTGGCCTTGAACTCAGAAATCCGCCTGCCTCTTCTTCCCAAGTGCTGGGATTACAGGCGTGTGCCACCACCGCTTGGCATGAAAAATGTTTTTAATTAGTGTCACAAAATCCAGTTTTACAATCTGATACAGTTTCAGAAACAAAAGTTAACAAGGATTCTCACTAGGGTTTAGGAAATGTGATCTAGCTTCTGGAAGATAAGCCTTCTTTACCCCGTAAATGGCAGGAAAGCCTTTGGAGTCCCCCGTGGCTGCATCTTACTCCTCTCTGAGGAGTCAGTAGAGTCAGATTCTTGAACAAAGCTCCGACCTTTCATTCTTCTATTGTAAGATGAGGCAGTACCTGCTTCCCAGCGTTTGGGGGCAGGAAGCTGGCGTGTATCCCCGCAGAGGGTCTGTGTTTCATTTGGGTCAGTTCTCTTGTGCTGTCTCCTCCTCCTTCCTGATGACTAAGAGAAGAAATAATAGGATCCTCAAGTGGGCTAAAGGAATGGGTCCAAGAAGGTTCACGGCACCTTGAATATCAGGAGACCCACTGAGGGACCTCCTCTGAGAGCCAGAGTAAGAGCCATCCGTGGCCAAGAGTCTAGAGGAGGGTACCCGAGCTTCGTCAGGGCCAAGAAGATCAGTGGGACCGAGGTGTGCAGTGCTCAGGCAGTGGGCCATGGGACTGCGGGGTGGGGGTGGGGTCCATAGGACTGCAGGGTGGGGGTGGGGGTCCATGGGACTGCGGGGCTGGGGTGGGGGCCATAGGACTGCGGGGTGGGGGTGGGGGCCATAGGACTGCGGGGCGGGGGTTGGGGTGGGAGCCATAGGACTGCGGGACTGGGGAGGGGGCCATAGGACAGTGGGGTGGGGGTGGGGTGGGGGCCATAGGACTGCGGGGCTGGGGTGGGGGACCATAGGACTGCGGGGTGGGGGTGGGGGCCATAGGACTGCGGGGTGGGGGTGAAGGTGGGAGCCATAGGACAGCGGGGCTGGGATGGGGGTGGGGGACTATAGGACTGCGGGGTGAGGGTGGGGTCCATAGGACTGCGGGGCTGGGGTGGGGGCTATAGGACTGCGGGGTGGGGTGGGGTGCTTACCAGCTTTGTTTCTTAGCTAGGGAAACTGCTCTGAGAGGCCCTGGAAAACTCAACGGAGAGCAGCAGCTCAGAGCCGAGTGAGGAGGAGTCAGTCATGTCCCCATGGCCCTGCTCCCGCCAGCCACCCCCATCCCCCATGAGGCAACATCTGCAAAAGGCCAGAAATCTCATCTCACAGCTGCTGGGGGACAGAAGGGAGGAGAATGACGACTCTTCCTCTCCCTTGAGCTGAGGCCAAGTTGTGAAGAGACCCCTGTGACCTATGCTTGAGCTAACTGGAAAGGGTTTCTCTTAGGAAATTAGGAAAGTCGGGAGGTCTCTGAGAAGAAACCAGAAGTTCTATTCTGGCTTCAGAGAGCCCGTGGCTGGGCCACACTGCAGTCAGAAATAGGCTCTCTGATTCTGCCCTCAGCCGGTTCCGCTTCTGTCTCTCATCATGGTGTCCACTCCATCGCTGTGCCCTTAAGGCTACCTCTTCCTTTAGGTTCAGTGCAGTAATGCTACCTCTAACCCATCCACCTGGCATGGTCATCTTTTTTATGTTTTTTGTTTGTTTGTTTGTTTGTTTTATTTTGTTTTGTTTTGCTTTTTTGTATTTTGTATTTTGTTATTTTGCCTGGCTCTTTTTTTTTTTTTTTTTTGTGTGTGGTGAATGCACATTTAAACAGAAAGCTGTTTTAACCTATCAGATTATCAAAGCTAAGTGAAGTTGTTAATACTATGGTATGTGAAGACAGAGTAGTCCTTTACAATGTTTCGTTAATGTCATTGAACTAAAGTTTGGGGCAAACCCCTCTGAGAGAAACACAAACCAGTGAGTCGGATGGCAGAGCTCCTCCCTCCGTTCCAGATCCAATCCTCTGGTCTCATCTCCCGCTCAGCAGCAGACCACCTATGGCAGTCTTCCTTGCCCCCGACCGCCCCAGATCCCATTTCCTGGGGATTCTACAGATCTTGGTCTTGGAGCCTTCTAACCTCCCTTACCCAACTCATTGCTTTGTTCCAGCCGCTCACCCCAGCAGGACCCCCACACACACTCCTGCTAACCCAAGAACTGCTCCTCCCAGCACAACAAGCGGACTGAAGGCAGGTTAACACCTCAACTTTTGCTCTTCCAGTCCCAGCCGCCAGTCTCATCCCCAGTTCTAGAGCAGAAAAGCTGCGATTTCCCTTTCCTCTCTGATCCCATCCTAAAATGATCACAAAGACCTTCTTCCCCAAACTTCCTTCCCCCAGCTCATCCCAGGATCCCAGCCTCCAGCATCTGCAGGCACGGCCTTTGAACACACTAGGCAAGCAGGCCAGGGAAAGAGGCAACACACAGCCCTCACTCTCTGAAAATCCAGAGCAGAAACAGGAAACAGAAACTAAGGAACAAAACACCCACCCAACAAAGACAAGTCCAGCCAGGACACTAGGTTCCCACCAGAGCCCAGCTCTCCCACCACAGCAGGTCCGGAATATCTCACCAAAGCTGAAGCAAAAGGAAGAGACCTTAAAAGCCCCCATGTGAGGAAAATAGAGGTCTGTAAAGAGGAAATGAAGAAAAATCCCCCATAGACATCACAGTTAGTGGAAGGAAACAAGTAAAGCTTTTGACCTGAAAGTGGAAATAGAACCAAGAAAGGAAACACAATTGAGGGAATTCTGGAAACGAAAACTTTAGGAATTCAAACACGTACCACAGAGGCAACGTTCACCAACACAAGACAAGCGATGGAAGAGAGAATCTCAGGCTTTGAAGGTACGATAAAAGACGTGGACACATTGGGCAAAGGAACTGCTAAATCGGAAAAACTCCTGACACAAGACATCCAAGAAATACGGGACGCTGCGAAAAGATGGAACCCAAGCAACACAGAAATAGAGGAAGGGAAAAGAATTCCAGCTCTAAGACCTCAGCAGAAAACCAGAAACCCTGAACCTGATAAAGGAGAAAGCAGGGCTAGCCTGGAACGCATCGGCACAGGAGACGACTTTCTCAACAGAACACAACAGCGTAGATGAACATTTAGTAAATGGGACCTCTTGAAACTGAAACGCTTCTGTAAGACAAAGGGCAGTGCCACTTGGGCGAGGCTGCAGCCTACAAAATGGGAAAAGATTTTTAGCGATTCCAAAACCAATAGGGAGCTAATATCCAAAATATGTAAGGAACTCAAGAAACTAGATGTGGCGAAACCAAATAAACCAGCTTAAAACGGGGTACAAATCTAAACAGAGAATTCTCAACCAAAACTCAAATGGACGAGAAGCACATAGGAATATTCAATATCCTTAGCTATCAAAGAAATGCAAATCAAAACTACTTTGAGATTTGAGCTTACACCTGTCAAAATGCTAAGGTCAATAACACAAGTGACAGCTCACGCTGGGGAGGGTTTAACACAAGGGGAGCCCTCATCCATGGCTAGTGGGAGAGCAAATTTGACCAGTCACTATGGAAATCAATGAGACGTTTTGTCAGAAGGTTGGGAATTGATCTACCTCAAGGTCCAGCTATACTACTCTTGGTCATGTACCCAGAGGACTCCATCCTACCACAGAGGCATTTGCTCAATCATATTCATTGCTTCTTTGCTCATAATAACCAGAGACTGGAAACAACCTTGTACCGGCTGGATTTGTGTGCCAACTCGACACAGGCTGGAGTTAAATAATTAAATAAATTAAATAATTAAATAAATTAAATAATTAAAGTAAAATTGGTTTAGATTAAATAAAGAACATAACCCTTTTGACATTTGTCAAAACATTACGCTAGATGGCATGGTACTAATTATGTCTGTTAAAGAATTTAGCAACTACTTTACAAGTTTCAGCAAGATTCTTATGGATGCAGGTGTAGAAGAAGATTGTACAACAAAACAAAACAAAAGGCCTTCGGTGCCCACCATATCAGTAATGTTTCTAGAATTTCAGTAGCCTAATATGTCAAAATGTTTCCCTAAGACATTCCTTGTGAAAGACAAGTTGTACCCCCTTATCGTATCTGCCACAGAAAGTGGTTTGAGTGGTTAATGGTTCTTAATAGTCTAGTTGTGAATTTGAAGAAATATATTTTAGACCTTGAGTGATGACCATAACGAAGTGAGGTTTGGCAGCAAGTTTGGGTGAAGTGAGGGGTTCCCTGGAATTCCTTGCTTATATGAGTGTATGATAAATCTGCTGTGTTTCACACGAAACCAGGTTTATTCGTACAACTGCATGTGCCTAAAAAGGTAGCTTTCTATCTGACTGGGACTAAAAGCCAGTACAGTGAGGAGTCCCTGACATTGGCTGCTTTTGTCTGCAAGTCTGGTTTTTAAAAGACTTGTTAAACCCCAGCCCTAGTTTATGTAGTTTATTAAAATAAGTGTACTGGCTGGTTTTGTGTGCCAACTCGACACAGGCTGGAGTTAGCACAGAGAAAGGAGCTTTGGGTGAGGAAATGCCTCCATGAGATCCAACTGTAAGGCATTTTCTCAATTAGTGGTCAAGGAGGGAGGGCCCTTTGTGGGTGGTGCCATCCCTGGCCTGGTAGTCCTGGAATCTATAAGAAAGCAAGCTGAGCAAGCCAGTGGAAGTAATCCAGTAAGTAACATCCCCCCATGGCCTCTGCATCAGCTCCTGCTTCCTGACCTACTTGAGTTCCAGTCCTGACTTCCTTTGGTGATGAACAGCAGTGTGGAGTAAACCCTTTCCTCCCCAATTTGCTTCTTGGTCATGATGTTTGTGCAGGAATAGAAACCCTGACTAAGAGAAATCTAGATGTCCCTCAGTAGAAGAATAGATGAAGAAAATATGGCATATTTACACAGTGGGGCATTACTCAGCTGTTGTTAGAAAAATAATTGGCATCCTAAAATTTGCAGGCAAATGAATGGAACTAGAAATAAAACATCCTGAGTGAGGTAACATAGACCCAGAGAGACAAATATGCTATGTATTTGCTAATATGTGGATATTAGCTATTAAGAATATGACCACCTGGCTACAACCCATAGGTCCAGAGAGTTTAGGTATAGAGGGAGGGTCTAGGGTAGACACATGGACCTCCCTGGGAGTAGAAACAGAATTTGGCAGGTAGATTGAGAGAGGGTGGGGACAGGAATGGGAGGATTTGGTGGGAGCGTGAGGGGAGATAGACGGTTGAGGGAGAGAATTCTGAGACGGAGAGATGGGATTGAGGGACACTTGAGGGATGATATGAAAATCTAGTGCAAATGGAAATCTCCTGTGAAAGTCATCCTAATAAGGTCCCCCTGATAAATGGGGATACAGGGTCCTAACTGGCCATCTCTTGCTATCAAATGAGCATTCCAGTACTGGGGCTGGGCTGTGTTCATCTGAGTTGTTGATCATGTGGGTCCGATGGTAATCCCCAAACAATGCAGGCTATTGCTAAGACAAAGGATTGCTCTCTGCAGACAGTGGGGCACCGTTGCCAAAGACAACACCTACACAATTCGTTGAACATGGAGAAGATTAGCTAGTGTTTATATGGCGCCATCATTCCTACACTCCAGTATTTTGTGGTAGGAAGGTACTCTGCAAGCTACCAAAGAAGAAATGTAAACACCAACCCAGCCACAAAATATTTAACCCATAATCTGTCCTGCCTGCAAGATATGACAGGACAGTGGTTCTCAACTTATGGGTCACAAACCCTTTGGGGTCACCTAAGACCACAGGAAAACACAGATATGATATAGTGACCCATAACAGTACTTTAACACTTGACACTGCTTGGGTGGCCAAGAACCAGACTAAATCAGAGATCTAGGGTCAAGCCAAATACTACTAGTCTAAAATGTGTGTGTGTGTGTGTGTGTGTATGTGTGTGTGTGTGTGTGTGTGTGTGTGTGTGTAATAAAATCACTCCTAAGGATCAGAGTCGCTTCCGTAGGCAGCAGGTGGCAGCAGATTCAGAGACCCATAACCAAACATTACACCAAGAGAGAGTCTCCATTAGACGTCTCCCCTCATAGCTCATAGCTCTGGGAACCCTGCAGAAGAGGTGAGAAAAGTCTAAGAGCCAGAGGGGACGGAGGACACCAGGAGAACAGGCCCTCTGAGTCAGCTAAGCAAGGCACATATGAGTTCACAGAGACAGAAGCAGCAGGCACAAGACCGCGGGGGGCCGGGCAGAGGTCTGCACCAGGTCCTCTGAGCATTTATTACAGCTTTTAGCTTAGTATTCTTTGTTTTTGGTTGTTTTGTTTTGTTTTGTTTTGTTTTGTTTTGTTTTGTTTTGTTTTGTTTTTTGAATCAGGGTTTCTCTGTGTAGCCCTGGCTGTCCTGGAACTCACTCTGTAGACCAGGCTGGCCTCAAACTCTGCCTCTGCCTCTGCCTCTGCCTCTGCCTCGCAGAGTGCTGGGATTACAGGCGTGTGCCACCACGCCCAACTTAGCTTAGTATTCTTACGGGACTCCTGAGTGTGAGAATGAGTAGGTCTCTAGCTCTTGTGCCTGCTCTTGGGACCCTCTTCTGTCTGTTGATTTGTCTTGTCCAACTTTGATATGATGGTTTTGCTTCATCTTATTCTATTTTATTTTGTCATGTTTGGGAGAGAGAGAGGAAGAGAGAGAAGAAAACGATGAGAGAAAGAAAAAAAATATTGTTACCGTATTTGTTGCTTTACCCGGTTGACTGTCTTTGAATTGTTAGTTAGGACGTCGCGTTTGTCTGTCACACTGACGACGTGCTGGCCTCTGACTCCCTTTGTTCTCTGGGTGTTGGGTTTTGAACTCAGGACTTCATGCATTCAGCTTGCCAGCTTTCAGTAAACATCATTTCAGCCTCTTCCCATGACTTTTTTTTTTCTTCAAGACAGGGTTTCTCTTTGTAGTCCTGGATGTCCTGGAACTCACTCTGTAGACCAGGCTGGCCTCGAACTCAGAAACCCGCCTGCCTCTGCCTCCCAAGTGCTGGGATTACAGGAGTGCGCCACCAATGCCCGGCTTCTCCCATGACTCTTTTTATTAACTATGTATACGTACTTGTATCTACATATGTAAGTATAAAATATGTATAGTTCATTGAGCCGTGTTACAGAGCCCTCAGATCAGACTCAAATCAGGACACAGTACCACCAGCATTCCCAACCGCCCTAGAACGGTCTAGGGCAGTAGTTTCCAACCTTCCTGACACGTTGACCCTTTAATACAGTTCCTCATGTCGTGGTGACCACCCACCATAAAGTTATTTTGGTTGCTACTTTATAACTATAATTTTGCCAGTTCTGAGTTGAAATGCATATAAATATCTGCTGTGCAATATATTTGATATGTGACTCAGGAAAGGGTTATTCAACCCCCAGGGGGGTCGAGACCCACAGGTTGAGAACCACTGTCCTTGACGGTCATTCTTACTTCCTTTTAGCCTCTTCTCCGTTGTTGAGTGCTAATTTTAATCTACAAGTTTGGGTGAAGACAGTTTTCCCATGCTTGCTTCTCAAACCGATTGCTATATTCCTTTGAGAATATTTTGGCTTTCTTTCTTTCCTTTATTTTTTTTTCCTTCGTAACATATAAACTCTTTTGTCAGGCAGAGGGCCAAGGACTGTTCACCTATATTTTGGTCAGGAATGCTTGATTGCAACCGTCATCCTCCCTGGAATCCACTTTGGTGGGAGATGAGGATGATGGTTTCAATCACTGTGCTGCCAGCAGCCGGTCTTAGGAGAGCTCTCGTTCCCAGGGCCCACGGCTATGCTAGCTGGACAGCTTCCTCCAGGCAAGAGCCGCGGGTTTCGTTTGAGGAGAGAAGGGTTAGTCAGGACTGTCAAAGCTGAGGAATTCAGAAAAACTTTATGATAGATGGGGTGTTTCAAAGCGAGCCAAGCATTTTATACACATTTGGAGCTAGCTATACAGATGACCTGAAGAGGGACAGGGAGCAGCTTGGCTAAACATTATCCCGACAATGTGAAATGAATGAGCTAATTGGGAAAAGGTCATTTCCTTAACCATGTACGTCAAAATGACAGCCTGACGTTTTCTGGGAAAGGGGCCACGGGACTATTCACAGGCAAGCGAGCTGACACCTCAGGAGGGAGGCTCGGGAGGGCAGATTCGCCACAAAGAACAAAATGTGAGATGTGTTAACAAGTGACAAGGTGGAGACTCTAATGCTCTTTCTGCTCCTTAAAATCCGCGTGCCCTTTAAAAATGTTCCTGATCAAATTGTCGGTTTTCTAACAGGCACAAAAAAAAAAAAAAAAAAAAAAAAAAAAACGGCCCTCCATTTTGCTGAGGATTGGGAAATGCCACATAAATAGAAGGATCTTGGCCCTAGGGTGGGAGGCTCACTTTCGGAGCAGTTTTCACACAAGATGGAGTGCTAAGGTGGATTGGGGACCGAGCTGGAGAGTGGCGACCTAGCTGGAGAGTGTGGGGACTGAGCTGGAGATTGGGGACCAGCTGCAGACTGGAGACAGGTCAGGGGGTGGGTGCTCCTGCCCACTGCTGGACGACAGAACCGATCAAATGGAAATGAGCGAAGCCCCTGCAGACACTGTTGAGAATTTCATGTAGTTTCGTCTGTAGTTTCCTCCCTGACGAGAAGGGAACATTGTGGGGCTGCGGTGGGAAGAGCATGGACTTTGGAATGGAGCCAGGATCTGGAACCCAACTCTGCTCTGTGAAACCTGAAGCTCGTTTACTTACTTCTCAGGGACTTCAGTTACATCTCACATAATACCTTGGTCAGAGAGAGGACCTGGACCACACTTCCTATAAAGGGCCCAGAGGAAAACCTAGGACCTAGTGGGAGATACGCTTCGCCATTTCTCTTAAGGGCTTCTGTTTGTTTTCCTTTCCCTATTTACTTCGATGTCGATAAAGAAATGGATTTGGTTACTATAAAAAAGAAGTCTCGAGAGGAATACAGACCCCTCCTATCCTTTTTCCCTTGGCCATGCTTGTGGTTGGAACCTCCTATTACAGGAAGTTGTGAGAGCTGTTCTTAAGAAGCTTCCAGTCTCGGCTGGTACCCTGAACAGACCTTGGGCATGAACTCCACAGCCAGTCCCACACCACCCAGAAGAAACTCCACTCCCAGGGACTCTAAAAAATGCCCAGGATCCCAGGATCCCAGGATCCCAGGAGCTTGGCCACAAGAGGATCTCAGGGTCCCAGAGGCAGCTTGACTCTCAGGAACTCGGACACACCCAGGATCTCAGGATCACAGGATCCCAGAATTACAGGATCCCAGAGACAGCTGGACTCTGAGGAGTTCTGACACAACCAGGATTACAGGAAGGACAGGCTCTAGTCAGAGACAGTGAGAACAGGTAGCACTAGAGATAACCAGATGGTGGAAGGCAAGCATAAGAACATAAGCAACAGAAACCAAAGTTACCTGGCATCATCAGAATCCAATTCTTCCACTATAGCAAGTCCTAGATATATCATCACACCTGAAAGGCAAAATCTGGATCTAAAAATTATTTCTCATGATGATGATAGAGAACTTTAAGAAGGACATAAATACCTTCCTAAAGGAAATACAGGAGAGCACAGGTAAACAGCTAGATGCCCTTAAAACCAAAACACAAAAATCCCTTAAAGAACTACAGGGAAACACAATCAAACAGGCAAAGGAAATGAACAAAACCATCCAGGTTCTAAAAATGGAACTAGAAACAGTAAAGAAATCTCAAAGTGAGACAACCCTGGAGTTAGAAAACCTAGGAAAGAGATCAGGAGTCATATATGCAAGCATCACCAACAGAATACAAGAGGTAGAAGAGAGAATCTCAGGTGCAGAAGATACCATAGAAAACATTGACACAACAGTCAAAGAAAATGCAAAAAGCAAAAAGCTCCTAAACCAAAACATCCAGGAAATCCAGGACACAATGATAAGGCCAACCCTAATAGGTATAGAAGAGAGTGAAGATTCCCAACTTAAAGGGTCAGTAAATATTTTCAACAAAATTATAGAAGAAAACCTCACTAGCCTAAAGAAAGAGATGTCCATGAACATACAAGAAGCCTACAGAACTCCAAATAGACTGGAACAGAACATAAATTCCTCCTGTCACATAATAATCAAAACAACTAATGCACTAAACAAAGAAAGAATATTAAAAGCAGTAAGGGAAAAGAATCAAGTAACATATAAAGGTAGACCTATCAGAATTACACCAGACTTCTCAGAGACTATGAAAGCTAGAAGATCCTGGGTAGATGTCATACAGATCCCAAGAGAACATAAATGCCAGCCTAGGCTACTATACCCAACAAAACTCTCAATTACCATGGATGGAGAAAACAAGATATTCCATGACAAAACCAAATTTACATGATATCTTTCCATGAATCCAGTCCTACAAAGGATACTACATGGAAAACACCAACACAAAGAGGGAAACTACACCCTAGAAAAAGCAAGAAAGTAATCTTTCAACAACTCCAAAAAAGATAGTCACACAAACGCAATTCCACCTCTTTTTTTTTAAAGATTTATTTTATTTATTATATGTAAGTATACTGTAGCTGTCTTTAGACACACCAGAAGAGGGAGTCAGATCTCGTTATGGATGGTTGTGACCCACCATGTGGTTGACTAGGATTTGAACTCAGGACCTTTGGAAGAGCAGTCAGTGCTCTTAACCACTGAGCCATCTCTCCAGCCCCACAATTCCACCTCTTAACAACAAAAATAACAGGAAGTAACAATCACTTTTACTTAATATCTCTTAACATCAATTGACTCAATTTTCCAATAAGACATAGACTAACAGGACCCAGCAATTTGCTGCATAAAGGAAATGTACCTCAGTGACAAAGACAGACACTACCTCAGAGTAAAAGGTTGGAAAACAATTTTCCAAGTAAATGGTCCCAAGAAACAAGCTAGAGTAGCCATTCTATTATTGAATAAAATCAACTTTCAACCAAAAGTTATCAAAAAAGATAAGGAAGGGCACTTCATACTGGTCAAAGGAAAAATCTACCAAGATGAACTCTCAATTCTGAACATCTATATGGGTACCCACATTCATAAAAGAAACTTTACTAAAGCTCAAAGCACACATCGCACCCCACACAATAATTGTGGGAAACCTCAACATCCCACTCTTAGCAGTGGACAGATCATGAAAACAGAAACTAATAGAGACACAGTGAAACTAAAAGAAGTTATGAACCAAATGGGTCTAACAGATATTTATAGAACATTTCATCCTAAATCAGAAGAATATACCTTTTTCTCAGCACCTCATGGTACCTTCTCCAAAAGTGACCATAAAATTGGTCACAAATCAGGCCTCAACAAAGTCAAGAAGACTGAAGTAATCCCATGCATCCTATCAGATCACCACAGACTAAAACTGGTCTTCAATAACAAAAACAATGAAAAGCCCACATACATGTGGAAACTGAACAACACTCTACTCAATGATGACTTGGTTAAGGAAGATATAAAAAAAGAAATTAAAGACCTTTTAGAACTTAATGACAATGAAGACAAATAATACCAAAACTTATGGGATACCATGAATGCAGTGCTAAGAGGAAAACTCATAGCTCTAGGTGCCTCCAAAAAGAAACTCAAGAGAGTTTATACTAGCAGCTTGACAGCACACTTGAAAACTCTAGAACAAAAAGAAGCAAATACATGCAAAAGAAGTAGACGGCAGGAAATAATCAAACTCGGGCTGGTTCTTTGAGAAAATCAACAAGATAGATAAACCCTTAGCCAGACTAACCAGAGGAAACAGAGACAGTACCCAAATCAACAAAATCAGAAATGAAAAGGGAGACATAACAATGGAAACTGAGGAAATTCAAAAAATCATCAGATCCTACTACAAAAGCCTATACTCAAGAAAATTGGAAGAATCTGGATGAAATGGACAATTTTCTAGACAGATACCAAATACCTAAGTTACATCAGGATCAGATAAACCATCTAAACAGTCCCATAATCCCTAAAGAAATTGAAGCAGTCATTAAATGTCTCCCAACCAAAATAATCCCAGGACCAGATGGGTTTAGTGCAGAATTCTATTAGACCTTCAAAGAAGATCTAAATCCAATACTCTTCAAACAATTCCACAAAATAGAAACAGAAGGAACACTACCCAATTCATTCTATGAAGCCACGGTTACATTGTGTATTCTCCCTTGGATATGGAGCAGTTTCCGTCTAATTAAGAACTTGTCACAATTTCCTTTCATAGGGAACTTCATAAGAGATCTTTTCCTACTTCCATCATGTTAAATGTTCCAAATAGATTTTAAAAACTGGTTGAGCACATATTATTTTTAACTTCAGAAGATATCATGCATATTTAAGAGACATTTAACTTATAAATTATTTTGAAGACTTAAAACAATGTTAAAAATACATACATTTTAAATGTTTTGCATGAAGGCTTGTTAGTGGATATATTAGTTAACAAAACACACAAACAAATAAAAAATAAAATGCAAAAAAACCAAAACAAAACAAAAAAACAAATTCTGGAGAGTCCCCCAGCTGTTGGTGAATGTAGCTTAGAAGGCTAGGGACCCAGAAAATTCCTTGACCATCAAACCACCCTGAGGTTGTAGCTTTAAGCTTCACAGACCACAGAGGATGAGTTTTAGAGAGGTTACATAGGTGGCAGCTAAGAGGAAACTAAGAGAAATGAGAGATCTGGTTAGTAGGAGAACGTCGGAGGAAACAGGTCCTAGACTTTCCTTTCATCCAGTTCCCCATACTGAGTGAACCCAACCATAAAAATTATTTTTGTTGCTACTTCATAACTGAAATTTTGCTACTGTTATGAATTGAAATGTAAATATCTGTGTTCTCAACCTACGTCTACCCTTAGGTTGAGAAGCACTAACATTGGATAATATTGAGATGCTCACCTGGGAACCCTTTAAAGAACTTTGGCAGAAACTGGGATGAGGTATATAGGGCAGAGCCAGTCTGTCTAGTTGATCCAACTGGGATCTTCTAAAAGACACAAGAGACTTCTCTAACTTTGTCACATCCTCATCTATAGCTTATAGGCAAACATAAGAGATAACAAGGAATCAGGAAACAGATCTCTTCTGGCATTCCTGACCTCCAGCAAGGACATCCTCAGAGCCATTGCTTTGAGGTTCCTGCCCCACCTGATCAGTTTCCATCTCCTGTCCTCACCATCAGAGCCTCACACACAATAGGAAAGAACTCTATCAGGGAACCAGCCCCTCATACTCTACACACGGTTAGCATTCATGGAAGGACCATTTATTTCTATTGTGCCTTGTGAATTACAGTATATTTACCACATCCCTGGCTTCTGCCTAGTGGACTCCTACAGTGCCTACTGAAGGTATTCTGGTCAGCCCAGGCCTGACAAGCACGGCTCTGGCAGGCCTTGCCTTTCCCCTATTCCCTCTGCCTTGCTAAAGACTATTAGATTACATTGCTAGAGTTGGACACTTCCTCGTCATGAGACTGACTCACCTAGGTCCAGCTATCCAAGTATTGAACACCAGCAATCAAAAGCTCCCTTTGGCTCATCTAATAAACATACCCAATCAAAATATACCACTGCACCCTAGCCCGTTCTAACAGAGACCTTTTTCTCTCTTCTTAAAAATTATACCCAGCCGGGCGTGGTGGCACATGCCTGTAATCCCAGCACTTGGGAGGCAGAAGCAGGCGGATTTCTGAGTTTGAGGACAGCCTGGTCTACAGAGTGAGTTCCAGGACAGCCAGGACTACACAGAGAAACCCTGTCTCGAAAAACAAAAAACAAGAGAAAAAAAGAAAAGAAAAATTATACCCTTGGGCTGGAGAGATGGCTCAGCAGTTAAGAGCACTGACTGCTCTTCCAGAGGTCCTGAGTTCAAATCCCAGAAAAAAAACACATGGTGGCTCACATCCATCCTTAATGAGATCTGATGCCCTCTTTTTGGGTGTCTAAAGACAGTTACAGTGTACTTACATATAATAAATAAATAAATCTTTAAAAAAGTTATACCTACAAGTTTTGCTGATGTTTTTCTGCCTACATCAGAAGGCAGCTACTTTAACTTTTCCTCTCTGCTTAATAAAAGGTCTCTCACCAAACAAGTGAAAGATCTGTACAACAGAAACTTCAAGTCCTTAAAGAAAGAAATCGAAGAAGACCTCAGAAGATGGAAAAATATTTCTTGCTCCTGGATTGGCAGGATCAATATAGTAAAAATGGCCATCTTGCCAAAAGCAATATACAGATTCAATGCGATCCCCATCAAAATCCCAACTCAATTCTTCATAGATCTAGAAAGAGCAATTCTCAAATTCATCTGGAGCAACAAAAAACCCAGGATAGCTAAAACTATTCTCAACAATAAAAGGACTTCTGGGGGAATCAATATCCCTGACCTCAAGCAGTACTACAGAGCAATTGTGTTTAAAACTGCATGGTATTGGTATAGCAACAGGCAAGCAGATCAATGGAACAGGATTGAAGACCCAGAGGTTAACCCACAGACTTATGGTCACTTGATCTTTGATAAAGGAGCCACAACCATCCGGTGGAATAAAGATAGCCTTTTTAACAAATGGTGCTGGTTCAACTGGAAGTCAACATGCAGAAGAATGCGAATTGATCCAATCTTATCTCTTTGCACTAAGATCAACTCCAAGTGGATCAAGGACCTCCACATAAAACCAGACACACTGAAACTATTAGAAAAGAAACTTGGGAAGACCCTGGAGGACTTGGGCACAGGGGAAAAGTTCCTGAACAGAACACCAATAGCTTATGCTCTAAGATCAAGAATCGACAAATGGGACCTCATAAAATTACAAAGTCAATGCAAAGCAAAGGACACTGTCAGAAGGACAAAACGGCAACCAACAAAGTGGGAAAAGATCTTCACCAACTCCACATCCGACAGAGGGCTAATATCCAATATATACAAAGAACTCAAGAAGTTAGACCGCAAAGAACCAAATAACCCTATCAAAAAATGGGGCACAGAGCTAAACAAAGAATTTTCACCAGAAGAAATTCGGATGGCCGAGAAACACCTTAAAAGATGTTCAACATCATTAGTCATCAGGGAAATGCAAATCAAAACAACCCTGAGATTCCACCTCACACCAGTCAGAATGGCTAAGATTAAAAACTCAAGAGACAACAAGTGCTGGCGAGGATGTGGAGAAAGAGGAACACTCCTCCACTGTTGGTGGGATTGCAAAATGGTAAAACCGCTCTGGAAATCAGTTTGGCGGTTCCTCAGAAAATTGGGCATGTTACTTCCAGAGGACCCTGGCATACCACTCCTGGGCATATACCCAGAGGATTCCCCTGCATGCAATAAGGACACATGCTCCACTATGTTTATAGCAGCCTTGTTTATAATAGCCAGAAATTGGAAGCAGCCCAAATATCCCTCAAAGGAGGAATGGATACAGAAAATGTGGTATATTTATACAATGGAATACTACACAGCAATTAAAAATAATGAATTCATGCAATTTGTAGGTAAATGGTTAGACCTGGAAAATATCATCCTGAGTGAATTAACCCAATCACAAAAGAATGCACCTGAAATGCAATCACTGATAAGGGGATATTAATGAGCCCAGAAGCCCTAAATACTCAAGACACAAATAGCAAGTCAAATGATTCCCAAGAAGAAGAAAGGAGAGGACCCTGGGCCTGTAAAGATTGCTTCCAGTTTAGTAAAGAAACCGAGGGGGGAGGGGGAATTATTGGGGAACAGATGGGGGGGAGAGGAACTATGGGAACTATGGTGGGTGGGAACGGGGAAAGGGGAAAGCCTTTGGAATGTAAACATAGAATATAGAAAATAAAATTAAAAAAAAAACTTAAGAATTAAATAAAATGCTTCTCAGGAAAATAAAAAAATAAAAAAATAAAAGGTCTCTCTGAGAAAGCATGTGTTTGAGTGTGGTTGGAGGGGGGGCGTGTCTTTCACTCACTCCAGCTCCCATGAATGGGGAAGCATAAACTCTTCCACACATTGCCAAATGTCTCTGATGGCAAGATAACAGGGAAGCTTTTCCTGTAACTAAAGAGAAGGTACAAACATATCCATTAAGAACATGAAAATGAGGAGATTTCGCTTGGCTTCAAGTGTGGTTTTCAACAGGACTAACCTCTTTTTATTTTTCTGGCAGTAAACTAATATTAAAGATACACAAGATTGATGTCTGGGTTAACACAGAGCTTAAACATTTAGATGACTCCTTTTTAAAAAGGGCTTATCTAAACATGACCTGTCAAAAGTAGCTGAATTGTTGGAAGATAGCCTGAGCTCCCAGCAGGAGACCCGGGTAGTTTGTGTTGGCAGAGTCCAAACCAGGAAGTAATTCAACACAGATAAGCTGGTAAATGGTGCTTTTGAGGCCCAACTAAACCCATGGGAGCTTCAGTGGGCAATGATTTCCATATGGCCTCTCAGCCTAGGGCATCTCAGTCACCTGACTCAGGGACTCGCCTGGATATGCCTTCCTTAAGGGATTTTCCTCAACATGATTGAAATGTAGGCTTCTAGAGAGAAGAAACTATCAGCTACTTAAACATCATGGGTGGATCACCTCAAAAAATATTAACCCAGAAATGCAGGGATAAAGAGTGGAACAGAGACTGAAGGAAAGGCCATCCAGAGACTGCCCCACCTGGGGATCCATCCCATTTGCAGGCACCAAACCCAACCATTCTTGCTGATGTCAAGAAGTGCTTGCTGACAGGAGCCTGTATGGCTGTCCCCTAACAGGTTCTGCCAAAGCCTGACCAATACAGATGCACACACTCACAGTCAACCATTGGACTGAGCACAGGGGTTCCAATAGAGGAGTTAGGGGAAGCACTGAAGGAGACGAAGGGCTTTGCAACCCCATAGGAAGAACAACAATATCGACCAACTGGATCCCCATGTCAACCAGCCAGACTCCCCCTGCCCCAGAGTTCCCAGGCATTAAACCACTAACCAAAGAGTACACATGGAGGGACCTATGACTCCAGCTGCATATGTAGCAGAGGATGGCCTTATCTGGAACCAATGGTAGGAAAAGTCCTTGGTCCTGTGAAGGCTCAATGCCCCAGCATAGGGGATCGCTGGTGAGGAGGGAGTGGGTGGGTGGGCAGGGGAGAACCCTTGTAGAAATGTGGGGGGGGGGATGGGATGAGGCGTTTGTGGAGGGGAGATCAGGAAGGGGATATCATTTGAAATGTAAATAAGTAAAATAACAAAAAAAAAAAAACCAAACAACAACAAAACCCATCGTGGGTGGAATTCTGTGGAGTCTAGAATAAAATGGAAGAAGAGCATTGGCAATTAAGGTCACAGGGTCGCTCTGAGGGTGTTAAATACAGGGTTAGGTCCTGAGGCAACATTTTTTCTTTTCAAAAACAACCTTGGGAAAGTCTTTCTTTAAAGTCCCATGGAAATACGGTGCCAAAAATACAGGCTGTGCGATAGAAGGCTTGCCCTTCTGGACCGGAGTCACGTGCTCTTCCCATAAGCATCTGCCTCGGCACCACCAGATGTTCTCCAGGTGACTGGGCAGTTTAACCTCCTCCTTTTTCATCTGGGGAAACAGGACCAACCTTAGGCAAAAGTGGCAAGAGGAATTCGCGTCTCTTTTAAATGGTCCCTGTCCTGAGGCTTCAATGACAAGCATCTTTGGTACTTAGCATCACCGTTAAAATAAGCAGACAACAGCCCGGAACTCTGAATTCAGATACTGATTATAGCACCTGATAGTTACGATACATACGAAAGTACCTAAATGTATTGATGGTTGGAATGGATGGATAAGGAAGAACTCATCAACTTCATACTCTTGGCTAGTAGGCAGCAAAGATCGGGGCCAACTCTTTTTGTTTTTCTCCCCATTAAGTAAAAAAGCAGATTTTATAATTAATGCAAGTGTGGTCAACAGATAAATTAAAATAAAATGAGTGCTGTGTGATGGAAGTTTTCCTGGGGTGATGCAGCACACACACATCTCCTCCCACACAGGGTGACCATGACAGACAAAAGTGCAGATACCACAGGCTCAGTTAGGGTTTCCATTGCTGTGGAAGAGACACCATAGCCGAGACAACTCTTATACAGGAAAACATTTCATTGTGGCTGGCTCACAGGTTCAGAGGTTCAGTTCATTATCATCAAGGCAGGAGTATGGGCCTGGGGAAGGAGCTGAGAGTTCTAAATCTTGATCTGACTGCAGCCAGGAGAAACTGACCCTTCCGCACCCACCGCACTGGGGCAGAGCTTTGAAGCCCACCCCCACAGTGATACACCTCCTCCAACAAGGCCACACCTCCCATGGACCAAGCACATTCAAGCTACCACTACCACCAGAGTCCAACTTGGTGAAGCGTGGATTTTGGAGGGTTGAACCACTTATTTATTCACTTTACATCCTGGCTGCTGACTCCTCCCCGTACCCCCTCATAAGGTCTCTCCCCCTACCCCTTTTCTCCGACGGTGGACCCCACCCCCTGCCCCTATGTATTCCTCCACTGTGGCACATCAAGTCTCTGCAGGGCTAGGCAAATCCTCCCCTACTGAGGCCAGACAAGGCAGCCCAGCCAGGAGTGCAGATTCCACAGACAGGCAACAAAGGCATGAGTTTTATTGGGGTGACTTACAGGAATATGGGTGAAAGATTAATTACAGGAGCAGAAATGACTCAAAGACAGCTGCATCACTAAAGCCTAGCCCAGCATGGGTGACGACAGCTCACCCGAAGCACCTGAGAACCTGAAGCAAGCTGCCCAGCCGGCAGGCAGCTCAACAGGCTGAAGAGGGTCCTTTCCAGGTGCTTCTTTTGCTTTAAACTTTTCCCAGGCCTCCGGTTTCATCTAAGCCCTTTCTTGCAGTGTGGCTTGTCTGAAGAGAAACTCTCTGCTTTTGCTGCTTTCTTTGGGAGGGAGGGGCATATGGAACCCTGTCTGTTTCAGGGACTTCCTGAATGAATTCTGAGCAGTTTACCTGTTTACCTTTGAGCTTCCCAAAGCATGGAGTGTTTCCACCTTGTGGAAACTAATACAACAATCACCTTGGCACACACACACACACAAATTATTTTCCATCCATTGCTGTTCAATGTAAAGAAAACAACCAATACGTTCTAGAAACTGAACCAGATACTAGACGAAGAAGAACTAGAGGTGGGTTTTGCCTTCACATAGCCTGAATGGAGAGCTAGAACGTCAATGGATATTGGACTAGACATCAAAGTGCAAACTGTATTAAGTGTTCTAAGGAACAGCACAGAGAGCCGCCTCCACAGAACAAGGAGGCATGACAATTCCTTAAGGACTAGTTCCGAAAGGTCTTCCTAGGACCTTGTTGCTGTTTCCTTATGGAAAAAAATAAAAATATGTTCATCCCTTCTGCAGTAACGCATATTTACCAAGGACTACGTAAAAGCAACGACCACTTCCTTAGTGTTTAATTCCAAAGACAAAGCCAAGGAAGGAATTTTTTTAGGTCTAAGGTAGAGGAGGGGGCGTTGCAAAACGACAGTCCAGATAACAGTATCTTAATTAGGATTCTAGCCTGGTAAACAGAAACCTAAAGGGAAGTTTCTGTTTAGCAGAAAACGCCCTCAATCCACGCCCCCCACCACCACCACCCCCACACCCGCCAAGTGTAAACTGCTTCAGTCAAGGTTTTCTTGGTCAACCTGAACAGCTTGCATCAGTTCAAAGACACCTACCCCGCTGACACACAAACCCACTTGTTTTTCCTGCCATTTTGCTTCTTTTTGCACCCAGCCCCCACCAAGAGAGGGGCTTGGCAATTTGATCCCCAGCAAATCTTTCTTTCTACCCTTGGAGGGGTCAGTGGTGGCTTCATTGCACCCTCACTGACAGAGTTAAAGATGGGAAAGGAGCACAGGTCAGTTATTGACAGTAGAAAGGCACTCCCCGATGAGCATCAAGTCCCTCCAGCACAGCCCTCGCTGAGCAGAGAGCTACCCCTGGCTCTGGCAGGTCTTTCTCTTCACTCTTCTTATCCATGAGCAAATCCAGTTAGAACTTGACTTGCTTGTTGGTTTTGTTTGTTTGGGACTTTTATATGTTTTTGTTTGTTTTTAGATATGCTTACTTCTAGGTCAGGTGTGGAGGTGCACACCCCTTTAACCCTAGCACTTGGGAGGCTGGGAAAGGGGATCTCTGTGAGTTCGAGGCCAGCCTGGTCTACATAGTGAGTTCCAGGACAGCCAAAGCTAAATAGAGAGATCCTGTCTCAAAAAACAAACAAACAAACAAAACAAAACAAAACAAACAACCTCCCCAAAAAACGAAACAAGAAAGATTTGCTTACTTTTATGAGTATCATTGTTTTGCCTGAGTCACATGTGTGACTGGTGCCCTCCTAGGACAGAGGACGGTATTGGAGTCCTGGGAACTGGAGTTATAGATGTTTGAGAGCTGTTGTGTCATGAAGGGAACCAAACCCAATTGCTCTACAAGATCAGTAAATGCTCCTACCTGCTGAGCCGTCTCTCCAGCCGCACACAGTCTTCTTCACTGGGAATCTGGTGGATCATTAAAAACAAATCTTGGGCTTGGCATTGTCTCCCCAATTCTGATTACCGAGGTCAACTTTCTCTTAGCTTTGTGGCATGACACATGTGTGTGTGTGTGTGTGATTGCCAGTTATTAGTGCTTCCATAGTGTAGTGGGCAGTGTGTTGGTCGCCTGGACTGTTCATAAGCTTACCCCAAAGCACACAGATCAAGGTACGTGTCTAAACATCTGTTCAAAGTGTGGGAAAAAAAGCCATCGGATGCTTTAGAGGGAAGCGTTGTTCTGGTCTAAGATTTTAAAAAGATAAAGTCGGTACAGGGAAGGTTGAAGCGCTCACTGAGGAAGCAAGAGGATTCTAATCCCCAGCACTCGCCCAGAGGCATGGCTCCCTGTGCCTGTAGTCCTAGCCAGGCATGACTGATGTACAGCACGTGAGGGTAGAGACAGGTGACACCCTCCCCCTCCCCACCCCCACCCCCACAGCCCACTGGCCAGACAGCCTCAGTGAAATTATAAGCTCCAAGTTCAGTAACAGACTGTAGCTGTCCGGCAGCCACAGAGAACCGGGTACCTGAAAGGGAGGCTGGAAATGAAAAGGGGCAGGCGGGCAAGAGAAGATGAAGCCAAGACAAAGTTTCTGATCAAGCCTCAAAGTTTAATTTTCAGCTCTGCGTTTGTATAGGGAAAAACCTACAGACCCGTCCTTTGTCTCAGCTGGACAATGTTGCAAAGCAAGCTCAGCAGGCAGTCTGCTCCTGTAGGAAACTGCAAGGCGGAAGACTTCTTCCACCTAGGTCAGAAGACTCCACCCTAGGTGGGCTAGGCAGGCAGAAGACCAATGTGGCACACAATTAAGGTCTATTGAGCCTGCTCGAGGCTGGGGGAAGGGCGCAATAGACCCTACTCCAGGGCACTAAGGGCTGGAAATAATGGAAGACGTTTACCACGCTGCCATCTTCTGACCTCTACCTGTTCAGGAGCATAGGCACATCCACCAGTACCGCCATGTGTATGCAACACGCATGTATACAGGACAGACTCACAGCACGCAGAGGGAGAATAAAGTGATGTCTCAGTTGGTAAGAAGGCCCTCATTAAAAAGCTTGGCATGGCCCTGCCCATCTGAACTGCTGCAAAATAACATTGTTAGACCTTGCTGGTCTCCAGTCTAGTTCCAGACTCAGTGGGGAATGATGTCTCAAAGGACACATGATGTTCACCTCTAACTGATACATGTGTCCATATAGGTAATATATAGGTATGCACCCCCATACCACATACTGCATAAACCATACTCTCACACATGCACACACATACAGAAAAAGGATGAAAGTAAATTATTAACACATTTAAGGTGAGTGACACAGTGTCTGTCATATTTATCAATGCCACACAGTGTTTTCTGTCACAGATTTAAATAGAAGATGTGCTTGTTTATGCATTTCTATGCCCAGATCCTTCATCCAACATTATTCTGGATATTCCTGAAAGAGATTATTTTTTTCAGATGAAATTAGCATTTAAGTTGATACATGTTGAGTAAAGTGAGTGGGCAGGCTTCTTCCAGTCTACAGAAAGTTCTTACGGAACAGATCGAGCCTCCCCAGGACAAAAGGAACTGTCAGCCGACAATCTTCAGGTCGGAATCTCCCAGGGGCCCCAACCTGTCAGGCTCACAGAACTTAGACTTGACATCTGCATAATTGCCAGAAGCTAATTCTTTATAGATTTCTTTTTCTTACACACACATATATATGTGTGTGTGTAACCCTGTGGTTTTTTGTTTTTTGTTTTTTGTTTTTTTTCTTTCAGGCCTCTAAGGTATAATGTACAAGGCTAGGCTATTTCCCTATGTTGAATCCCCTCCACTGTACCTGTGCAGACATGAGAATATATGTATGGCATAGAGAGACATTGTCTTGGCTTTTTGCTTCTCAGGAGAGTCCTGACAGTGCTTGAGCCAGTGCCAGCCACAGTCTGCTGGGCACACACTGGGACCCAGGTTAGCTCTGTGGTGAAAACAGGTGCTCTTAAAGCAATCATTTTTAGTTTGTTACAGATCACAAGTAACCATTACAACTAGATGATAACTCCCACACAATAAGCAGGCTGTGCCGTGTCTGTGTGAGTTAAGGTTACACAGACACACACAGACACAACGCAACCCACAACATGTTGACTAACACTAATGAAGCTTCATCCCTGGAGGCTTCCAGTGTGATATAACAGCAGGCTAGCCTAACCACAAAGGGGAAAACCACCCCCCCGTGGCCACAGGCTGTGAGGAGAAAAGCGCCAAACCAGGAGACCCAGAGCGCAGAGACTGCACAGCATTTTCTCTTCCCTAGAAGCAACTTTTCTTCTGAGAACTCGATGTTTCTAAATTCGATGCTTTATAAAAAGCTTTATTTGGAGCAATGGGTTTTTTTTCTTCCTGGTATTTCTAATTACAGTCGATACCACCCGATGGATTTTCTCCTGTAAACCAATAAACACCAGTGTGAGAATACGGAGGTGCTGAGCCAGCACAGCTGATGGACAGATTATGCGTTCTCTGGCGTGAAGCATCAAGGCCTTTCTCCCTAACGGGGATACATCGGGCAGGAATCAATTGCAGAGTTACAAATAACGCTGGCTATTAAATTATAAGACAGGAGTTGTTAAAGCGAGTCAGGCCTGACTGCGCATGCCCGTAACCGCAGCACCGAACAGGCTGAAGCATGAGGTTTGTCATTTCAAGAAAAGGAGCGTGAGGAAGAGGAAGGGGAAGAGGAGAAAAGAATTCATGGGAAAGTTCTCTTATGGATTGGTGGGTAGAGGCGTGTGGCTAAAACACTCGCCATGGAAATGTGGGGTCCAGAGTTTGATTCTCCAACATCCACATTAAAAACTAGGTCGATAGCCGGGCGGTGGTGGCGCACGCCTTTAATCCCAGCACTTGGGAAGCAGAGGCAGGCGGATTTCTGAGTTCGAGGCCAGCCTGGTCTACAGAGTGAGTTCCAGGACAGCCAGGACTACACAGAGAAACCCTGTCTCAAAAAACAAAAACAAACAAACAAAACAAAAAACAAAAAACCTAGGTCGATGCTGCAGCTGCCTGACATCCCGGCACTCGAGGCAGAGACAGGGGTTCTCTGAGGCAAGCTGGTACCTGAGGGGAAGAGGCAAGCCTCGCGTTCAGCAAGAGACCGCCTCATCCAGTAAGTAAAGAGAAGTGGAAGACATCCGACATTAGCATCCACCGCCTCACCTGTGCACACATTTCACGCACCTGCACACACATGTGTGCCCACACATGAGAACATACACATACGTAAGCAGAAAAGAAAAATAAATATGAAGTTTTTTAAAAGTTATCTCAAAGGATGATACTAGAAACCTCTCAAGAGACAGGTGTAGTGGCCCCAGGACACCCAGAGGAAAGGAGGTGAATTTCCCATTCTGGCTGTTACTTTTGCCTTTCGATCCTGCCACCAAAGGCCCGAGTCTTTTCTAACTTGGATTCCTGATATTTCTTCACAACTGATTTCTCTTTTACTAGAACCCCTAAAAAATCCATCTTTGAATTTCTTGTGTCTGATTTTTTTCTCCCAAAAGTCGAATATGATTGCAATTCTTTCCATTACAATTATTTGGTGGCTTTCTCTGTCTTTGGGGAAAACTGGAAACATTAGTGCTGAGCATAAAGTCCTAGTGGCCAGGTTTCTAATCATTGTGACAGTCACCTACCCACTCCGCCCCGCATCTCCACCCAGGATGCCTGATGCTGTCTGACTGGCAGGAATTTGAGGGTCTTTGGTATAAGCTGGAGTCTTTGCAGCCTGTCAGGGCCCAGCACTTGATTCAAGGCTCTGATATCAACATCTTTTTGTTTTTTTAAAGATTTTTATTTATTTTATGCATATGAGTACACTGTTGCTGTCTTCTGACACACCAGAAGAGGATATCAGGTCCCATTACAGATGGCTGTGAGCTACCATGTGGTTGCTGGGATTTGAACTCAGGACCCTTTGGAAGAGCAGTCAGTGCTCTTAATCGCTGAGCCATCTCTCCAGCCCTGATATCAACATCTTGGACTGTTTAACATTTCTCTCAATAATGGGACACCTACCCAGGGATTTGTACATGCGTATCAATCACTGTATCACTAAGACACATACACCAGTGTGATGGTTTGTATGTGCTTGGCCCAGGGAGTGGCACTATTAGGAGGTGTGGCCTTGTTGGAGTAGGTGTGTCACTGTGGCTGTGGACTTTAATTCCCTCATCCTAGCTGCCTGGAAGCCAGTATTCTGCTAGCAGCCTTCAGATGAAGATGTAGAACTCTCAGCTCCTCCTGCACCATGTCTGCGCAGATGCTGCCCTGCTCCCACCTTGATGATAATGGACTGATCCTCTGGACCTGTAAGCCAGCCCCAATTAAGTGTTGTCCTTACAAGAGTTGCCTTGATCATGGTGTCTGTTCATAGCAGAAAAACCCTAAGATGCCCAGCTCAAAGCTCTTAACCATTTTTAAATAGAATGTGCCAAGATTTAGTTTTTTGCTCAGTAATTGCATAGGCAGTCTCTTCTAGACGCCCCCTCCCCCCCCCCCCCCCCCCCCCGCACACACATGCTGTTCTCTTTGAGTGAAACTGTGACACAATTTACCTGCACATCATCTCACCGAGTGGGCAGCCCGGGGATGTAAGGTGGGGGAGGGGAGTAGGTACAATGACAACAGGACAAGGACACTCAAGTGCCTGGGGCTCCTGGACCCGAATTTAGCTTTACCAGATTTTAGTCCTTTCTCGTTGCTTGTGGAGAGGATTGTGTCTACCCACAGCTGTGACGTGGTCGAGAGAGTATAAAAATCTGCATACGGGGGAAGACAGGTAAGACTCTTCACCACATCACTGCCATCTTAAGTGGTTGTTCTTTCAGGGGACACCAGCTAATCCTCCTTCCCAAGAGGAAAGGTTATGTTTGTCAGAGCAACTCATTATGATTCAGAGTCTTCCAAAAGCAGAGGGTGCTTAGATCATGGACCTCCTCAGGAACAGCCAGTGTTTTGCACAAAAGTTTCCTTATCTGCACCCATACCACGTATGAGAACATCTCAGCTTTTGTCTAGGAAGGTGGAAATTATAGGTCTTCTGAAGTCATGAAAACATTTCAAAATCATCAGTCCATTAGTTTATCTTGAAAAGTGTAATGGTTAATTTTGCCAACTTGATGCGATTCAGAGTCACCATGGAAACAAGCCTGTGGGTGTGTTTGTGAAGGGTTGTTTAGATTAGATTAGCTGGGGTGGAAAACCACACCCTCAAATTAGGTGGCTCCGTTCCATAAACTGGATTCTCAGACTAGATAGAAAGAAGAAAATATGGTGGTGCATACCTTTAATCCTAGCACTCCAGAGTCAGGGGCAGGCCTGTTCTCTGTGAGTTTGAGGCCAGCCTGGTCTATAGAGTAAGTTCCAGGATAGCCAGGGCTACACAGAGAAATCCTGTCTTTAAAAAACAAAACAGTCGGGCGGTGGTGGTGCACGCCTTTAATCCCAGCACTTGGGAGGCAGAGGCAGGTGAATTTCTGACTTCGAGGCCAGCCTGGTCTACAGAGTGAGTTCCAGGACAGCCAGGGCTACACAGAGAAACCCTGTCTCGAAAAACCAAACCAAACCAAACCAAAAAGAGGAGGAGGAGGAGACAGTGTGGTGAGCTCTCTCTCTCTCTCTCTCTCTCTCTCTCTCTCTCTCTCCTGACTTGTGGACACAATTATATCCCCTGCAGCTAAGTGAAAGGCAAATAGATAATCAAAGAGAATTACAGTTCCTGTGAAGTGAGTGTAGAAACAGGAATAAACACAGGTCCTCGAGGTAGACTACAATTCAGCAATGAATGGGACTGAGCAGATGATACACACGACGTCAAGGTGACCCTGACAACAACAGAGCAGCGTAGGTAACAGGACTCGAGAGCACTGTGTTTGAGACCCATTTGTAGAAAGCGATAGAAAAGTCCGGGTGTAGTGGATATTAGCCTAGAATCTTGGAACACCAAAGACACAATTCACGTACCAAATGATATCTGACAAGAAGAAAGGAGTGAACACTGGTGCTGGAAAAGATCAAAGCATCAGTGTAGGGGAATACAAGAACAGGGAAGTGGGAAGGGGTGGAAGAGGGAGCAGGGGGAGGGAAAAGGGCATGTGGGACCTTTTGGGGGTGGGGAACCAGAAAAAGGGAAATGAATTGTAAATATAGAATATATCCAATAAAAGAAAAAAGAAAAAAAGTCAGCGTGTGCAGGGGGGGGGGGGAGCTGTCCTGTGGTTGGGGATGAGGAGGAAGATGGGTCTGGTGGTGGGAAACTGGGCACAAGGCAGCTTCCAGGAGTGACCGGAAGGACCTCGAGCCGTAAGTGACGTCGTTGTCCAGCTCTCAGACGCACCGAAGAAACCTCACCTAACCATGCGTACATACCGTAAGGGATTTTGTGAGATATTAACTGTACCTTGATGAAACATGGAAAGAAAAACACATGTGGGGAAGGGAAGGGGGAAGAGGGGGAGACAGCGCTCACCACCCACCCGCCGGTTTACCTCCAGCTCAGCAGCAGGCGGCTCTGACAGCGGACAGCTCTGAAGGCTCAGCCAATTGTACGATAAATGGAGACTTGGGATTCCTTCTAGAACCCGCCACCGAGGGAAATTAAACAGGATTTAAGTCACTAATCGCTGCTGAGCTGACCTCTCCGCTTCTTCAGAAAACCTTCACGACTTATTATTTCCACTCACAAATGGGGTTTCTGACCAGCACCCCCGTTTGTCATCGAAAATGGCCTGCGCTTCTCTTCTCGCCTGATCGATCCTTTGGATTCCTTGTCTCACCTCCCCTCCCCCGCCCCAGGCAGTACAACTTGCAGCCCAGACAGAGCACATCCGATCCAAACTCGAATGTCCCAACTCATCTGACTCCGAGTAAGAACTCTTGAAAATAAAGGGCAATCTTATTTTCTGTGCATTTGGGCTACAGTGGAGTATAGGGACTTTAAAAAAAACAATCAGTATAAGTGTGGCTATCAGTGACTTCCACAGATAAGAGCCGAGCATCTTGTAACAGTCCAGAGGAAATGAGATTCTCTTGCAAAAGAAAAAGAAAAAAGAAAAAAGAAAAAGAAAAGAAAAGAAAAAAAAGAAATAAAGAAAGAAAGAAAAAGAAAGAAAAGAAAGACTTGAGTTCAAATAATTTTTGACAAGTTCTCTTGACTTGCCCAGTGGTTACCCAATCAGAAGCTCGTTTTTCATGATTAACTCTACTTCTTTTTTAAAAGTTAGATTTACTTTACTTTGTCTTATTTTATATGTCTGTGTGGTTATTTTTCTGCATGTGTGTCTGTGCATCACATGCTTGCAATGCCTACAAAGACCTGAAGAGGGCTTCATTCCACCCTGAAACTAGAGTTAAAGACTGTCCTGAGGTGCTACACAGGTTCCGGGACCCGAGGACCCGTCCTCTGCAGGAGCGGCAGGTGCTCCTCACCTTCCAAGCCATCACCCTCCTCTATATCTTCAATTCTTTAAGGAAAACCAGACTTATCATCTAGGCATTTGATGGCCCGCAGAACACTGCCTTCCTTGACTTTGAGATTTGTAACAGAAGATAAATCTTGGGAATAGTCACGTTAGGACCGCTCCAAACTTACATGTGATGTTAGTTCTGAAGGAAGATGAGAGACTCTGGACAGTACAACGGCCCCAGCTGTCCAGAAACCACAGATTCTGAATGCAAAATATCATGTGGATTAATTATGATAGTCTTCAACCGGCTTTCAATTTCTACTCTGAAATTCCAGAAGCCAGGCCTCCACTGTCGGCCACACACACAGATTCCCTCAACAGCTCCACAAGCTCTGAGCACTCTGTGTTTTTCCAGCTCCACATTTTCCACAAAGGGATAAAAACAAAGGGATAAAAGCTACTCAGTCAGTTTTGCAGGAGAATACCAGAACAGAGAAAGGGTTGGGGAGTGATTGGGAATGGGGGTGGGGGGGAAGAGGACTTATGGGACATATGGTGAGGGGGGAACTGGGAAAGGGGAAAGTCTTTGGAATGTAAACAAAGAATATAGAAAATAAAAAAAGAGAGATTAAAAAATAATAATAAAATAAAGAGCATAACAGGAAAGAGGATAACATTTGAAATGTAAATAAAGAAAATATCCAATAAACAAAAAAAGCTACTCAGTCACATTCATCCCAGCAACGCCCCCCACTCTCGAAACCAAGGTTTATATTAATCAGGGTTTCCCCAGAGGATCACAATAGTGACCCAGGTCACCTGAGGGGCTAAGAACCCAGGTAGCTCAGTCCTTGAAACTGAACACCTCGGTAGTACCAATCTGCTCCAAAAACCTCCAAGGTTCCCTAAAAGCTGTTGGTCCGTAGTCAACGCTAGAAGCCCAGAACCTCAGAACCCCAGGTTCTATTTCTTATCAGTGAAGAAATCAGCAGAGACAGCACAAATCACCTTACCAACAAGCAAAGCAATGTTCTCTCCAAGGTGGGCAGTGGACTTTGTAAGGACAAAATAGAACAGTAGAAAATGCTGCCCAACATCACATTATTTTAATTTTTTTTTAAGATATTTGACCAGGGGCCGGAGAGATGGCTCAGAGGTTAAGAGCACCGACTGCTCTTCCAAAAGTCATGAGTTCAAATCCCAGCACCCACATGGTGGCTCACAACCATCCATAAAGAGATCTGATGTCCTCTTCTGGTGTCTGAAGACAGCTACAGTGTACTTACATATAATAAGTAAATAAATCTTTTTTTAAAAAAGATATTTGACCAGGATGTGAAGTGAATAAGTAGAAATAAAAAATTAATCACAAATATTTTTTTATTTTATGTGTATGAATGTTGGCCTGCACATACTATGCTATGTGTGCACCACCTGTGTGTAGTACCTGAGGGGGCCAGAGGCATCGGATCCACTGCAATTGGAGTTACAAGTGTTTGGGACCCACCATGTGGGTGCCGGGAACCCAGCGGTGTCCTCTGGGAGGGCAGACAGAGCCCTTCCAGCCCTCGGCCCTCATGGCTTCAGGCCCTCGGCTGCATTTTTACTGAGGCGGAGGTGAGTTCCTTGTGTACGGACGGTCTGGTCTGTTGAGACCCGGAGGGGAAGCTCAGTGTGAAGCAAGAGCAATGGCTTCCAATTAGTTTACCTTCTTGCCTGATGTGGGACCGTTGACACGGTCAGCATCTGACGGTGGCCCTGAATCGGAGGAGAAAAGAAAAGATGCCGTGACGCCGACGAGTCACCTGAAAAATAAAGTCTCATTTATTTACCGTTCAAAGTGGGTCTAGGCTTCGTAAAAAGGGACTATGTGAAGGCTTTATGACAAGGAAGCCGACTGGATGACAGCTTAATGGTTTTGAGTAAACGGTAGATTGTAGAGGGCTAAGCGTGGGCGTGAGACCGCTCGGAAGGCACCGTAAAGATCTGTTGACTTATTCATCCATCCCCTGGCTATTGAGTGTCTAGGATTTATGCCATCTCAGACCCCGTGAGAAAGCCATCAACCTCAGAAGGCCTGGCCTGAGGTAGCTAACATGCTATCTAGATGAAACCACTAACCACACAACAGAGACCCTCAGCATTGGGCAACCAAGTAGATAGACAGACAGACAGACAGACAGACAGACAGATCAATGATAGATCGATCGATAAAAATAAATAAATATAAATAAAGCAAGCCAGTGATAACAGAAACTGGGGTGAAGTGTGAGGGACCCTTTGCTCAGAGGTTTGTCTGACGAAGTAAACAGAAGCAAAAACCCCTTCCCAGGGATACAGCGCGTGGTCTGGAGTTAGGGCTGAGAGCTGTGTTAAAGCAAACCAGATGGAGACACTCCTCAGAACGGTGTTTAAACAAATCTGGTCAAATAGAATAATCAAAGCAATTAAGTTCAGCCCCATGTAGGAAGATGGAGATGAGCCAGTGCAGGAGTCCCGCCCTCTCCCTCCCCCTACCCTCCCCCACCCCTTCCCTCCACCTCTTCCTACCCCTGCTCCCCTTCCACTCTAACCTCCTTCCCCCCTTGTCCCCTCCCCTCCCCTTTCACCCTCCCTCTCCCATCTTCCCACCCTCACCCTTCCACCCCTATCCCCACACCCCCTACCTCAGTTACTCAGTACCAGGTTGTTGTTGTTGGGTGTTTTAAATTTTGTTGGTTTGTTGGTTTGGGATTCCTTTGTTTGTTAGAGAAATTCTGCCTCACAAACTTAAAATTAAGAATGTTGCTTTTATAGTAATTAAATTTAGAAAAAAAATTTAGAAAAATTTTTCTATTAGAAAATTTAGAAATATTTAGAAAAGGAAAAAAAAAAGACATGTGTTAGGAATAAGTCCAGCTGGACTGAGGGAAAAACAACAGGAAAAGGGCTCATTTGGCAGCCGAATGCCCGAGGGGGAAAGCGCCAGTAAGTTGTTCCCATAGAGTGGCATCACAGCCCCTCTCAACTTAAAAGGAAATTTCAGTAGAGTCGACCCTTTTAAAGATGATTGTTGCTCATTAACTGGTACAGCTACTCTCAAAAATCACTGTGTGGTTTTTTTTAGAAATATAAATCCACCCTCACTGCCCAGCTTGGCCAACTCCCTCCTCCACAGATGTCCAGAGAAACAAAAATGTGTGCCCACAGAAAAACCCGCACACAGCTGTCCACAACAGCTTTACCCGTGCCGCCGCCGCCACACACGCTCTCACCAAAGCAATGTGTGCAGATGCCTGCTGTGGAATCCGGCCCAACCGTGACAAGGGAGGCGCGAATCGGGAAAGAGCGGTGCTGCGGGAAAACCGACCTTCAAAGAGGAAACTGTAAAGACGGGCGGTGGATCTGGTACAGGCCCAGGTACAAGGGCTGCCGTGGGAACACACAGGAAGGGCAGACCTGCTCCATGTTTCTGATGATTGCCCAAGTCCACACTAGATAAAGCAGAAAGTGACCGACTAACAGCAATGCCAATGTCAACTTCTGGGTTTAAAAGAAAAAAAAACCTTTTATTTTATTTTATATTTTATGTGCCTGAGTATTTTCCTGCACATATGTATGTGTACTATGTGTGTACAGTGTTCCCAGGGGCCAGAAGAGGGTGTCAGATCTCCTGGAGTTGAATATCCTGTGCAAAAGCAACAAGTGCTCTTAACCATTGAGCCATCTCTCCAGCCCCCAACTCCTGATTTTTGATATGGTACTATGATTTCATACAATTAGATTCTCTCCTTCGAGGGATACTGGATCAAATGTGTATGAGACCAACTGTGATGGTTTGTATAAGCTCCGCCCAGGGAGTGGCACTATTAGGAGGTGTGACCGTGTTGGAGTGGGTGTGTCACTGTGTGTGTGGGATTTAATTCCATCATCCTAGCTGCCTGAAAGCCAGTGTTCTCCTAGCAGCCTTCAGATGAAGATGTAGAATTCTCAGTTCCTCGTGAACCATGCCTGCCTGGATGCTGCCATGCTCCTGCCTTGAACCTCTGGACCTATAAGCCAGACCCAGTTGTCTTATAAGTGTTGCCTTGGCAACCAACAAATTGGGAAAAGATCTTTACCAACCCTACATCCGACAGAAGGCTAATATCCAAGATATGCAAAGAACTCAAGATGGTAGACTCCAGAGAGCCTATTAAAAAATGGGGTACAGAGCTAAACAAAGAATTTTCACCTGAGAAATATCGAATGGCTGAGAAGCACCTAAAGAAAAGTTCAATATCCTTAGTTATTAGGGAAATGCAAATCAAAACAACCATGAGATTTCACTTTACACCGGTCAGAATGGCTAAGATAAAAAACTCAGGAGACAGCAGGTGCTGGAGAGGTTGTGGAGAAAGAGGAACACTCCTCCACTGCTGGTGGGATTGCAAGCTGGTACAGCCACTCTGGAAATCAGTTTGGCAGTTCCTCAGAAAACTGGGCATAATACTACCAGAGGACCCAGCTATACCACCCTTAGGCATATACCCAGAGGATTCCCCAGCATGTTATAAGGACACATGTTCCACTATGTTCATAGAAGCCCTATTTATAATAGCCAGAAGTTGGAAAGAACCCAGATGTCCCTCAATGGAGGAACTGATACAGAAAATGTGGTATACATACACAATGGAGTACTATTCAGCCATTAAAAACAATGAATTCATGAAATTCTTAGACAAATGGATGAAACTGGAAAATATCCTGAGTGAGGTAACCCAATCACAAAAAAAAAAAACCACACACATGGTATGCACTCACTGATAAGTAGATATTAGCCCAGAAGCTTGGAAAAATCCAAGACACATTTCACATATCAAATGATGCCCAAGAAGGAGGAAGAACAAAGTATGGATACTCAGGTCCTTTGTAGAAAGGGGAACAAAATACCCATAGAAAGAGATACAAAGATAAAGAATGGAGCAGAGTCTGAGGGAAAGACCATCCAGAAGCTACCCCACCCAGGGATCCATCCCATATGCAGTTACAAAACCCAGACACTATTATCGATACCCACAAATGCTTACTGACTGGAGCCAGATATAGCTGTCACCTGGGAGTGACAGCTCTGCTAGTGCATGAGAAATACAGAGGGGGACACTCTCAGCCAACCAGTGAACTGAGCACAGGGTCCCCAATGGAGGAGCTCGAAAAAGGACCCAAGGAGCTGAAGGGGTTTGCAGGAACAACAATATGAGTCACCCAATACTCCCAGAGCTCCCAGGGACAAAACCATCAACCAAAGAGTACACATGGAGTTACCCATGGCTCCAGACACATAGGCAGCAGAGAATGGCCTTGTTAGATACCAAAAGGAGGAGAGGCCCTTGGTCCTGGAAAGACTCAATGCTGTAGTGTAGAGGAATACCAGGACGGGTGGGGGGTGGGGGTGGGGGATGGGGTTGATTGGGGAAGGGGAGATGGCTTATGGGATTTTGGGGGGAGAGGGGAACCAGGAAAAGGGACAATATTTGAAATGTAAATAAAGAATATATCATAAAATAAAATAAAATAAAATAAAATAAAATAAAATAAAATAAAATAAAAAAGAGTTGCCTTGGTTATGGCGTCTGTTCACAGCAACAAAACCCCCAACTAAGACACCAACTATACCATATTTGTGATTTTCTGTGAATTGGTCATCTCAATTTTTTTTTAAAGTTTTGAGATTAAAAAGAAAGAAAAAACTCTACTAAAGGTCTATACACCTGATGAAAAGTGTTCATTTATTTCTTATCAAGAGAACATACACAAGCTAGAGTGGTTTTTAATGCAGCACTGACATCTCACAGAATATTACAGGATCCTCGATGTAATATTCCATAGCACGGACTTAATCAGAACTAATATCTCTCCTAAAATGTTGGAGTCTGACCATTTGATAGGCACAGACCAAGGATAAGGTGGGAGTCAGCTGGCTCTTATCAGGTCACCTGAGCAATTGCCTCTCCTTAGTGTCAGATGTGTATGTGCTCAGAGGGGGACAGATGTGCTCAGGAAACTAGAAGAACATGCTAGTCTCTGAAGTCTGGCAAGGACGGCGTGCTGTGTGCGTGCACCTCAGGGACAAATTCTCAGGTCAAGAACGGCCTCCCTCCGGGTGTCTATAATCCTAGCACTCTGGAGGCTGGAACAGGAAGACAGAATTCAAGGCTTCCTGGGCTCCTTAGAGAGATGCTGTGTATGTGTGTGGGAGAGAAGGGAGGGAGAAAGGAGAGGGAGGGGAGGAGGAGCAGAGGGCGGAGAGGAGGGAATGAAGAAGAAAGGAGAGTAACATGCAAAGGAGAACGAGAAGGGGAGGGGTGGAGAGTGGGGGAGAGGAATGGGGAAGAAAGGAGAGAGGAGGGGAAAGGAAGGGGAGGGGTGGAGAGTGGGGGTTCCGAGATGTGTGGGAGCCATCAAGTTGGCAAGAAAGCGCTTTCAAAGATGTTGGAGTTCGAAATGGAGTAGGTAGGTCTCCATCAGGACAGGAGAGATTCGCATGCAGGAAATGTTCTAGGAGGCTGGCACAGCCTGGGCCAGGGAAAAGGAGGCTGGCCTTGAACTGTAAGACGTGGGAGTCAGTGAAAGGACGGTGATCCACAGAGCAGAACGACCAGGGCTTGGTGTGTGGTTAGATCTGTGGGTGAGCGAAAGAGAGAAAAAATGCCTCATATCCGGGGCTGAGGAGATGATGGCTCAGCAGATATGAGCACTTGCGGCTCTTACAGAGGACCTGGGTTTGATTCCCAGCACCCACATGGTGGCTTATAACCATCCCTAATTCTAGCTCCAAAGGACCTGATGCTCTCTTCTGACCTCCTTGGGCACCAAGCGCTCACATGATGCCCATGCATACTTGCAGGCAAAACATACACTCAACAAAACTAATGGAAATGTCAAAAGCACCCAGAACAGGAGGAGAAAGCATCTTTTCAGTGTACTGACCTCCTTTTCTTGCATTATTAGCTTGAAGGTTGGATCGTGTTTGAGTTTTTTGAGGTGTGGAGGTTAAGTCTGGTTCTACCTCTCAGACCCATGCTCCCAGAAATATGACTTAGACTCAAAATATATTTACATATACCTTGGCCTTATAGCTAGGCTCTTCTCTGACTAGATATAACTTAAAATATCCCATTTATTTTAATCTACATTCTGCCACGTGGACGGTGACCTGGGCACAGGTACCATGAGTTCATCTTCTCAAATCTTCCTGGGCAGATCTCTCATGCCTGGCTCTTTCCCAGAATCCTCTCTGCCTCCAGATGTTCCACCTTCTGTTTCCTGCCTAAGTCACGGGCCATAGGTGTTTTAATTGTCAGGCAATCCATCCATGCAGTACACAGGATATTCTCTCTACACTGAGGGGCCTCCATCACGGCTGTATTGCATTGTGACTTTTTGAAAAAAAAAAAACTATCTCATGTTAGTCATGGATGTTTTTACTACCATAACCAAGACATTCACACTGTTATTTCAGTCTGCTTTATTTTTCATGGTGGCACTATTGCATTATATTTTTCTCTTTCTAAGGATTTTAACTTCTATTTGAGAGAGAGAGTTTGTGCACACTGGGTTGTGCACACTTTCCATGGAGGCCAGAAAAGCACTTTGGATTCCTCGATCTTGAGTTGCAGCAGTTGTCAGCTGCCCCGAGTGGGTGCTGGGAACCAAACTCAAGTCCCCTGAAAAGGCCACATACTCTCTTAACCTGCTGAGCCATCTCTCCAACCCTTAGTGCACAGTCTTCTAAGTTTATGCTTTTGCCTTCTTTCTTCCCCTGTTACAATAGAAATCTCTGTAGTTTTTGTTCACGGAAGTCCATCCACTGAGCGTGCGCTGGATATATGGTAAGCACCAGCCCTCGGAGGGGTGTGAAGGAAGCACCAACGAGTTAAGAAGACACTCACCCTTACAGTAAACCACAACGCGTTTCTGCCTTTATCTCTTCCGTTCTCTACTTTTTCTAAATCTCCATCATGACAGAGAATGAATGACTGCACCTAGTTAACTGTAAAAAATAGAGCTACAAAAAAGAAAAAAGAAAAAAGAAAAAAGAATGCACGACGAAAGAATCCTGAAGTCTGTATCTTTTGCCTCAATTACAATGTTAAGGACACGGCTTACATCTCTCCTTTATTCCCGTGGTAGAGGGCCACTCCAAGATGGAAGGGCGCCACCTGCTGTCTGCTGAGCCCACTGGCATGCCTCGCTAAAGCATTTTAATAGTTTTGAACTCTGATCTATTTCCCACATTATCATATGAAACTTTTCACCTGGCAATTTATATTTTCTCCCCTTCTCCTTTTCCCTATCAGTTTCTCTTCCGAGAATGTCCTTGTGTGTTAACTGAAGGCTTTGTATTCTAGCGTACAGTATCTTTCACACGAACGAAGCTATTCTGCCTGTGTTTATTTTATATACAAAATACATTTAGTAACATTAAACAAAAAAAAGGAATTTGGCTGGTTGATATGTAACTGATGTAAATGTGCCACAGAGCAAGGGAATGGCTCATGTGTGGAAATGTAGAAGATCTTATCTCTGGAAGCTTGGGGGAAGAGTTATGATAGCAATTCTAGTTTTTCTGGTATGGTACGCTCTGAAGATCATAACTACCCACTGCAAGCAAATGTGCTCTAATAGTTCCTTCAGATCTTACATCTTGACTTTTATAAATTAAAAAGTCTTGCTCTGTCTGTATAACTGGTTATAGCACATACTGCTCTTCACAGGGTGTGGCCCATCTGACTCCAAATGTCAACGGTCCATTTGACAGACACACACTAAGTTCCTGCTGGGTGTGAGGTTTTGTTCTCGATAATGATGATTCAGAAGGATCCCCAGCAGGCATATCGATTTCCTCTAGGAGGTTATGTTCCTGTCATGAACACTGTGCAACTAGGTGAAGAGGAGAGACCACCCCTGCTTTCATGGCTACTGGTAGGCAACTGGATAGAAATATATAATGAACATGGCAAACTATGTGTAGTACACTGTACTGGCTGGTTCTCTGTGTCAACTTGACACAGGCTGGAGTTATCACAGAGAATGGAGCTTCAGGTGAGGAAATGCCTCCATAAGATCCAGCTGTAAGGCATTTTCTCAATTAGTGATCAAGTCTGAAAGGGTCCATTGTGGATCCCATTGTGGGTGGTGCCATCCCTGGGCTGGTAGTCTTGGGTTCTATAAGAAAGCAAGCTGAGCAAGCCAGGGTAAGCAAGTCAGTAAAAAACATCCCTCCATGGCCTCTGCATCAGCTCCTGCTTCCTGGCCTGCTTGAGTTCCAGTCCTGACTTCCTTTGCAATGCGGAAGTGTAATCTGAATAAACCCTTTTCTCCCCAACTTGTTTCTCCATCATGATGTTTGCGCAGGAGTAGAAACCCTGACTAAGACATACACCAAACTATATCAACTACGCCCTTCCCACAAATTCATTTTCTAGAATCTGAATCCCCAGTACCCAAGAAATGGTCAGATCACAATGGAGTGTGGCTACCCTATAACCCAGTATAATTTAGTCTCTGTGGATCGAGATAGCATGTGTTGTGGATAGCCCTGGACTTGTATTTTGATGTTAATTCCAATCCTCAGAGGGGCTGCAGATGAGGAGTTGTCTTGTGAACCTTCTCCCCACCTTAACTTTCAAATAAAGATTTGAGCCAATGATTGGGCAGGAGGAAGGGGGAGGAGCTGAGAGTTTGGGGGAGGAGAAAAGGATCGCTGGGGAGGGGGAGGAGCTACGGGGGATTTTTAGATGGAGAGGCTGCAGAGAGAGAAGCTCATGGCTTGGAGAAAGCACAAGTTATATGGGATAATATAGATGGGAATAGAGTAGTGTAGTGGGAGATCTGCCCAATCTAGGCTTATAGCTTGTATTGTTAGTGACTGAGTTGAGATTTCTTTTACCGGGTAATTGGGTTGGAACCATATAGCAACAAGCAGGGACCTAGGAGGGCGGCATGTGAAGAGGCGGTCTAAGGTCAGAGCAATACACTGTTAAGGAGCACCACAGATCACTAACAGAGCTGTGGCTATGGCTCAGGGGAGCACTGCCTAGCAGGTATGAGGCTCAGTCTCTAGCCAAATGTCAGGAGCTAGGGCAGAAGTAAGAGCAGATTGTCCCTCCGAGCCTGCACAAAGAACCAAACAATTATCTTGATCTCATGGATCCAGCCTCTAGAACTCTAAGTCACCTAGCTTTTGGACCAGGCTGTAAGAAATAATGAAAAAGAAATGTCTATAGACAATATGTATATGTATATATATATATGTATATGTGTATGTGTATATACATACACATATACATGTACATATATATATCAGGAAAGGGCACAGGAACATGGAGTCTCTGATCTAGGGTGAGTGCCACTGAAGGAGTGACCTCTTAAGAAAGTGAGTTCATTTCTTTGGGGTGGTAAAATGTTTCAGGGCATGCTAAGGGTAATGTGTCCATGACACTGAATGCTCTACACATATACCTAAAGATAACCATGGGATGCGTGACGTTCATCTCAATTAGAAATGACAGAGATGGAGGAAAATGGAGATGGAGAGAGTGTGGGCTTTAGCAAAGACTTAAAGACAGAAAGTGTACAAGGGCAGGCCACAAGGGCTGTTCTGTTGTTTTCCTTACAGTAGATGCTCAGGAAACACATTGAACGGAGAGAGGAGAAAGAACTCTGGACTGTGTGAGCAGAAGACTGTCTTACTTTTTTTTTTTTAATCTTTTCATCGTGGACATTTTTTTTCGTTGAAAATGGACTTTTTTCCTATGATATATTGTAGTCATTGTCTCCCTTCCCCAACTGTGCCCAGATCCTCCTGACTCATCCAAATCCACATCTCCCTTTCCCTCTCCCAATCCCTCTCCCAACTCCTCTCCCTCTTCCCTTCTCTCTTTTTATCATTAAAAACAAACATTGTGGACATTTTAAACACAAAATATTAATAATGAAATATTACGCCGGGCGGTGGTGGCGCATGCCTTTAATCCCAGCACTTGGGAGGCAGAGGCAGGCAGATTTCTGAGTTCAAGGCCAGCCTGGTCTACAAAGTGAGTTCCAGGACAGCCAGGGCTACACAGAGAAGCCCTGTCTCAAAAACCTTTATTTTTCTTCTTCCCTTTCTTTTCAAGAAGGTCAATCACTTTTTCAGCCGGGATTTAGCATATTCAAGGGGGAGTGAGAAGTTGACCAGTTGTCCCTTTCTCTAGCTCAGGACATCTGAGCTTCTTGATTGATGGATGTTGGTTTGGGTTTAAAAATATCCCTTCCCTGCTCTGCCTCCTTCTGTGCTCCCATCTGCTAGCCCTCTGTCTGTCTGTCTCCCTTTATTTCTTCCTTCTCTCCTGTTCCCAATCTCTTTTTGAGACGGGATCTTATACTATTCCAGGCTGGCCTCAAACTCGCAATGATCCTCTGTCTTAGTCTTCAGTAATCCATAATGATATAAATTTGTGAAAAATGTCACGAAGAAGGTCACTGTTCACGGCTGTGGTAGACATGAGCACAAAAGGAGCCATAACTGCATACGAAAGACCTGCACAAGATCCGAGTCAGCCAAAACCCCAACATGGACGGGGAGGAGCTTGGCAAAGCCCCACCCCCATCAGAGGAGCTATTGGCAACTGAGAGTTTTTCCCTCAGTCAAGGATAAAGGTATGTGAGGGACCGGGACAATCAGATTGACAAAACACAACCTGGCAGCCGGTAAAAAAAAAAAAAAAGTACAAGAAACTGGGAGGAAGGAGTGGTGGGTAGCGTGTGGGAGGAGCTACAGGAGAGGAAGCCAGGGGGTTATTTGATCAACATACATTATATGTACGGATAAAATTATCATTTGTTTGGTTTGCCCTTAATCTCAGTACTCCAGAAGCAGAGGCAGGTGGTTCTCTGTGAGTTTCAGGCCAGCCTGGTCAACATAGTAAGTTCCAAGACAGACAGAGCTGAGTAGAGAGACTGTCTCAAACAAAGATAGGATGATGACTGAAACTTTGAGGCTGAGAATCTGGGCGAATAGAATTGCCTTTAGCAGAGAGAAGAAAGAATGTGGGCCATCAGGTTTAACAGGCAGAAAAGGAGAAACAAACGCTACATTTAGAACCTTCTTCCTTCAGTACTAGGGACTGAGCCTAAACCTTCAGACCTTAGCCAAATGCTCTACCATTGAGCTACATCACAAGCCTCTTTTTAGTTTCCGTTTTAAGACAGGGTCTCACTGAAGTGTCCAGGCTGGTCTTAAGTCACTCTGCAGTCCAGTCAGGCTTTGGATTTCCCTACCTTGGCCTTCCCAGTAGCTGGGATTACAGGACCATTGCAGAAAACTAGCCTTGGAGCAAGTTGAGGTTGACAAAAGGAGAAGAGAAGGAGGAGGAGGAGGGGGAAGAAGGTAGAGGAGGAGGAGGAGGAGGAGCAGGAGGAGGAGGAGGAGGAGGAGGAGGAGAAGAAGAAGAAGAAGAAAGGCTGGCTGGCTGGCTGGATGGATGGATGGATGGATGGAAGGAAGGAAGGATGGATGGATGGATGGATGGATGGATGGATGGATGGATGGTGAACTACGAGGAATCACCTTTTAACTGCTTTTACAGCATGGTGATTTCAAGCACATCCCACTTCAACCAGCCTCTTTACATGGGCTCAAGGGCTTGAACTCGGGTCCTTGTGCTTTGCGAGGCCAACATGCTATAGACTGAGCTAACATCCAAGTCCCTCTTAGGCTATGCGATTACTTTTACATTTTCAGAATGCCAGTCTGCTGGATGGAATCTCAGAACCAAATAGAAAAGGTTCTGAAATAGGGGGATAGGACCTTGCTACTCACAGTGACAACACCAATGAACCTTTGCGCATTCCTTGTTGCCTATTCTAAAGCATGACTCTGAAGGAACTCTGTTTTATTCTCTCTCGTGTCTTTCCCAGTGCCATTTGGGAGCTTGGCAGACAGGGAGCCGTAGACTAACTCCTCTAGCCTGAAAGGAAACAGAGAAATGCTTCTCTCATGAGCATACTTCCTTCGCTGGAATATCTTTGGTCTCCTTTGCAAGATCTTGAGACTTTGATAGCTACTGGCAATTGCTTGTGTTTTTATTTGAAAATCATCTTCATGTCATAGAGTGGATGATCCCATAGCCACCCACCACAATAGAGAAAGAACATGAGCTGCACGTTTGTCTAAAACCGAAGTGGAAAGAATGAGTGGAGATGAGTTTGTATGCGTAACTACACAGCGTTTAACTCAAGACACCTCAACGGCTACCAAATTCATCAAGTAATCATTAAAAAATTAATTCAGAAGCATTTCAAATTAGCCCCGTTTCGGTGCCTACTAATTACATGTGGCATGGCTAATGGCTACCACGTTGGTCAGTGTGAGTCCAAAATGTACTCTCCTCCGTCAGACTTGGGAGAATCTGCATTTAAAAAATAATAACTTGGACCCGGGCGGCGGTGGTGGCGCACGCCTGTAATCCCAGCACTCTGGGAGGCAAAGGCAGGCAGATTTCTGAGTTTGAGGCCAGCCTGGTCTACAGAGTGAGTTCCAGGACAGCCAGGGCTACACAGAGAAACCCTGTCTCCAAAAACCAAAAAACAAAACAAAAACAAAAAAACAAAAAAAAAACCCAAAACCCAAATCCATAATAATAATAATAATAATAATAATAACAACAACGACAACAACAACTTGGAGCCAGCTGCGGTGGTACACTCGCTAAACACAGCTCTTGGGAAATTGAGGAGGAAGGTCAGGAGTTCAAGGTCACTCTCAGATACCCAGCAGGTGAGATGTCAGCCTGCTGAAAGCAGAGCCAGAAAGAGGAATAACAAACTACTAATAAATGCTTTAACTCACTGAAGTGATTCCAAAAGCAGTGATTACTCCTGACAAAGTCCTTAGGGCACACACTTGCATACATTTAATTGGCAGAATTTGGTTGTGTGTTCCTAAAACGAAGAGCTGTAAGCCACTACAGTGCAGTTCTCTGGAATATCAGAACGTACTTAACAGAAGGTAGAATCGAATAGCTTTTCTGTTTTTAAGATTATGAACTGAGGACTAAGATTCTAACTAAGTTAAGGCTGAGGAGACTCAGTTGTTAAAGCATTTGCCTGGCAGGCATGAAGACCCAAGTTAGATCCCCAGAATCCACTTTCAAGAAAGGTGGCCAGGGGTGTACATACTTGTAACCCCACTCTTGGGGAGGCAGAAATGGGCAGATCACTGGAACTTGCTGGCCAATCAGCCTGCTTCATGGCAACTTCCAGACCATTGAGAGATCCCGTCTCAAAACAATGAAGTTGAATGAACATTATCTCAAGCCTCCTCATGCACTGGGCACATGTGCTCACATGTGTGAGCACACACAAAAAGGGAGAGAGAGGGGGCAGGAGGGAGGGAGAGAGAGAGTGGGAGGGAGGGAGGAAGAGAGAGAAGAAAGGAGGGAGGGATAGAGGAAGGGATAGAGGAAAGGAGAGAGGAGTAGAGGAGGGAGAGAGGGAGGGAGAGACTAAGGGAGGGTGGGAGGGCTAGAGGGAGGATGAGGTATGGACAGCACATGTCACTGGCACACACTGAAGATAGTATGTCACCACCAAACAAGGGAGAGCTCTGAGAAGGCCACTGTCAATCATCTCCTGCAGCCAAGCACACATAATGAAAATGTGTGAATAGGTATTTCTCCTGTTGGGCTGAGTAATTCTTCATGCAATTACGTCTACATTTTCAGAGTGCGGATCTGCTAGTTATTCTCCTAGGGATGGGATCTCAGAGCTAAATAGACTCTGACGCCACCAGCTTTCTCATGAACACGGTGAACCCTTCCCCCAAATGACTCCATCAACCCAGAGGGAGGAGAGGACGCGGGCTCTTGCACCATGCTCCGGGTGACCTCGCTCTTAGGCCAGGGGCAGACTATGTCCATGCCTCCCTCGCATGCAGACATGGGGCCCAGGATGGTGTGATGCAGGAGCCGTGCCAAGGTTCTGACGGAACTGGTTTCAGTATTGATGCTGGGCCCTGCTTATCTTTGCGCTTCTGCCTTGCTTCAACAAAGCAATCAGCTAGAGAAAATAAGACTCTTGGGACAGTTCAGGCCAGTGTGGACATGGCCTATTTCCAAATGTCAGCGCTACTGCTTAAAATGTGCCCCCTGCAGACCCGAGAGCCTGTCTAAACGGCTGAGATTGAAATTGTGCCTGTCAGCAGCTTGATGAGAAACACATAAAGGATTTTGCTCCTCTGTTTCAGGAGTTCTGCTTTCCCTGAGGAGAAATAAAAAAGCAACTTCCTATTGTGTAAGACAGTTTAACTATACATTTAAATTCTTAAAATCATTGATTTCTATTGTACATCCTAATTTCTTTCTTTATGGGTTGTTTGTTTTCTTTGTTTTGTTTTTTGTTTTGTTTTCTTTGTTTTGTTTTGTTTTGTTTTGTTTTGTTTCGTTGAGACAGGGTTTCTCTGTGTAGCCTTGGCTGTCCCGGAACCCACTCTATAGACCAGGCTGGCCTTGATCTCAGAGATCCACCTGTCTCTGCCTCCCGAATGCCAAGATTAAAACTGTGTGCCACCACTTCCCGGCTGATTTCTTTCCGAATGTTTATAAATGAGTGCTTTATTAAAAAGAAAAGGCAAAATGGTTATATAGAACCCGCAGATTACACAATAAGCAAGATTTAATTAAAATTGATTTCCTTCCTTTAATTAAACATAGATTCTCTTCTCATATAATATGATCTGAATACAGTTTCCCCTCTCCCCTCCCCGCCTCCCTTCCATTCTTAGAATGATTTTTAAAATAAATGAATACAATTTATTATTCAGTAATTAAGTTGAATATAAACACAGAGCCAAAAGTAATAAATAGGTCAGGAACTGGGTACGGTGATTCACACTTGTAATCTTAGCAATTGGGAAGTCGGGACAGGAAGATCAGAAATTCACTGTCAATTTCAAGTATAGAGTTCAAGGCCAACCTGGACTATATGAAACCTTGTCAACACACACACACACACACACACACACACACACACGCTAGTTTATTACTTTGCAAATCTTTGACGTGTGTTCTCCACGTAACATGGCACACATCAATCCTATGGTTAATTAACCTCAGACCCCATGTAATCAGTCCGTCATTTGGAGGATGGCTGCACCGAGTGTTCATTTCCTGGTGAGAATAAGGGAGAGGTGATTACACAGTTTAGGTGTTTTTTTACCACATAGTTGATAGTTTCTATTGTCTCTCTCGCTGGTTGCTTCAGGGGTCGTTGTTATGCTCCCCCCTAGCACTATCACAGTCTACACAGTTCACACTGACAGATACAACCCTCCTCAACCATAGTCACTTGCTACACACTGCCCCTTTAAACGGAACCACCTGTCTCCACAAAGGAGGCAAACCTGATTATACATGAGGGAATGGCGATCTAAACACGGTTAAACATGGAAACAAACCTCTGGAGAACTCGGAGTAGGGACAGCTAAGGGGGACTGTCTGTCCTGCTTCCCCGCGAGTACAGAATCGAGTGCGGAACGCAGCGAAGCGCTCAGGCAGAGATGCCAGAAAATGTGCATCGAAAGAGCTCAGGTGGGTTGGTACCCAGCGGGCACAGACCCCTTCTCAGAGGTGAAGGGGAGGGGCTGGGGGGACGGACCGTGTGAGGGTGGGACTGGGAGGAGGAGAGGGGGGCCTGCGCTCAGGATGCAAAGTGAACAAATTAATTGATTAATGAAAAAAATAAGATGTTCCACAAAGTTGAACATTGTCACCCACAATGCCACTGTTTTCAGCGATGCTATCATTATGACCCTGTACACAGTATTAACATATAGGGCATTATGTTGGCTTAATTTCCTTCATTTTAAGCAAATTGAGATGTAAAGATGTTGACTAGATTGGAAGCATTAGGATGTAGGCGTCTGAAAAGATTTATATTCCTGACTCAACATCTGTGCTCTCTGTCTGCTCAGGTTTTCTTTTTCTTCCTCTGTTTCTTCCTGCTTCAGTGTTAGTAAGATGTATTGGTCTCAAATTTCCCTCATTTCCTTTAGGTTACTGTGGAGGCTTGAATATGCTTGGCCCAGGGAGTGGCACTGTAAGGAGGTGTGGCCTTGTTGGAGTGGGTGTGGCCTCATTGGAGGAAGTGTGTCACTATGGGGGTGGGCCTTGAGATCCTCCTCCAGGCTGCCTGGAAGACCACAGTCTTCTGTTTTCCTCTCAGCTCCGTCAGGGCCATGCCTGCATGGACACTGCCATGCTCCCGCCTTGATGACAATGGACTGAACCTGTGAACCTGTGAGCCAGCCCTAATTAAACATTGTTCTCTATAAAAGTTGAGTTGGTCACGGTGTCTCTTCACAACAATGGAAACCTTAACTAAGACAGTTATCAATTTTGCTATGTGGCTGGCAGAAAATTTCTGAAGATAATCTGTTTTTTTTTGTTTGTTTGTTTTGTTTGTTTGTTTGTTTGTTTGTTTTTTTTGGTTTTTCAAGACAGGGTTTCTCTGTGTAGCCCTGGCTGTCCTGGAACTCACTTTGTAGACCAGGCTGGCCTCGAACTCAGAAATCCGCCTGCCTCTGCCTCCCAAAGGCTGGGATTAAAGGCGTGTGCCACCACTGCCCAGCATAATATGTTTCTAAATCTTGTTTTTCATCACTGATTTCTAATCCTCCCCCTTTTGGGCGTTCGTGTACACACACACACACACACACACACACACACACACGGATCTTCCTTTCACTGCTTCTCATTGCTTAACTCTCATCTATTTATATAGTTTCCAAAGCTTTCCCTCAGTATTCATTTCTATTTTCATTGGAATTGTGACTGGAAAAGATATAGTTTAACTTTAAAAAATGTTGATACATTTTTATGGCCTCCCATCTGATGGCAAATAATCCATGTGCTATTCAGGAGAATATCTATTTTGAAGCTGCCAGATGAATTGGTCTGTAGGCATCTATTAGGTCTGTGTGGTCTGGGGTGAAGTTTAATTCTGCTTTGTATTTTTTATTTTTCATTCTAAATAACCTGTCCATTGCTGAAAATGGAGTTTTCATTTACTATTTCTGTACCAGAATAAATTTCTTCCATTAGGTTTGTTAATATTTATTTTATATATGGAGGTACCTTGGTATGGAGCACACATTTAAAGCTAGTTTTTCTTTTTGTTATTATACAGTAAAATTTCTTATTTTGGTTTTTTTTTTTTTTTCCGAGACAGGGTTTCTCTGTATAGCCCTGGCTGCCCTGGAACTCACTCTGTAGACCAGGCTGGCCTCGAACTCAGAAATCCGCCTGCCTCTGCCTCCCAAGTGCTGGGATCAAAGGTGTGGGCCACCACTGCCTGGCCTTATTTCTTTTTATTAGGTTTGATTTTTAAAATCTATTTTATCTGAGGTAAACATGGATGTTCCTACTATCGTTGAGATTGAACTGACATGGGTCTTTGAAGAGCTGGCTGGCCTGGAACTGGTTATATAGAGGAAGCTGGACTTGAACTCACAGAGGTTCTCCTGCCTCTACCTCCTGAGTTACAAGATTTAAAGGCATGTGCTACCACACCCAACCAAACTGAATAAGCAATGTATAGTAGAGCTTTGGGTTTTATCCATTTAGTCATCCTATGCCTTTTCATTGAATAATTTGATTCATTTATATTAAAATGACAGCAAACCTTTTCTACTGTTACTTTGTTACTTATTCACTAATTTTGTTGCGATTGCTTTCTTATTCCCTGTAGTTATATTATCTCTCAAGTGTAGTTGGATTGCTTATAATATTTGGTTATATCAGGAATTTTTGCTTTATAATTCCAAGATTATTATAAAAACATATTTTGATAACAAGTTCTTAGAAACCACTTTTGTCTTTTCAACATTTCTTTCCCCTTTTACATGTTTTTATGCTTCCTGGGGTTTTGTTTATTGGAACATGTTTTTCCTTTGTAACCCAAGCTGGCCTCAACCTATGGAAGAAAGCATGCATTGTTTCTCTTACTGAGTGAGATTTGTGTCACTTAACATAATGATTATCAGTCCATTCATTTTTTTTTACAAATATTAAAATTTCATTTTTCTTTACAGCTAAATGAAGACCCATTGTGTATATGCACCACATTTTATTCATTCCTGTGTTGGAGAACCCCTCTAGCCATCACTATTGTGATGTGTGTGTGAGAGTATGTGTGAGTGTATGTGAGTGTGTGTGTGTGTGTGTGTGTGTGTACGTATCTCTGCAGTGTGCTGACTTAGAAACCTTCCAGTACCTACCTTGGAGTGCTACAGATGAATCATATAATACCTCTATTCTTAGTTTTTTGAGGAATTATCACTCTGGTTTCCACCAGCTGGGTTGGTGCTCCTCTTTCTCCACATCCTGTCAGCCTTCAGGGATGCTGACATCCTTGTCTTTTTTCCCCCCTTCTGGATAATAGCTATTCTGCCTGAGGTGAGATAGAACCTCAGAGCAACTTGAATTTGCATTTTTCTGATAACTAGAGACTTTAAACGTGTTTCTACACTGTGATGGTTTGTATATGATTGGCCCAGGAAGTGACCCTATTAGGAGGTGTGGCCTTGTTGGAGTAAGTGTGTCAATGTGGGTGTGGGCTTAAAACCCTCACCCTGGCTGCCTGGAAGTCAGTTTTTCTACTAGCAGCCTTCAGATGAAGATGTAGAACTCTCAGCTCCTCCTGTACCATGCCTGCCTGGATGCTGCCATGTTTCTGCCTTGATGACAATGGACTGAACCTCTGAGCCTGTAAGCCAACCCCAATTAAATGTTGTCTTTTATAAAACTTGCATTGGTCATGGTGTCTGTTCACAGCAGTAAAACCCTAACTAAGACATACACATTAATTGACCATTTGCATTTCTTCTTTTGAAAACTGTCCGATCAGCTCATCACTCCATTTATTGGGTGAATGGTTATTTTTGGCTTTTTTGTTTTGTTTTGTTTTTTTTTTGGGGGGGGGTTGTTGTTTTTTTTTGTTTTGTTTTGTTTTTTGTTTTGTTTTGTTTTGTTTTGTTTTTTTCGAGACAGGGTTTCTCTGTATAGCCCTGGCTGTCCTGGAACTCACTCTGTAGACGAGGCTAGCCTCCAACTCAGAAATCTGCCTGCCTCTGCCTCCCAAGTGCTGGGATTAAAGGCGTGCACCACAAACACCTGGCCAGCATTTTTTTCTATCTAATTCTAGACCAAGTCTTGATTTTTATTACTTAAAAAAGCCGCACATTTATTTTGCCTTCTGACTCTGAGCTTGTAACTTCAACACTTTCACCACAATTTTCTGCTCCTCAATAAGGAAAGCCCGCTTGATCCTGTCCCGGACGCACTTGGCACACATGGAGCCGCCGTAGGCCCTGCTGCCGTGTTTCTTTGTCTTAGACAACCTCATAAGGACTTTGGGTCTCACAGTGTGAACCCCTCGCAGTCAGCCTGGGCACACGCCACATGCGGACTTAGGTGCCTTCCCAACCTTCTTGGTATAAAGGTAAACAATCCTGTTGCCAGGGGTTCGAGACAGCCTAGTTTTGTTAGAGGCTGTATTGTAGGAAAGCCCACGACGGTATGTCAAACGCTGGACCATCCTGAGTGCCTCTAAGCACAGTCCCCGGAAGAGGAAAAGGAAGGGGCTTCTATCTAGTTCTTTAGAGATTCTATATATTAATCTCCTGGAAGATGTAGAGTTTGCAAAGACTTTGTCCCATTCTACAGTCTGCCTCTCCACACTGCTGATTTTTTTACCTTTGTGGTAAAAAAGTATTTTGCTTTTATGGGAGATACTATTTGTTAAATTGTGGAGTTGTTTCCTGTTCTATTAGAGTCCTTTTCAGAAATACCCTGCCAACACCAGTTTCTAGAGTTGTCTTGCCTACCTTTTCCTCCAGTAGGTTTAGAGTTGTGGATTTTTACATTAAGGATTTGGTCTATTTTGAATTGATTTTTGAGAAGGGTAAGAAAGAAGGATCCAGTTTTTTTACATATTCAAATATCCATTCTTTTACATATTCAAATCTAATTTTCCAAGCACTGATTGTTGAACAGGATTGTTTCTGTTTCCTTGAATGTATATTTTGACACCTTTGTCAAAGATTAGGTGAAGAAAACTGTGGATTTCTCGCCATTCCATTTTTGGTTTAAGGATAATACCATGCTGTTTTGCTACGATGGCTCTGTAGCATACTTTGAGGTCATGTATTATGGTATTTGAACTATCTGAAACTTCTATCTGAATTTAAAAGGTTTTCCTTTTAAGAATTACACTGAGTCCTCAAGGGCACAGAAGTCCCAGTTGTTCTGGAGCGATGAAGCTGTGGGTGTCACGTGACCTGCTGGAGCCTCGGAATTCTCAGTCCCTGTGGTAAGAGGCTGATCCACTCGCTGACCCAGGACTCAGCGATCTCACACTCCAAATTATTTTCAATTGACAAGGGCTAGCAGTCACCGAGGAGGATCAAGCCTTGGCCTGAGGGTAGAAGTGTTCATCTCTTTCTACGAGGACGTCCCAGCTTTTCATTTGAATAGGACTTCCGCTTCTCTTACCGCCAGTGGGGAGCCGTGCTGCGGGATCTGTGCTCGGCTTGGCTCGCTTCTTTACAGTCTTTTCTTCCTCTGTATGTGCTCTTCAGCTATCTAATCACAACTAGTATGATTTCCTCCCTTCTTCCGCTCTGTTCAAAATGGTCTCATTTTGTTCCTATCTTGAGCCTTCTTCCCTGGGTCACACTGAGGCAGTTCCTCGTTCTCCCTCTTACTGGTAAGTGGGTGGAGTTTTCCTTTATTATCTCTTTGAATAAATTTTCTCCTGCTTTGGCAATGTTGAGTCCTTCTTGGGTACTAATAGACTGGATGTTTGTTCTTCCGGTGTCATCCCAAAGTTCCCATTAGCTTCCTTCTCTCCATTTCATTCTCTCTTGGTTTTATTGATTTAACAACTTCTCTTCCTCCTCCTCTTCCTCTTCCTCCTCCTCCTCTTCTTCTTCCTACTTCCTCCTCCCCTTCCTCCATCTCCTCTTTTTTGTCCATTTTGTGTGTGTGTGTGCTTTGTTTTGTTTTGTTTTGTTTTGTTTTGTTTTGTTTTGTTTTGTTTTTGGACACGTGGTTTCTCTGTTTATCCCTGGCTGTTCTGGATCTCATTCTGTAGACCAGGTTGGTCTCAAACTCAAAGATCCTCCTGCCTCCACCTTTCCCAGTGCTGGGATTAAAGGCTGGCACCACCACGACCTAATAGATTTAATAATAATTAGATAATAATTTATTTGTTCAGCAATAATAGCTGATAGGCTACAATTCTAGTCCTTGAGACAAAACGATTCTGACATTAAGAAACTGAAATTGTTTGGGGAATACTGTAATGAACACTTAGAACACAAACCAAAGAAAACAAAGATGGAGGCACTTCGGCTCAACACAATGATGTCAGAAGCGAATACCTGTGTATGACCAGCAAAACCCCTGGAGCTGATGGCTCATATCAATCAAAGCAGGGACCAAGACATCTGAAAGAATGAGACGAGCCTCCGTAGGCTCCAGAGGGCTAGAAGAATAAGCAAAATCCTTCCAGCTCAGTGGATGTTGGTCTCCACCAAACCTCAACACAAATGAGCCACGTATGCTAGCCAACAAGGGACCCAGTGAACATTCCTCCCACCGGGCTCTCCTGCCTCTGGCCTGGCTCCGGCCTTGAGCTGTTTTCCTCTCTCTGTTGCATGAGCAATAAACTGTACATTTGAAAACGACACCTGGCTATCTGCCTTTCTGATGGGTAAGTCTTGTTCAAGGCAAACATCACAATAGGCACATGGACACGGACCAATAGGTATAAAGTCATATGAGCAATACGGAATCAGCATAGGGAACCAGAAAGCACCAGGGCTAAAGGTCGGGTTGCAACATGAAGTTCAGAGAGTGTTCCTGATGCTGCCTGGCAGAGCCCAAACTATTACCAACAACGCTTTGGGAGGAGGCGAATCAGGGTTTATGCTGACCAGGGTGAGGAAGTGTTTCTTGGACTTGGGGCTTTAGGTTTATCTTAAGGGGCAGGACAGAGTCAGGCCATTTATTTGGGTTTGGAGTTAATGTGCAACAAAAGATTGGAGAAATTCAACTTTGAGCAAAAGTTCAGGGCCATGGCTGGAGGCCTCAGTCCGTGGCCTATCGCTTGTGTTTTTGGTGCTTTGGTGAAGTAAAGGTCAGAGCATAAAGAAGTTGCTCCCCTAGGGACATGTAGGAATCGAACAGAAAAACAAGGGAAGGGGCTGGGTCCTCATATCCTCTTCATGACTAGAGTAGTTACATCTCTAATTACTGGAAACAAATAATCTGGCAAAAAAGAACTTAATTGCCAAGAGGAAGAATTGGGGGTGGATTTGATCAAATCACTTTATATGTGTGAATGAGTAGTCCTGGAATGAAGCTGTCTCCTTAGGCTAATCTGCTAATAAGCACTCCAAGGACTGTGGAGGGTTTGGACTGTTACTGATCTGATAGCCTAGTTCCACTCTCTCTGGGGCTCTCTTCATCCCAGTAAAGCGCCCTTGCCCACCTCTATATCAGACCTAACATCCTGATAAAAGACAACAGCCTTTGTAATGTATTAAGTTCACAAAACCTATTCTCCACTGATGGAAGGACTAAGAAGCCAACATGTAACACAGGAGACCTATAGCTGAGATTCCCTGCATCCTGCTATAACCGCCTACCTAATGTTTCCACAAATGTATTTTTAAATGCCCTGGTTTATAACTTTCTTTGTTATGCTTTTATAAAACCTCCATGAAGAGGCTTCTACATTGGAACATTTTATCCGGTGAGACTTGCGTATATGTTCCCAGGCCACATCATTTATATTTGGCTCCAGAATAAACTATGTCTTTTTTACTCCTTTGATGTGAGCTGTTTCTTTCGAGAACAAATGCATATATAAAATTCTCAAACAATAAAGAAGAAGCAACTTAAGAGAGAAAGGGTTTATGCTGGCTCTCAGTTTAAGAGAGCACGGTTCCTCTCAGGGGGGAGGGGAGAGGGTTCACAGTGGAGAGAGCATGCATATGGTTAGGATGCTTTACAGGTTCAAGGGCCAGGAAGCAGATCCATCTACATGCTCCAAGTCCCACCTCCTATACAGCTCTACATTTCTCAGTCAGTCCCCAGCTCTGGACGGTCCACCTCCAGTGACCACCAGCTTGGGACCAAGTGTTTACAACACGGTAACCTATGGGTGATACTTCACATTCAAACTATAACAGAAAGACAAGTCCCTGACATTCCGACTTTTTTCATTTAAACTCCACATCCTAAAAGTTCTTCAATTTCCCAATAGTGCCATCACCAAGGACCACATCTCCAATACATCAGTATTCCAACTATAGCCATCGTGCTAGGAGAAGAAAAGATAGTCTTGAGACAAGCCTTCAGGTGTCACCAAGTCCAGACACGTTGAAATAATCTTATCATGGGCACAGATTTGAAGGAAAACAGATGGTAGAGGTTATGCAAAATCAAAAGAGAAAGAGGGGAAGAGAAAATAAGGAAGCAGGCAGATAAAAAGAGTTTCATATGTGCCATGGGAAAGAAACTAGTAAGAAATAAAGACTCCATCATATCAAACACATCCCATTTTAGTTCACTGTGCAAATGGTGCAGTTGGTACCATTGAGGCTGAGTACCCTAATTGGTACACTAATGGCTGCTTGCAAATGCCAGAGGGTAACCCATTCTCTCTCCATCCTTAGAAGGAAGCACCCCTGCTGAATAGTCTTCCAGCCTCCAGGAAATAAGGCTGTGCCATATAAGCCATCCAGTGGTGCACCCTGCTCCAAAGCATGTTAACATGTCTCCCCTCTGGAGTCTAGAAGAAAAATCCAAACTTTTGACACTGTTGTGAAAGAAATGAAGCTATGGTGGACCTTTTGTGTCTGCCCATCTTGCATGCTGCCAGGTTTTACTGTCTTTGTATCATTGCAAAATTTCCCACTAGGGCAGAGGGGCATTAGGGTAGGATTTTGCAGGGGAGTGTGTGTGTTTGTGTGTGTGTGTGTGTGTGTGTGTGTGTGTGTGTGTGTGTTCCGTAATTTTCCTCCCTCCTTGGTGCTCTGCTCTGGGTTTCTTCTGAGCTGCAGTATCTCTCAGGGACAAGTGTTCCTCAGATGCAGTTGATGTGAGTGCAAGCCAGCAGGTAGGACCAGGCTGGCGCCACTGCCCTCCCATCTGACTGAGAAGCTGCAATGTCACAAGCCACTGCTCTCTCCTCTGTGTCCCCACTGTGCTGCACCTGCACTCCTCACAATAGGCAAACCTGAGGGACTCTGCATATGACACTGCAAATGTTACACGATTGGTCTGCCTGCGTGTCAGCCGGTGACACCCTTTCGAACCTGTTCTCTTCATGGTGTGGCAGAAGCCTATGCACAAGAGTTTCCAGACCGTCTGCGCAGTCATCGTGTGTGACGGCTAGTTGAAGTGTATGATGGTGATCTTATCGGGCTGTGAGCACCCAGACATTTGGTGACGCATTCGTAGAGTGCCTGAGAGAGATTTCCTCAATGAGATTGGCATCTGGGCCAACTTACCAAATACAGCACATCACCCCAAGCATCAGTGGGCCTCACTCAACCATTAGAAGACAAGAGTACAGAACAGATAGGCTGCCATAGTGAACCTTTTCCATTTCTAATTCAAACGGGAACTCTGCCTCCTCTTCATTCACCGGCCTGTAGCTTTTATTCTAGAACTACGCCACTGGCTTTGTTGTGAGTCTTCAGTGTACTCACTGCAGATACTGGAATTTGGGAGGCTCCATAATTACCAAAACCATTTCTTTACAACTGTTGTGTGGCGTGTTTTCCTCTGGGAATAATACTCTGCAGTCTTGGAGTAGAGATTTTCTTGTGCCAGTAGCCATGGCTGCTAATGAACAGAATCCAAGCGGTGGCCAGCTCTATGGTAGAATGATGGAGTTAATGATGTTCCCTAGGAGAAGGGAGCAGGAGAGGGTCACATGACCCAGACCTAAAGCTCTTCCCTGCACTGCCCCTCAGCCTTAAGTAATCTTGGGACGTGCTAGTCTGTCCAGGAAGTTGAAGGTTAGCCAAAAGGAGGACTACGATGCACCTTCCACAAGTGTGTCACCATGACGGCTGGGACTTTGCAGCGATACAGCTGTCTTGAGTTCACTCCCCACTCCTCACCTGTGCTCTGTATGCAATCTCATTTCCCAAGTGAAACTTTAATGAAATTGTACTTTCCTTTCTAACCTATCTGGGCAGAATAGAGATTTTTTTTGTTGGCCCCAGAAAAGTTAATGCATCAATAAAATATCTTTTTGTATGTACACACCACACAATACCACACACACACACACACACACACACACACACACACACACATACCACACACCACACACACACACACCACACACACACACACACACACACACACACATACACACACACACACACACACACACACACACACACACACACACCAGGGGGCAGGAGAAGGACATCTCTCTCCAAGACAGACCTCCAACTAGTCCATCTCTCTAGTGAATCCTACTAATGCACTGTGTATTTAATCTAACAAATCAAGTCATTGGGATCAGCCTATGCCCTGCTCTAATTCAATCCACACTGGGAGCACAGCGGTTTATAAACAGATCTTGCCCATTGTGAAAATGGAAGACTACCATGTACCTGGGTGGAAATATGAACACCAGGCAGCACTTAGATGTGCTCTTAGAGTAGCAAGGTGTTACTTCATAAATTTACCAGGATGAAATAAGACTGTAGAGACACTTGAGCATATTAAAACCATGGTAGGGTAGCCAGGACCAGGAACATTCTGGACCCCCTAGGCCAAGGAAAGTATGAAACTCCCTTATCTAGACCCCCATAATGATATTGACACCCAGAACAGGGGTGCTGACAGTCCCACCAGCCTGTCACATGACACCCGGCCAGTACACCAGAAACCAACAGGCAGAGAAGAGAACTTCAAACTGTGTCTGGGGATCAGATCAGCTCACCTCCCGCTATTCACACAGCCTACTCGCCGGCCATTTACCCATCTTCCTCCACCTGGACTCCGTCCTGCCCTTTGGTATCCTCAGCTGGACGCGCTCCTCACTAACCTGTGACCCACGCCAGCTCGACTCTACAGCAGGGCTCTGCTCCCTGCGGCTGCTCCAAGTTATTGTCAGTACAGACACCATTTCCGCTTCTGAAATCTCTTGAAACTCTGCAGCAGCCTCTGTGGTGGCTTGAAGGAGGCCCACATATTTGAATGTGTGCTCACCAGTTTGTGCAACTGTTTGGAGAGGATTAAGAAGTACATCTTGTTGGAAGAGGTGTGCCACTAGAGGTGAATTTTGAGGTTTCTAAGGCCCACGCCACTTCAGGTTGGCTTCCTCTGCCTCATGGTTGTGTCTTGGAATATAAGGTCTCAGCTACCACTCCAGCACCATGCCGACCCACTGGCCGGCATGTTCCCCACAAGGATGACCATAGATTCCAACTCTCTGAAACTGTCACCCTAGTTCTGCAAGTTGCCTTGGTCATGGTATCTCTTCACAACAATAGAGAAGTAACAAAGACAGCCCCTTTAGCCCTTTGCATTTATTATTTAACTAATATATCCTAGTATATATGAGTTCTATAATAATATATATACTATATGTGTATATACTATATACAGTACATATATAGTATACATGTACATACATATACATACACATACACGCATTCACACATACACATACACACACATTTATACATACACATACACACATTCACACATACACATACACACATTTACACATACACATATACACATTCACACATACACATTCACACATACACATACACACACATACACATACATATACACACATACACATGCACACGCATACACAGATACACACACATTCACACATATACATACACACACATACACAATACACACACATATATATACACACATACATACATACACACATACACACACGTACACACACACACACACACACATATATATATATATACATATACATACTGGTATATTTATTGTGTAATATGAGTGCTATTAAGGTTACAGAAAACTTGTGTCCATCACCCCTAGATTCCCTAGGGAAGTGGGACTCTCTGAGAACGCTCTCCCACTGAAAGCACCGACCGCACCTGGACTTGTACTGACACTCAGTAGCTTCTGGGTGAGAAAAAATGTAAGAAATGAATGAGCAGAGAGAAATGAAGGAGTGAGGAAATCAGACCAACCTCTATGGTGAAAGCAGGTTTGGACTGGTCTGAGAGGCAGTGCCCCTGAGACTGTGAGGCCCTGAGTATCTGAGGATCCAGAACTATGCACTGTGCTGAGTCTTCAAGCAGTTTATGGAGGAGAGTATGGACGGGAGAAGACACGGCTTTGCCAGACCCAGATAAACTGTTTGTCAAGACTGCAGGGTGACAGCAGAGAAGTCATTGCCTATTTTGCAACCTCCAGGTTCAGGGCACACGGTGGGTGTTAGATGCTTTCTAGGAATTCCATGGGCAGCAGATTTCCTGGAACTGCGGCCTTGTTTTGGGGCCCTGGATCGGGAGGATTTTCCTATATTCTGACATGGTGGAAAGGCACCCTCATGCCATGTTTCTGACAGAGCATGCCATCAACATAGGTGCACTGAGATCACAGAGGTGGGCAACGGCATGGATACTGGGCTCCAGGAAAGCAGAGGTTGAACACAGGAGACATGCAGTACTCAAAGAAAAGAGCCCATGTGGCAGCAGAATACCCTGGCAGCTTCTCCCACGGACTTCCGTAGTGCCAGCCAAGCCCTGCAGGCTCTGGTCACACAGCTCCTACCCCAAAGCAAGGTCTTCCATAAGCCGTCTGACCCCCACGTGTCCTTCTAGAGTGACAGTCACCTGTGCTGCTTATGAACAAGATCCATCAGCATGCTGACCAAAAAAATGACAGTAAAAGCCCAATGTGGGTGTTATTTCTTCTAGTCCAAGTGGAATGGTATCAAGGAAAACAGAAATATTAAGGTCATATCAATACTTGTCTACGTAGACGGATAGGCATATACACAGGGACTTGACCGCTATTTTTCTAATCACTCAAGATTGATCTACATTAGGTCTCGCTGTTAGCATTGTGTCTTCTATGAGCTTTGAGAAATGTCAAATCGAGTGTATCTACCATTCTGATGTGTCAGAGAAGAGTTATGTGCGCTGAAAAGCCCATGTGTCCTATCTGTTCATCTCCAGCACTGTTCTCCCTGGCACTTGGATATCAGGCATCTTTCTTGTGTTAACTGTCTCCACAGTTTTGACTTTTTTCAGAATGTCATCTAGTAGGAATCATATATAGTATATTATGTATATAGAACATATATAGTATGTAGATTTGCCTATATTGGTTTCTTCACTGAGTTGTAGGTATTTGAAGTTTTCCCCTATGTTTTTTGTTTGTTTGTTTGTTTGTTTGTTTTTGTTTTGTTTTCCGAGACAGGGTTTCTCTATGTAGCCCTGGCTGTCTTGGAACTCACTCTATAGACCAGGCTGGCCTCGAACTCAGAAATCTGCCTGCCTCTGCCTCCCAAGTGGTGGGATTACAGGCATGCGCCACCACGCCCGGCTTCCCCTATGTTTTTATGGCTTGAAAAAAATATTCCTTTTTAGTGGTGAATAATAGTGCATTGTTGGATATACCGCAGTTTGTTTGTTTACTTTCCTACTGCAGAACATTTTAGTAACTGTGACTAATGCTGCTAGAAACATCCTACTTTTCTAAATCTTCGAAAATATCTCTCCAAAGTGCATTTCCATTGGCGATGTGTGAGACTTCCTGTCACTTCCGGTCCTCACAGCATTAGATCTTGTCAGTTCTTTGGACCTTTGATGTGGGGACATCACACTTGGGCTTTAAAATAGCAGTTTCGATTTCCTGCCTATTTAAAGTCTTAGGATAGAGACAAGCAAAAATCAGTAGCAGCAACAATAAAAACCATTTTATTCATTGTATCTTCTGCCCTGTTGGCTGACTGCTTTCCATATTTGGTATCTTATCCATGTGTATGAGTTCATTTCCCCTTTTTGCTTCTTCTAAAGCAGTACGAAGATCAACTAAAAGAAAATTCACAGTGTTCATTTCTGGCAGAGCTAGCATTCAATTAATAGTTTGACCTTTGACCTGACTTGGCGAAATCAAACCAAATGCCATCTGATGTTCTCAAAACACACATGTTGATAAATCACCCCAGAGTATTTATTTTGATATTCGATGTATTCTAGACTATACCTAATAATGCTTTTTTTTTTTTTTAATCATCTTCAGCTGCTTCTCACTCTTTAATTGTGGATGCCACAGGTCACACCATATGATATTCCAACCCCGTGAAATCCCCAATTGGAAACCTTGCTGACCTGAAAACTGGCCTTTGACCTGCTATTCCCAGCATGCCACACCTGGACACCTGCTCTAAAACAGCGCCTTCGTCAGCGGTTGCTGCGATAATGATTCTCCTTTGTAAAGATGCCTTGTGCTCACATACAGGCAGTAAGTGTGTGACGTGACAGAAGCGGAGTAAAGGGGCCATGGCTTACGGCAGTGAAACTGCACGCACCCCGGTGTCCTGGGTCAGAGCCCTGAAGCACCCCGGGGAATCTGCATTCCATGCAAACGCTCACCCCAGTGAACCTGCACACGCCTGGCGTCCTGTCTCAAACCCCTGAAATACACTAGTGAATCCCCGAGCCCCTGCAAATGCTGACCATGACTATTTCAGATCTACTCTGTGTCTCTTGCTTCTTCTTTCTCATTCTCGGCTAACGTTTCCCCTTTCGAGGGAATGGGAGCTCTCTACAGAGCATCTCTTGAGCCTTCAGTCACTGGGAGATCTTTCTCACTCTGACTCTGACCTATAACTGGAACCCTGCCCCCTTGGGTGTCCTGGAGTCTTATTCTAAGTTATTCTGAGTGTCCCTTCACTCTTCCTGTGCCTTCATCCCACTCTCCCGGGTTCCTTTCCTTCTTAATTTAATCAGAATCCTACTTTCAGTGCAACCCACCCACCTCTAGTCCTTCAAACCGTCAAATTACAGTTTTATTTTTCACTTCAGAGACAAAACTTAGCGCTAACTCACCTAGTCAGCAAATATGCGCTGGGTGCCAATTACAGAGAAAGCTTCTTTCGAGGTACTGGATATCTGGATACTGGGCAGAGACGGGGAAAGTGCTGCGTGAGCATGCGCACTTGAGCCTCTTCATTCCTAATGGATAGCCTCAGACTCTGCCGGGACACCTTCCTGTTAGACTCCATTTATTCGGATAGTGCAGAAAGCAGTACGATCGAGACTGAGTTCCTGCAGGCTTTTGCCACCATCAGCCACTCTGAGGAGTGTGCTGGTTCCCAGAAGTCACCCCAGCTTTGCTCTGAGGGTGTTCTGAAGACCCCAGAGATGCAGCTGATGCTGCCTAAGACTGGAGCGGAAGGGTAACAAGGTCAGAGTACAAAGGTTGAACGATTGAAAACAAAAACCCTTTTGTGGCGAGGTCCACACACCATGCAGCCAGACATGGAGGTGGTTGTGTAGAAGGACTTCCTCCGGATTCATACATCTCAAAGAGTGCATCGGGGGTCCTAGAAACCTGACTGGGGGCAGGGAAAGAATGAAGAAAGGGCAGACACACATGGTGTGATGGAGGAACACCCATTACTGTCTTCACTCAGAACCTCAACTGTTGCAGCACACGGGTGAGGCCAGGGCCTGGCTAGTCTGTAGGTCTCTGTAAGCAAGGAGACTCATGCTGCAAACAGCGAGGGCGGGCAGCTGCCGCTGCTGGTTTTTGTACACATTGGTCATCTCATACTCGGAGGAGAAGAAGAAGAAGGCTCTGCCGACTCTGAGTCTGACTCATATGGGTAAAGGCTTCGCCGAGTTTCCGTGGCTCTGAGGTTTCATTCCTGTCATGGCTGTGCCTGTGTCAACAGTACACATTCACCCAAGACTCCGGTCACCTCAGGGCTTCCTCCACGTCCTACAAAGAAGGTGTATCTAGAGGGATCAGAAAAGAGAGCGATCACTGTCCGCAGGGGGAAACCAGACTCCATCCCGGTGCTTCTCGAAGTTGAATAAAAGGAAATACCACCAGTCTGCAAGAGAAAAGGGGCAACGGGAAATTGTCAAGCCACCTTGTGGTCAACGAGGCTAAGTTTCTGAGAATCAAAGTCTATTCGAAAGACCTGTGTAGGGTACCAGGGAACTCCGGGAATCTGTGTTCAAGAATAGCGCAAACAAAGCACTTCTTACTTTATTATTAAAGCGAACAAAATATGAAGTGATGTTCCTGGTGGGCTTTAGCAAATACAAGTGCAGCGAGATAACACACTCAGTGTTACGTCTTATCATGTTTGACCATGTGAAAAGAGTCGAGAATATCCTCCCCCCCAGGCCTGTGTCTCTCCTACAGAGATAAAGTGGACATATCATGGCGTTTCCATCATGTCCTTAAAGTGCATTCCCTTCTCCTGGTGTATACTAGAGTATTCTAGACGTGTATTCTAAAAGGCCCCCTGGTGGGAAGAACATCCTGCCCTCTGCCCCTTCCAGAGCTCGCAGTAAACTCACAACTTCCTTACACAGGCTCCTAAAGGGGATCGCTTTGTCTATAGGAGCAGTACAGAAGCTTCAAGAATTAGTTCAGACCTTATAAGTTTGTTCTCTATGTTAGATTTCCACTGCAGTGAAAGATCCCAAAGAGAAAACAACTTAAAGTAAGGAAAGATTCATTTCACTCCCTGATCCTGAGATTATTCGCATTACACCTGTGGCTCACCGGCTCTATCGCTATGGGCCCCGAGGCAAGACAGAAGTTCAAAGGGTGCCGAGAGTCTGTCAGGGCAGCAGAGTTTATCTCATGGTGCACAGGAGGCAAGAACAAAGGAAAAGGTCAGAAATTCGGTACATCTTTCCTGAGTGTGCCCCCAATGACCCATGTTCCCCCAACTAGACCCCACCTCTCAGCAACACCACGCTACGGATCCACCAAGATTCACTGATTGGGTCATTGATTGGGTCAGAGACCTCAGGAGCCTCTTACCTCTCAACAGAGGCACCAGCCGGAGAGCAAACATTCAACACTCGAGCCTTTAGAGCAAACACATCCTAACCAAAGAGCAGCACTGCATTTTGTAGGGTGGAGAACTGTTTAAATGCCCTTGCCTCTTGGAATCTTGGCCCCTGTAAGCATGTCAATTCTCTACGGACTGAAGTGATCAGATGAGGCCTGAAATGCCAACCATGTCAAGCCACATGTGGTAGCAATCCCAGCGCTTGGGAAACAGAGGCAGAGGCAAGCTCATCTCTGTGAGTTCGAGGCCAGCTTGCTCTACAAAGTGAGTTCCAGGACAGCCAGGGCTACAGAGAGAAACTCTGTCTCAAAAAGACAAAAGAAAGACAGAAAGGAAGACAGAAATATGGACAGGCAAAAAGAGAGAGAGAGAGAGAGAGAGAGAGAGAGAGAGAGAGAGAGAGAGGGAGAGGGAGAGGGAGAGGGAGAGGGAGAGGGAGAGGGAGAGGGAGGGAGGGAGGGAGGGAGGGAGGGAGGGAGGAAGGAAGGAAGGAAGGAAGGAAGGAAAAGAAAGAGAAGAAAGGACGGAGGAAGGGAGGGAGGGAGGAAGGAAGGAAGAAAGGAAGGGAGGGAGGGAGGGAGGAAGGAAGGAAGGAAGGAAGGAAGGAAGGAAGGAAGGAAGGGGAAATACTAGTAATGTCACCCTACATTGCTCCCTATGAAAAACTGAATCTGTGTGTCCCTTACCCAGGAAGCAGAGTCAAAGAATACAATGTGTAAAGTCAGACTGTATGAATAAGACGGGTGTGTGTGTGTGTGTGTGTGTGTGTGTGTGTCTAAATTTGCATTGGCTCTTAGACTCATTTAAACTGACAAAAAACTAAATACTGCCCAGGTCGCATGATGATTTAGTGATGGAGAAACAAATCTGGCAATAAAAGGAAGTAAGATTTACATTTTTCAAAAGCTAAAATAGAGTAAAATGCTACTCATCTTCGTCTGGTCAGACACTCTCTGCTGAGAACCTGATCCATTTCAAGAATGTTGACCTCTGTTTCCAGCTGCAACCCTTGTGTGATTGATATATATGAATACATAGCATTTGTCACATACTGTTTAGTGAGAATGTTTTGGATTGGAGGTTTGGCTGAAGATGATTTAAAAGCCTATGGGTGGTTTGGTTTGGTTTGGTTTGGTTTGGTTTGGTTTGGTTTGGTTTGGTTTGGTTTGGTTTGGTTTGGTTTGGTTTGGTTTGGTTTGGTTTCTTTTGGGGATGGTTTCTTGTGTAAACTGAAATCTGTGAGCTTGGTACAAAATCTTGTACTTTTGAGCTAATAAAATCGTAATAGAGGCCGGGCGGTGGTGGCGCACGCCTGTAATCCCAGCACTCTGGGAGGCAGAGGCAGGCGGATTTCTGAGTTCGAGGCCAGCCTGGTCTACAGAGTGAGTTCCAGGACAGCCAGGACTACACAGAGAAACCCTGTCTCGAAAAAGCCAAAAAAAAAAAAAAAAAAAAAAAAATCGTAATAGAATTGTGTTACAGTAAGTTCAGCCCACTTTTGTCATGGGTCTTGTCCCATAAAAGTAGTAGCGTTTTAAAGTACTCAGCAACTGGTACCCCAAAATAACTCAAAGTAAGTTGTTTATAAAAGGTTATCTTAAGAAGGGGGAGGGGAAGTCGGGCGGTGGTGGTGCACACCTGTAATCCCAGCACTCTGGGAGGCAGAGGCAGGTGGATTTCTGAGTTCGAGGCCAGCCTGGTCTACAGAGTGAGTCCCAGGATAGCCAGGGCTATACAGAGAAACCCTGTCTTGAAAAAACCAAATTCAAAAAACAAACAAACAAACAAAAAAAAAAAAAAAAAGAAGAAGAAGAAGAAGGAGAAGGGGGAGGGGAGCAAAAACCATCTTACCTTTGGTATGCAATTAGATTAAATCATAATGCCGTAATCCAGAAACACAATAGATAGAAGTTCCCGGCCGCGGAAGACCGCTGTTGCCCAACAAGCTGTGATGGTGACTGTTTCCTGTTTCCTGTTTCCAGCTCATGCCACTTCCTGAGGCTCCCTGACCGCTCACTCCTCTGCAAACCACCTCAGCAAGGGCAGCAGCCATCTCCCGGGTCTAAACCCCGTAGGAAGGTTTTAGCTGCACCGTGCTCAATGTGCAGGGCGTCCCCGCCACAGTTACTCTCAGACCATGCTCACACATTTCTTGAAAACCTTCAGCAGCCGCACAGTCCTAGTAGGACAGGCTTTTAGACCACTAACAGAGCAACGGAAGGTGAGTCCTTCCTGACCGGGCTCCTGCTCTTCCCTGGCTCCTGCCCTCACCCCTTTAGCCTTAGCCCTTGGTCTGCCTCTTCTTGGTTCCCCAAACCCTGACCAGGGTGAGCCGCTGAACCTGCCCAGCGCCCCTCCCCCTCCTTTCCTGCCTCATGCCTGCTCTCCCGGAGGCCTCACCTTTGGCAACCTTCATGGAAGCCTTGAGTTCCAACTATGAGTTTGGCGCTCTTGCCGTGTGCCGATGAGAGGCCAAAACGTTTAAGTTCAGATACCATTTTAGAGAACCTGACCCAGGTTAGAACTCAGATAAACTGACAGTTTCCAAGTTGCCCCCCAACAAAACCTGAGCCTAGCTCCAGTCTCTAGGCTAATCCCCATCAAGACCAAAATTGCCAGGTTACACCCTCAACAAGACCAGTGAGTGTCTCCGGGTTATTCCCCCACCAACAAACCTGCACCCCAGGTTACAAGTCCAACCCCCTGCCTAACGACCACCAGTGCAGAGGGGAGCAGAAATTAAGTTTGTGATATGACTCCCAGCACCAGCCAATTATATTAAAGGCCACAGTAGCTTTCCAATTAGATGCTTGCACATGTACTCCCTGCTTGCTGTTTATTATAAAGCCTTGCCCCCCCCCATAGACATCCAGGGCTCCCCCAGCACCCAAACTGTCCTTCGTGACAATGGTGCATTGGGGCGGGGGTCGAGCTGGCTCCAATAGAATAAAGACCCTACTGTGAGTTGCATCAGACTGGCTCGTGGCTGGTTTGGGGGGGGGGGAATCACTAATATTTCCCTGGCACTACACTTCCATGGGAGGCTCTAAATTATTCCTTCTTACAGTGTTACTGGGATTGTGAATCTTGTCTGTCTTGGCTGGAATAAGAAACCCAAGGTTAGGAAACCATATTCGTCCAATTTGTGTACGAGGACATTTGGGGGAGATCTACCCTGGATGTGGGCCTCACCAGCACATAAACTGGGAGGCTCAGATAGAGTAGAGGAAAACCAGAGAAAGCACTCGGCACAGGCACCACGTTCCTCTGCTTCTCCGCTGATGTGATGTGACTCATTCTGTTTTGCCATACCTATCCCAGTACCATAGACCCACAGCTCTGAAACTGTAAGCCAAATTAAGCCATCCTCCATCCTCAAGTCTGAGTTAAGCAGTTATCCTTATCAGGTGACCTGCCCGGTTCCCCACCTACAGACCCAGGAGACTTGAAACTAACTTTGACCAAGAGATATTTTTAATGCAGTTTCTGACATGGCATGATTTCTTTATAACTATCACCCCGAGGCTGGACACAGCTCAGTTGGTACAATGTTTGCCTGGCGTCCATAAAACCTGGGCTCAAGCCCTGCGTCGCATAAACTGGACGTGGGTAGCACACGCCTACAATCCTGGAAGACAGAGGCAAGAGAACCAGGAGTTCAAGACCTTAGTCAGCTGCAAATAAGTTCTAGAACATGGAGATGATATTACAGATATAATAACTGTTACTTAAGATTCTGTTTATTGGTGGGTAGTGGTGGCATACACTTTTAATCCCCACACTTGAGAGGCAGAAGCAGGGGGATCTCTGAGTTGGAGGCCAGCCTTTTCTACAGATTGGGTTCCAGGACATTCAAGGCTACACAAAGAAACCCTGTCTCAAGCAAACAAAAAGATTATGTTTATTGAAGTCTTGGGTACATGTTTTACAAAGCAGATTGTGCTTGGAGCCTCATAAAAGAAGAAACCTAAACATGATCCAAATACTGTCCATGATCAGAAAAGTGCACCACTAGCAACATTATCCTGATCCCAGATATGACGAGTCCTGTGGTTTTCTGCCAATATGACGAGTCCTGTGGTTTTCCGCCATCCCTTTACGGAGCAACCTCGACCGGAGGCACACTGATGGAAAGTCACGATGCCTAAACAAACGCCCAAGCGATCAAGGCCTGACCTAGAAGCTGTTCGACAGGCCTAGCTCAGCCCCACACTGAGCATGCCTTGTTCGGTCAAGCATCTGCATCTCCCAACGGTGAAGGGCGGTTCTGAGAAGTGAGCTGGCAGCCTCTTTCATCGCAGTCCAGACATCATCGAATGTCCTGACATAAACCTGGAGGGCAGAGGCCAGTCACTCTAAAAGGCCTCTTGTATAACCAAGAACCGTGCTCAACTCAGGACGCACGCGGCTGCCGCCAGTGTGACACGGCACACTGCTTTGCACTGAATTGCTTTTTAAATACCTAGAAAGCGTGTTCTGAAATTAATTATAAAAACATAGTATGGTGTGGGTCCATAACTGCACAGTAGGTTTATAATCATCGTCACAAGGCATGAATGACACATCACACTCTGCTGTTAGGATGGCAAGAGTGTCACTGGACAACAGGAATCTCTCTGTTCTGTGGTGGGATTGTCATTGTCCGTGTGGTCTGCCATTGGATGAACTGTATTGAGGTGATACACCATGATATCGGGACATTTTTAAAAAAAATAGTTTTCTGGCTGGGGAGAGACTTCTTTCTGAGTAGTCAAAGCAGCATGGTTCAAAGGTATCTGCAGATATGCATACTAATCAATCCAGAACAGTAAGTCTTCCATCTGGTCGTTGTAAGTCAGGACTCGGGAGTTCTCTGTCCTAACCCTCCCAGGACAACCAAAGACATGCCTAAACTTAGCACCCACTGAAATGACTGAAACAAGTCCACGTTACTTGCTTGGTTCTATGTTGTCCTCTGGCAGAAGGAAAGGTTCTGACCCAACCCTTCATTACTTCCTGTCTCCTGTGTCCTGACATCGGGTTTTTTCCTTGTGGCCCCAGGGTACCATGCAATGACTCCTTTCTCTAACACCTATATGACACACAACTCTACCAGACTAGGCCACTCATGAAAGATACAAAGCTAATCTTGAAGTCCAAGGGAAGTTTTCTACCAAATGCCAGAAGCAGGAGACAGCAGCTCTCAACTAAAAAGAAGCCGAAACTGTCTCCATGTTAGAGACGGGAGGGCTCAAGTTTTCTCGTTACAGTGAGCAATCTAAAGCGTTCCCCAAGCCAGTAAGTGTTGAAATGGTGGCCACAAGGGCTGGATTGGCACTCAGTTTTGACTACCAATTTTCAGAGGATCAAGAATCAAGGAGGGGAGCTGGGCAGTCATGACACACGCCTGTAATCCCAGCACTTGGGAGGCAGAGGCAGGAGGATTTCTGAGTTTGAGGCCAGCCTGGTCTACAGAGTGAGCTCTAGGACAGCCAGGGCTACACAGAGAAACCCTGTCTCGAAAAACCAAAATAAAAAAATTTAAAAAAAAAGAACTGTTCCTAGCATATAGATCAGATGACTTACAACCACCTGTAACTCCAGCTCCAGATGATCAGATGCCTTTTTTCTGACTTCTCTGGGCACCTAAGAGCATGCATGTGTACATACACACACAGACACAAGTACTTGCACACTAATTTTCATATATATATATATATCACCTGGGAAACAAACCCACTGGGCATATCTCTTCAGTATCCCCAGACAGGTAGAAAGATGCATCTTGAATGTGTGCAGCGCTGGTCTTGGGCTGGGGTTCCTGGCAGAGCACACCGGAGAAAGTTGAGCACCAGCCTTCATCTCTCTCGTTGTGGACACAATGTAAGATGCTTCCTAACATTCCTGCAACCATGTCTTCCCCACTGTGGTGAACTATCATATCCCAAGCGGGGAGCCAAAACCCTTCTGTAGCAGTCTGAATGAGAATGACCCGCATAAGCTTGTATATTTCAAAATTTGACCCCCAGCTGAGTTGTTTGGGGAGGTTTAGGAGATGCCACCTTGCTGAAGGACATAAGTCACACAGTGTGTGTAGGGGAGGGGGTGCTGTGAGGATAAAAAGCCTCGCCTACTTCCAGTTTGCTCTCTGTTTTGAGCCTGTGTTTGAAGATGTGAGTTCTCAGCTTTCTGTCCCTGATGTTCCTGCCCCCAGCTGCCGCCACACCTGCTGCCCACAGCTGCCACCATACCTGCTGCCCCCAGCTACTGCCACACCTGCTGCCCCCAGCTGCCGCAACACCTGCTGCCCCCAGCTGCCGCCACACCTGCCGCACCTGTGGCCCCTGAGGTGCCCCATCACAATGGACTCTCATCCCTCCTAACTGATACAACCCAACAGCAAACTAGCACTTCCTGTCTGAAGTTTCACAGTGAATTAAGAGAATGTCGTCAGTGCAGAACACAGTTGCTGGATGCCTCAGAGAAAACATCTCAGACTCTGCTGGAAACGGTGTTCATCTCTCCTTGTTTCCCCACTGCCAGGTCTTTCCTGACGTTGTATGGAGATGTCTGAAGGCCCAGGGTGATGACTGAGGAAGGGAGGAAAGGTGGCTGGCTCTGCCACTGTGCCTCTGAAATGCTGGCCCCACCCCAGGCCCCTCCTCTCTCTAGTCATCCAGGTAGTTAGTTAACCGACCCCTAGGAGAACTCTTATTGGTCTCAAAAATCTAAACCTCACAGCAAGTATGTCTCTCAATAACATAAGTTTGTGGTCAGTATTTGTGATAGCAAAATGAATACCTCTAAGTATGTTCACAGAATTCACTATTGCACCTGTGAAAAAGATCTCAATTGTTTTTAAATAATTGATAGGATACAAGATTTCTCTCTCTCTCTCTCTCTCTCTCTCTCTCTCTCTCTCTCTCTCTCTCTTGAGACAGGGTCTCTTTGTGTAGCCTTGGCTGTCCTAGTAGACCTTGCTGTCTTAGCACTTGCTTGGTAGACTAGGCTGGCTTTGAACTCAGAGATCTGCTGCCTCTGCCTCCTGAATGCTGGGATTAAAGGTGTGTGCTGCCCGCCGCCACAGCCACCACCAACAACACCCGGCTCAGGATTCAAAAGTTTTAAGAAAAGGGCTGTGGCCCCAGGAGAGCTACATGCCTTCTGGATGTTGCTGACACTGAGAGACGATATTAACCACATCCAAAGCAAGGATCTAGTATTCATAGCCATTTTTGATGACCAAGAAATGATCACTGAGCCAGACTGGCTCTTACAATGTAAAAACACAGAAAAGTGCTCCAACTACTCAAGGGCTCTGGGAGACTGAGAGGCTGCAGAGAAGACAAACATTGCATGGAGTGTGTCTGTCATCTCAGCACTTAGGAGTCAGATGTTGATAGATTTCTATGAGTTTAAGGCTCACCCTGTCTTACACAATGAGTTCAGACCCGCGGAGGCTACATAGTGAAACCCTGTCTAGAAGAAAAAGAAGAAGAAAAGACAAGGCAGAAAGGTAGACAGGAAGGGAGGGAGGAAGGAAGGAAGGAAGGAAGGAAGGAAGGAAGGAAGGAAGGAAGGAAGGAAAGGAGGAAGGAAGGGAGGGAGGAAGGAAGGGGAGGGAAGGAGGGAGAAAGGAAGGAAGGAAGGAAGAAAGAGAGGGAGGGGGAGGGAAGGAGGGGGAGGGAGGGAGGGAGGGAGGGAGGATGAATGAATGAATGAATGAATGAATGGACAACAGGGTTTAGCAGTGGAAGTTCAGCAAGATTGAACCCCAGAGATAGAACCCCAGAGTTGTTCCAGGGACCGTATGCAAACACTGAATGTGGTCTGTATTGAGGGAGTCCAGAGCCAGCACGCGTGTGCTTTTCTATTATGGGAAAGCTGGCCAAGTTAGTATATCACAATCCTGACATCTCCTCATATCCCTGTCATGAACCATTTTTTTTAATAAATAGCCAGAAAAAACACAGCAAGAGAACCAAGCGTCTCTCAAAGGCTCCGTCTGTTTTCTGTTGCTATAGCTGAATAGCTAAGACTGAGTATTTGTAAAGGTCTACTAGATCGTGGTTTTGCAGGTTGGCGGAGCCAAGAGCCTGGTGCCACCGCATGTTCTACATGGTAAGGGCTTCTGCCTGGATCCTGACATGGTAAAGACCAAGCCTGACAAAGCTGGCTCTGTAAGAAAGCCACTACTCAGGCCATAATCAAAACAACCCTAATGGCTTGATCACCCTGAAAGGATGCTGCCCCTTAACGTCACTGTCCAAGTGGCCAACTTTCTCATGCGTTAATTTGGGATGGACATGTTCAAACTTCTGCACCTGTTCGATTTAGGAGAACCTTAAGCTTGAACAGAAAGCAAGTTCTTTTTATCTTTAAGACCCAATATCCACACAGCTCCAACAGTGTTCTTCGGGCCACCATGTTTATGACAACCTCAACCCACATCCTTCTTACTAGCCACAGCCTATAGCACTGATGCTAGGACTGATAAAAGGCAACAGTAACAGCCTCTCTGTTGTTCATAAATGAAGAGCTCATTGGAGAAACCATTCGCTTCAACCAAAGTCAGTTGAAGACCTAGAACCCAAACAGATCGAATCATCCTTTGACTCCTTTTCTTTGTAAGCATCTAAGTCTTTTCTGTTGGAGGAGTTCTTCCCTAGTCTCTCCAGACTTAGAAATAACTTCCACAGAAAAGCAGCAGCGGTAACAGGCTCGGGCAAGAGAACTATCCTGGCAGTGTTTGGTGGCACGCTCCAACAGTCCCAGAATCTGGGTGGCCAAGAGGATGACAAGTTCTGGGTTGTCTTAGTCTACACAATGAAACCAAGACCAAAAAAGAAAAAAGAATGATTTTTTTTTAAACAATGCCCAGAGACCTTCTTCCTCTGGTCAAGGCAGCAGTGAGACAGACCAGGTGTCAGAAGAGAAAGAGTCTACGAAACATCAGAGAGTCCACCCAGAAATGCTAGACGTCAAAGTAGTAGTGACCTGAAGGAGCTCGGGGCTGAGGGGGACACAGGACAACTGTTTAGGGTTGCAAAATAGTGCCCGCTTTGATCAAAGCCATAGTTACATGTATGGGTGCACATACGCAAAGTAATCACCTAACTGCTTAAGATTTGAACAAACCTGTACATCTAAACCAGACCCCAAGAACAAAGCTAAAGATAGAAGAGCCACACACATATGAACCCATTTTCTAAAGCAGAATTACTTTCAGCCTTTCCCTAATTCTCCTGATTCCTGAAAGTGATATATTCAGAAGACAAAACATAGGACCAACCCAAAATAGGCAGATGTTAGTACTGAGGCTGACTTGTCCCCTCCTCCCTGATACCCCAGACAAGGAAATCAGCTCAAAAAGACAGAGTGAAAAGGCCCAGACGCAGTCAAAAGAAACCATCCTGATCCCCACCCTCAATTCTATGCATGACAGCATCCATCTCCCAAAAGAAACTACATCTGAGAAGGCATTGCCCCTTGGCTTTACATCCACTGGCCGACAGCTGGACACCTGAGCACGCACCTGATAAGCCCAGATTGGTAGCGGCCCTGGGGTAATCATCCCGGACACAATTTCACCACAGTGGCCACTGCGTCCACGGATGCATGGGTTTATCACTGGAAATGTGCCAAGTTACATTCTTTCCAGTAGTGATCCCATATTATTTCAAACTGAAGAAATAATTCCTTTGAGGGGATCAGTTAAGACTAACCATGAGAACAAAAAGACAGAGCTTGTCAAAGACTGAGACGTTGCCCTATCTCCTGGCTTCTTCTCTTGACGTGAGTACACCTCAGACACTACTCAGACAGCCGGATTGATTGTTCTCTGCTCTCTGATGAGGAAGAAGGCTGTATCAGGAGATAGAAAAATTTAGATGAGCTCTTTCGTTCCCGTATTTAATATTTTGAAATGTAGGGCAGTTGGAAATCCAGCAGAGCCGTGACAGGTAAAATGTACGTGGGGATGCTGCCGAGGAAAACTGGAATGTCTCAGTTCATAACAGCACTCTTGCAAACCTAGGAAAGAGTCCCAAGAAAGACCCAGAACAACAGAGCCTGAAACAAATCTAGCAGATCCTATAAGGGAGACTGTGCCCCCTTGACCCAGAAGGACTTGCAACCCCTCAGGCAGCCCAGTGGTCTTTAAGAGAAAATCTTCGGAAACCCCACTGCCCGAGCAGAACATGGATAGAAAGAATAGAGACCTCTGGGGAGAGATGGCTGTGTGGTCACCTGAGCAGATGACACAGGTGACAGCAGCATAGGCTTTGCCACGCCCCCACAATGAGAGGAACATGGAAAGTTTCCCCTGCACATTCTCTTAAAGGCACACAGTGTACTGCCTGGTTTTGTTTGTCAACTTGACACAAGCTGGAGTCATCACAGAGAAAGGAGCCTCCCTTGAGGAAATGTTTCCATGAGATCCACCTATAAGGTATTTTCTCAGTTAGTGACCAAGGTGGGGAGGGCCCGTTGTGGGTGGTGTCATCCCTGGGCTGGTAGTCCTGGCTTCTATAAGAAAGCAGGCTGAGCAAGCCAGGGGAAGCAAGCCAGTAAGCAGCATTTCTCCATGGCTTCTGCATCCACTCCAGCCTCGTTCCTACCCTGAGTGGGTTCCTGTCCTGACTTCCTTTGGTGATGAACAGCAGTGTGGATGTGTAAGCTGAATAAACCCTTCCCTCCCCAACTTGATTGGTCGCGATGTTTTGTACAGGAATAGAAACCCTGAGTAAGGCACACCGTGTAGTCAACGATGAAAGTGAAGGAAGCCTGCACAGACAAGAACGAACTTCGGGACAGTTGCATGTGTGCACCCGGGGATCAGGTGGGATGACAGTCACTCCTCGACTCCAGTGACGACCCATGACTTAAGAACCACCCTGATCTGTCTTTGCCTCAAAAGTCCAGCAATGGGAACTGCCAGGCAGAGGAGCAAGGGCATTTCTAGGCAAACTGAGTCCAGCCATCTGAGGAGGAGAGACTGCTAAGGGAGGGGGGGGGTCAGGTGGCTAAGGGGGTTCACATGTGACGTCCCAGTACTCAAGAGGCTCAGACAGGAGGGGTGAGAGTCCAAAGTAAGACCCTGTCTCAAAACCGCAGAATAGAGATGCAGTCAGAGAGCAGGGCACTAGCTAAGCACGCAGAAGGCCCTGGCTTCCACCCTCCATCCCAAAGCTATGACTTTTTTTTTAAAAAAAAAAAATGTGCTTTGGTATTTTACCTGTATGTATGTGGGTGTCAGATCCCCTAGAATTGGAATTATAGATGTTTGTAAACCGAAATGTGGTTGCTGGAAATTCAACTCAGGACTTCTGGAAGAGCAGTCGGTGCTCATAAGCATTGAGCCATCTCTCCAGCTCTAAAACTAGGTTTTGTTTGTTCGTTTTCTTTGTTTAAAGATTTGTTTGTTTGTTTGTTTGTTTATGTATATGAGTACACTGTAGCTATCTTCAGACATACCAGAAGAGGGCATCGGATCCCTGCCCCCCTTACAGATGGTTGTGAGCCACCATGTGGTTGCCAGGAATTGAAGACCTGGACCTCTGGAAGAGCAGTCAGTGCTCTTAACCACTGAGCCATCTCTCCAGCTGTTTGTTTTTCAAGATGGCATTTTCCTGAGGAGTCCTGGTTGTCCTGGAACTCACTCTCTTATAGAGATCTTCTTGCCTCTGCCTCCTGAGTGCTGAAATTAAAGGCATGCAACCACCACACCTGGCTCCAAAACTATGGGTTTGTTTTTTGTTTTTTGGGTTGTTTTTTGTTTGTTTTAGTTTTTGGTTTTTTGAGACAGGGTTTCTCTGTATGGCCCTGGCTATCCTGAAACTCACTCTGTAGACCTGAAAGTATGTTTTTAATAAAGTGGAGTAAAATAAAAGTAAAAGGCAGTGCAGATCTCTGGTCCCTCTGCTAGAAAACAATGTACTGAAGTAGTGTCAGGGCTAAATTGAGGTTAAGAAAAGGTGCATTCTCCTTTGTGTTTTAGAGACAGGTCCCAAGTGCAGGCCTGTCTAGTCTGTAGCATTGTTGCTAAGCAAACCAGGCCAGACTGCTTCTGCCTCCTGAGTGCTGGCGTCGGTAGAATGCTTTTTATTTCTTTTGTTTCTTCATGATCTGAGTGTCTTATAATAATGTGTTGTTTATGGCTTGCATTTTTATTATTATATTTTATTACCTAAAACAATTTTCAAATTTAAATATATTTTGATCGTATCCTCCCCCTCCTCCGAGGGCCTCCACATCCTCTCCCCTCCCTGCCCAGCCAACTTTAAGTTGTTTCACAAAAAAGAAACAAAAACCCAGTATAACAACAAACCATCACATCTGTCAAGGGTCTATACTGTCAAGACAAAGAATTGCAAGTAAATATTTCAAAAGAAAGACAATGTCTGTCTTCCCTGAGTAAAATTGTTGAAATAATTTTCTTGTGTGTGTGTGTGTGTGTGTTGTTGATGATGATAAATTTAAAACTGGGTAAGGCTACACATGCGTATACATAGGCTTTTCTTTGTTTGTTTGTTTTTAAGAGCCAAGTGTGGTGTTACACAACTATAATCTCCACCATAAAAGTTTGTATCGGGAGACTTCGGGCACAAACTCTGCAGCCAGTCCCACAACCCCCAGAGGAAGCTCTACTCCCAGGCGCTCTAACACGCCCAGGATCATAGGATCCGAGGTGAGGGGGACACAATATCTGTCCCAGCACCAGGAGTTCCTGGGACCAGAAGGACCCAGGCACGCAGGAACTCTGCTCCACCAGTGGCACAGGTTCCTTTCGATCTGTCTGGGCCAGTGCCCTGAGCAGACCTTGGACGCAAACTGCAGCCAGTCCCACCCAGAGGAAGCTCCACTCACAGGCACTTTTACAGGCCCAGGATCCCAGGATCCCAGGATCTTTATCACACCAGGATCTCAGGGTCCCATAGACAGCTTGACTCCCAGGAGCTCAGACACAACCAGGATCACAGGAAGAACAGGCTCCAGTCAGATATAGCAAGGGCAGGTAGCACTAGAGATAACCAGATGGTGGGAGGCAAGCGTGAAAACATAAGCAACAGAAACGAAGGTTATTTGGCATCATCAGAACCCAATTCTTCTACCATAGCAGTCCTGGATGCACCATCACACCGGAAATACACCATCACACTGGAAAAGCAAGATCCGGTTCTAAAAATCACCTCTCATGATGATGATGGAGAAATTTAAGAAGGACATAAATAGCCGGGCAGTGGTGGCGCACACCTGTAATCCCAGCACTTGGGAGGCAGAGGCAGGTGGATTTCTGAGTTTGAGGCCAGCCTGGTCTACAGAGTGAGTTCCAGGACAGCCAGGACTACACAGAGAAACCCTGTCTCGAAAAACCAAAAAAAAAAAAAAAAAAAAAAAAGGAAAAAAAAAAAGGACATAAATAACTCCCTTAAAGAAATACAGGAGAACACAGGTAAACAGGTAGAAACCCTCAAAGAGGAAACACAAAAATCTCTTAAAGAATTTTAGGAAAACACAAAAAGGAAAAGGAAATGAACAAAACCATGCAGAATCTAAAAATGGAACTAGAAACAATAAAGAAATCGCAAAGGGAGACAACCCAGGAGCTAGAAAACCTAGAAGAGAGATCAGGAGTCACAGATGCAAGCAAGCATCGCCAATAAAATACAAGAGGTAAAAGAGAGAATCTCAGGTACAGAAGATACCATAGAAAACATTGACACAACAGTCAAAGAAAACACAAAGTCTAACCCAAAGCATCCAGGAAATTCAGGACACAAGGATAGGACCAAACCTAAGGATAATAGATACAGAAGAGAGTGGAGATTCCCAACTTAAAGGGTCAGTAAATATCTTCAACAAAATTGTAGAAGAAAACTTCCCTAACCTAAAGAAAGAGATGCCCATGAACATACAAGAAGCCTATAGAACTCCAAATAGGCTGGACCAGAAAAGAAAATCCTCCTGTCACATAATAATCAAAACACTAAATACACTAAACAAGTAAAGAATATTAAAAGCAATAAGAGAAAAGGGCAAGTAACATATACAGGTAGACCTATCAGAATTACACCAGACTTCTCACCAGAGACTATGAAAGCTAGAAGATCCTGGGAAGATGTCATACAGACCCCAAGAGAATACAAATGCCAGCCCTATACCCAGCAAAACTCTCAATTACCATAGATGGAGAAAAAAAGATATTCCATGACAAAACCAAATTTACACAATATCTTTCCACAAACTCAGCCCTACAAAGGATAATAAATGGAAAACACCAACACAAGGAGGGAAACTACACCCTAGAAAAAGCAAGAAAGTAAGCTTTAAACAAACCCACAAAAACAGAATTCCACCTCTAACAACAAAAATAACAGGAAGTAACAATCACTTTTCCTTAATATTTCTTAATATGAAAATTAATATTATCATCATATCCTAATGGATTGAAATTCAAACTATGAGGAATTAGAAATTTGTTGGCTGTCACCCAGTGGTCTCTCTAATTTGGTAATTGGAGAAATATGTCCAATATTGCACAATCCATAGACATTGTCTGCTTGTTTGTATGTGACAGTGTCTTGCTGTGTATCACATAATAGTCTTGAAATCATGCTTCTCCTATCTCAGCCTCCCTATTAGTAGGATTGTTTACTTGATGTTTTTACACTATATTATGGTTTTCAGAACAGCTTACATATTTCAAAATTATTTATACAGCCAAAAGAAATGTAAACAATTAATTTGGGAGGTAGCTTATAAGAGAACAACAAAGAGTGAGGTTGGATGTTTTGCTTGATATTTATAATTATTGTATCAATTTTGAAGATGACCCTATAAGTTACTTTTTCTGAGATGAATGCTTTTCAAAATCATCACAGCCAATGAACCAGAATCTTACCCTCACCTAATGTCTGTGCCACCCTTCAAGCAGAACCATTGTTCATTGGAACAGTTGATGAATGACTTCATGGATAGACCATCTTAACACACACCATTTCTTAAATGAATGTAACCTGTTCCCTGTGGGCTGGGAATGATGACAATCCCTCAAGTCAAATAGCTTTGCCCATAGCAGGAAATCTGCATCCAAATAATTGTGCCTACAATTCATTCCTTGGCACAGCAGAACTGTCAACTCTTAGCTTAGCTACTATGGAGGTAAAATGCTTTTGGAGATGTGAGGGACATTGAAGTACAGCCTTATTACAATGAACTCCGATGTCTAAAAATTGTTCTTATTTTGGGTTTGTACCATAGTAAGAGTCAAGATTTTTAAGCTCTACTAAAAATGAAACAAACAAACAAGAAGACTTTATCTTTATGAGTTCATTTAATAACATATCCATCAATTTTATGATTGGTATAAAAATATATATTGTGTTGAGTAAAATAAAAAAATTAAAATAAAAAAAATCACATACCAAAAAAAAGTTTGTATCAGGTAGATTATTAATTAAAGGTCAAAGTTTTATAAAACTTTGTTTTATTATTTAAAAAAAAGAAAGGAAAAAGAAAGGAAGGAAGGTGAGAAAAGCCAGGGAAGAGGAAAGAGAAAATATAAATTGGCTGTACCACACTTGCAGGACTGAATGACAGACAGAACCTGAGAACTCCAAGACAGCCTGGCTCTTACCCAGCTTCCCGTTCAGTTACATCAGTTGGCCCTCTAACACCAAGTCTTTGTCTATAGCCCAGGCCTTGACGTCTTTAATGAGAACCCTGGCACTACCCAGTCACCTACTCAAAATCATCATAGTCAGTCAGTCACCAGAACAGAGAAAGAACACAGAAGGCTTGAACTGACGCCCGAGAAGCCTTTCTGAAGACAGTGCCTTTAATCCTGCTGATAGACAGGAGAGATACTGTGTTGATTTGCTTTTAAACTTCAGAGCACACTTAAATCACAGCGATAGCACACCTTGAACCACAATGACAGCCTGACTTGATCTACAAGGTGCCTTCAGCACTGGAAAAAGCGTTCCCTCCAACGCACGAATCTAGGATGGGAGCTCTCACAGCTATCTGAAGGACACTGTGTGGGCCTGCTCACCTGCTATTTCACAACCCCTAATAAAACCAATGTTTTTTTTTTTTATTTACCCATGCCCTTTTAGCTTGATTGGTTAGCTCAGTGTCTAGGGGTCTGGCTGATTCTACAATTGGTTAGGGCTCTGGAGACCTCCCTGGGTGTGGGGGTGTCATTTGTTCTAGCTACCTAGTCTTACTTCAGGCCAGAAGACAAGGTACATGTATACAAGTACCCTGTATTTACCCATGATACTCAAAGGAACATCAAATCTTCATCCTTCAAGTAACATACTTGGAACAAATGACCGTTAAACATGGAAAAATAAGCCAGCATAGAGACCGACTTTCCATCACATGCAATTCTAGATCTCTTTCATCGTTTGCAAAATAGTAACCTCTTTTAATCCTCACAAGGCAACCTCCAGCTCTTCCCATGACAAAGGCCACTTCTTTAAACTCAAGTATTAAGCTAAGAGGAGCTGTTCTCTCACAGCAGAAATCTGTGGGATGACTTCAATCGTGGCCTTAGATGCACACTTGAGAACCCAAGACTTTAAAATAGCACAGTGGAGCCAGGCATGATAGTACACCTCTATAAATCCCGGTGCTTAGGAGACTGAGGCAAAAGAATTGCACATAAGTTCAAAGATAACTTGGACTATTTAGTTAAGTACCGGACCAGCCAGTACTGCAAGAGACTGTCTCAATAAATAAATTTTAAAAATATCTTCTAAATAGCATAGTGAACATTTCTGGTCCTAATGCTGATATTGTTATCCTACCCCAATTGCATCTTTTTGTTTTGTTTTGTTTTGTTTTGTTTTGTTTTGCATCTTTTCATTTAAGTATTGTCATTTGAAACATAAAATATCATCGCAGCCTAGAACATTGGGATATTTTTTTAAGATGTATTTATTATTATAAATAAGTACACTGCAGCTGTCTTCAGACACCCCAGAAGAGGGTGTCAGATCTCATTACGGATGGCTGTGAGGCACCAGATGGGATTTGAACTCAGGGCCTTTGGAAGAGCAGTCAGTGCTCTTAACGGCTGAGCCATCTCTCCAGTCCTAACACTGGTAATCTCAACTTGGGGGGTGGGGGTGGGCGTGGCAGCAAGTCACCGCAATTTCACACCAATTTTAATGTTTGCATACAGCATTGTTTACAAATCGTTGGGAACTTTTTCATGTGAAATATTTATTTTATGTGTGTCTGTTGTGTGCACATGGACGTGCAGGTATAGACTCAGGATCCTACCTGCCAAGGCCAGAGGCTGATACCAGGCATCTTCCTCTAACTCCATCGCAGAGACGCTTCTCTGGAGAATTCCAGGGACAGGTTTGTGCCCTTTTAGCTTGATTGGTTAGCTCAGTGTCTAGGGGTCTGGCTGATTCTACAATTGGTTAGGGCTCTGGAGACCTCCCTGGGTGTGGGGGTGTCATTTGTTCTAGCTACCTAGTCTTACTTCAGGCCAGAAGACAAGGTGTCCTCAGTCTGGCTGCATTCGGCTGTGACTGACCACAGCCTCCTAGATCCAGGTTCTTATTTCTTGGAAACAGAAACTCAGGGCTGGTCTCCCAAACTGCCAGTTTATATCCTGTCATGGAGTCAGCCTGGCTCTGGGTAACTCAGTCCTCTCAACAGTCCCGCCTTCACAGGCATGTGCAGCCACACCCAGCCTTCTACACGGATGCTGGGGACTTGAACTTGGTTGTCTAGCTTTCACACCACACACTTTTATCCAGTGAGACATCTCTCCAGCTCCACATACAAAACCTTCAGAAGAAACAGAGCTTCTGAGAAAGGGCTCGTTATGCGAAACTTGCCCCTTCTCCTAAATATGCTCATCTCACTTAGCATTTTTTTTAAGAGTATAAAGAGATCAACGTTAGAGATTTACGGTAATACAAAGACACCACACACACCCAACTTCAAGTGAATTATAATCTTTTACTGTTAGCAGGTAGCAGGAAAAGGGCCTAATATGCAAACTCCTAAATCTAAAAACAGTGGAAGAAACAATGGCTGTTCACGGGCTGAGAGAACCAATCTCCCAAATTCCCAGGAGAAGGGAAAGGGTAGATGAGTATTCATGTCTGTGAAGGATGCCAGTGAAATTCCCTGTTCAGGTACATCCTGTCTTACACACACACACACACACACACACACACACACACACACACACCAGACATAATCCCATTTTTCAATTTACATATAAGAAAAATTAGGAAGAAAGAATATTGTTGAGATAAAACTAGAACACTTGGGACAAAAGCCAGGGCAGCTAGCTCTCTTTCCTTCCCCCAACCCCTGCCTTCTCTCTCTCTCTCTCTCTCTCTCTCTCTCTCTCTCTCTCTCTCTCTCTCTCTCTCTCTGTGTGTGTGTGTGTGTGTGTGTGTGTGTGTGTCTTCCACCTCCTGAATCTCCTCTCTCTCTCTCCCTACCCCCCCCCTCTCTGTGTTATTTTTTAAAGTAATATCACATCTTCCTCCCCCCTCAGGTATGAACCACTAGTACAATGTTGACCTGCAAGAGCTTGCTCAACTCCCATTCAATGAGGTGAAGGGTAACTTTAGTACATCACCTTCCCTGGATTTCTGGACTTGTAAACTTGCCTCCACCCATATCACAAATCCCTAGGCCTGGTTTAGTCCATACCTGAACAGATTTTATGTGTTTTTATAGTTGCTGAAAGGTTGGGTTTTTTTTTTTTAGAAAGTTTTTTTTTTTTAACATTTATTTTATGTCATCATAGAATAAGAGTCCAACCTTCAGGAGTTGGCTCTCTTTTTCCCTCACGTGGGTCCCAGGAATCAAATTCACGACACCAAGCTGGGTGGCGGGTGCCTTTACCCACTGAGCAATCTCACCAGCAGAGTTTAGTGTTTAAAATGAGGATTTTCAAACATGAAATGCCAATGCTGCTGATTAAAGAAAAACAAAAGTTCCAGAACAGTCAAATACAAGTCAAAAATGGGCGCCTGCCTTTGATCCCTTGTACATGTGAGTAGCTCACGGTGCCTCCCACGCCTCAGACACTGGGCCTCTCACAGTGATGAGCCCACGGTCCTCATGCCATTTTAATTTCTATTTCATTGAGGTTTCGTGTCTCTTGTGGTTTTCATCCTCATTTAAGCAATGAAGAAAAGTTGTTTTGCAATCTGACTTCCAGCAGCCTATGTTGAAAGGATGACACCCCCCCTCCCTGGCACAATTTTATCAGCAGAGTGTCAGCAAGTCAGACTTTGCACTACTCTGTGGCCGGAAGAGCTCCCAAACCATTGCCAACTCCCTAACAGCGTTCTTGCCCTCCCTACCTCCCACGAGATACATGGCACTAACAACGCCTACTGTTCTCTTACCATACATTAATACCAGGGCCTTAGTTCTGCCAATGGAACATTAGTGGCTAGGCATATCCAAAGATATGAAAGTCAGCTAAGGCTTGGACTTATCTCTGGACACCCAGGTAAGACTATCTGGGAGTGGCTGCTGAAGAGAAGATGATGAAACTGAAGATGATACTAGCTCACTACAAAAGATCCCACTTATTGGAAGGCAGCCCAGACCCACTGAACCCCTAAAGACTCACAAGAACTATAATCTGTTGTGTGATGCCGAGATTTCACACTTTGATTTTATATATATATATATATTTATACCATAGCTACCTGGAACATTGCCTTGTGCCACTGTGTTCCTGTTGCTGTTCAACAAACGCTTCCCAGGAAAAGGGGTGCTAAATGCCAAATATTTATTATCTTACAAAGTGTCTTAGTTAGGGTTTTACTGCTGTAAAACAGACACCATGACCAAGGCAACTCTTATAAAGACAAAACCTAATTGGGGCTGGCTTACAGGTTCAGAGGTTCAGTCTATTATCATCAAGGCAGGAGCGGGGCAGCGTCCAGGCAGGCATGGTGCAGGCAAAGATGAAAGTACTACATCTTCATCTGACGGCTGCTAGCAGAATACTGGCTTCGAGGCAGCAGGGATAAGGGTCTTAAGCCCACACCCACAGTGACACACCTACTTCTGCAAGGCCACACCTTCTAATAGTGCCACCATCTGAGCCAAGCATATATAAACCATCACACAAAGTCTGTGGGTGGGATTATTTTTGTTTTCTGTTTTCTAAGTCAGGATCTTACTATGAAGCCCAGGTTCGTCTCAGACTTAGCATGTAGCACAGGCTGCCTTGGAACCTGTAGATCTCCTAACTTAGCCTTCAGAGTGGGTAAGAGTCCTAGGTAGGTGTTCTGGCTCAGAATATGTCGTGTGATCACAGTAGTGTGATTCACAGTCACCCAGAGTGTGATTAGGGGACTGAGGCAGAAGGCTTGCTTCCAGAATGGCTAGCCCACAGGCTTACAGCAGGGTGCCCCATGTGTCCTATGAGCAGGACACCTAGAGGTCTCACCATGAGAAGTGCTTCAATGCCACTCCAGTGTCCCCAAGCAGGGCTGCTTACCGTGAAGAGGAACGCCCATGACTTGAAGGGCTAGTCTCCACACCACAAGCCCTTCCTCACCCGGCCTTACCATACTCTTTAGAAAAGGCCAAAGACCCCAACACAGATTCAAAGGCCAGAAAACCAGGCATCTTTCTATGAGATGGTGAGCTGAGATGACATACAGGCTTTCTCCAACACAGAATGCCATCCAGCTATACATTATACACATCCGCCATATGCTGTGTACATCCCCCTCCCAGTATATGAGTATAACAGCTACGGCACATGCTCATTTGTTCCCAAGCTCATCCTTGCCCATCACCACGCCAGGCTCCATAATCTAAGTTAGGCCCAGGCTCACTTACCTGTTGCATCTGAAATACCATTCTTGCCCTTGTAGAAGCTGTGCACGAAAAGAGACAGCAACCCGCTCTTACCCCCACTCCCTTCAGGCAATGGAATGGAATCCATAGGAGCTAAGTAAGGGATAAGATGTCAAGGCTGTTCGGTGCAGGTTGCCACTTTTTTCGTCAAGCATCTAGGAAAGATATTGTTCCTATTGTACAAGAATATACAGAGTCGCACCTGGAAGTCTGAATGTTATCCATAGTGAAAGGATAAAATGACCATAAAGAAAATAAGAGGCCGGAGAGATGGCTCAGAAGCTAAGAACACTGATGGCTTTTACAGAGGACACGGATCCAAGTGCCATCATCCACTTAGAGACTCACACTGTCTGTGACTCCAGTTCTGGGACATCCAACATCCTCTGCTGACTTCTTTGGGCACAAGACATGTACATGTAGGCTAGAAAGATTGCTTTACAAACAGGAAAGGCATGGGGCAGGAATAAAACAACTGCAGACCTGAGCAGTTATCTGTTAATGCTTTTGGTACATGGTGTCTGGGGAGTCAGGATGTTCTCTAAGGAACAGAGCCTTGGCAGTTGGCACCGTCCCCACCATAGCGTCTCTCAGGAGGGAGTTAGTCGCTCATCTACAAGGCTGCTGCTTCAGCAGACCAATCAAAGCCTAGAAGGCTCCTGGAGAGATGCTGGCCCCAGGTCCAAGACAAAAGCTCGGAGGTGCTGCTTCTGATACCAGTGAAGGAGGGAATGGAGGAGCAACAGCAGGAGAAGTTAACTTGTCAGTAGTTAACTCCGTGTCTCCCCAACCCCCCCATGCCCCCACCCCCTCCCTCGTCCCCACACCCCCATCCCCCGGTCATCCAGGCTGATCCCAGAATGTACTGCATATAATCTCACATTAGTCAAGGCAATCTGGTAATCTAAGGTGCAGCTTCCTATTCAGGTGATTCTAATTTGTGGCAAGGTGACATTATAAACCAAACATAATAGAGTCAAACACCTGCCGCATACCAAACTCAGCCGGGAATTGTAATCGTGGGAAACCAGTGTTCTTTTGGTCCAGGAAGGTACGGATTCGGTGAATGACACATAGACACCAAATACAGAGGTGTTTTAGAATCTGAGTGTATTTTTCTGCTTTGAGGCGAGAGCCTTTAAGAATGAGGGATTGACATTTCCATATCAAAAGATGTATCTAGTAAAACAGGCACAAGGAACAATTAGCATAACCATTTGACACAGGGAAATGTAAAATCAATCAGGTAAAACGTTTCCCGAGTAACAAATTTAGAAACTCAAACACAGACAACATCAATCTTCCTGATATAAACTTTTAAAGAGACTTCAAAGGACGTTTTTGTCAGACCCCCCTGAGTCTAAATGAGTCTCCACGAGTAAACTGTACCTGACACCTAGCTTTCGTCTGTAAAAACCTGAGGTTCCCTTTAAATCTATAATAATTTTGTATGGAGTAGGCAGGCCAAATTTTAATGCCTTTATAAGTTCTACATAGCCTTATTAACCTTTCATAAGTTTGAACTGCATTGTGAACCACACCTGGATAAGTCGGTCAAGAATGTTGTTTTGGCCAAAAACTCCCTAAGAGGGGTCTGCAAGACAAAAGCAGTTCCTCATAAGCTTCCATTGAGGAAGCTCTGAGCTTTGCACTAACTCAAATGTAAATTTAATCTGCCCAACACCCACCTGTCTGGCAAGGACATAGTATGAGGTTGCTCAAATGTAAATGTCTTCTAATCTGAGTCTTTTGTCTAAGACCAGATTCAACACCCACCTGTCCTGCAAGGACTTTGTATGAGAGTCAAATAACAAAAGGAACTTGTACTTTTAGGATTCCCGGAAAAATTTTACTCATTGTTTCATATTTCCATTGAGATCTCCTTTTTAATCTTGGGGATTAAATTTTTTTTACCTTTTTTTTTTGTTTTGTTTTTACTAATAAACTTGTGAAAAAATGGCAATAGGCCCATTCAGGCCATAGCTGTTTTTAACCTTTATCACTCTTAAAATTATCTTAATTATAAGCCAAAACTCCATAGGCAAAACATACAGAACATATTTATACTTTTTTTTTTTTTTTTGGTTTTTCGAGACAGAGTTTCTCTGTGTAGTCCTGGCTGTCCTGGAACTCACTCTGTAGACCAGGCTGGCCTCGAACTCAGAAATCTGCCTGCCTCTGCCTCCCAAGTGCTGGGATTACAGGCATGCGCCACCACACCCGGCTCATATTTATACTTTTAAGACCAATTATGAAAAAGCGAATGAAGCATGCGTTGCATTAGGCCATGTGTCGCTGGTTAAACTAACCTTTTCTTAATAACATTATACCTTTTAAATTATGTTCAATGACTTATAAGCCAATATTCTATATATATAGTCAAGACATGTAAAATATATTTATACCACTGTGCTAATTAATGCTTTTCATACCATAGTGTCAGAGCCACTCTCATTTACATACTGTTGGAAGGTAAATGTAATTATGTAAACGACTGAGGCAAAGCGTAGCAGTTCTAAGAAAAGAGTTTTTTGGCGAGTGACTTACTTCAAGATTCTTCTACATCTTATTTGCTTGGTTTTTCTTAGTCCCGGCTACTAGGAAGAGGGGAAGTTTGGGAGCAAAGCAAAATGTCAAGTGAGACTTCGGCTTCTAATTAGGGGTGTTCCGAAGGCTCCAAGAGACATTTCCCATCTCAGTCTGTAGAACTTTGTCTCACAGAATCTATTGGAGCTACTGCAGCAAACACCAACAGTCCCAGAATTTGGAAAGCTGAGGCTGAATGTTTGTAAGTTTAAACTCACAGTCTGGGTTACACACAGGCCCTATCTCAAGCAAGAGTGATCAATAGCAATAATTATTTAAGATTTATTTATTTATTTATTTATTTATTTATTTATTTATTTATTATGGGTATTCTGTAGCTGTACAGATGACTGTGAGCCGTCATGTGGTTGCTGGGAATTGAACTCAGAACCTCTACTCACATCAGCCCTGATCGCTCCGGCCCAAGGATTTATTTATTATTATATGTGAGCTGTAGCTGTCTTGAGACACCCCAGAAGAGGGCGTCAGATCTCATTACGGATGGTTGTGAGCCACCATGTGGTTGCTGGGATTTGCTGGAAGAACAGTCAGTGCTCTTAACCACTGAGCCATCTCTCCAGCCCCAACAACAGCAACTATAATAATGGTTGTTGAGCTCTACCCCTCCTTCTCATAGCCGTCACCATTTTGTTCCACACCTGCCAGCTATTTCATATTATTGCTGTAATATGCCTGCCAGTCACGGGCACAGGAAAGTAACTTGACTCAGAGCAGGGTTGTGCTGACCACATTCCCTGTTATGTTCCGTAATGTTCTGAGGTTTGTTAATCTTAAATTCGACAACCGTAAGTTCCACGTAGGACGGATCAGAATAAAAATCAGTTAGAACTGTTCTGTTCTAATAGCTTGAGCCAGAGCTGACCACTGGGCAGCACTTCCTGTACCTGCATATGAGCTCGTGGTGGGTTTTGCAGTTTTGGCCTTTATACGCTGACAATGAAAGATGTTCGTCATCATGTCTCAGCCCCCAGATTCTGAGCTACAGCCCTGATGGCCTAATGGTTTACTGAATGCTCAGTCTTAGGGAATGCACTCAATAAACCATCCCTGTCTGATTGACTTAGTGTTTGTGTGATTTATGGGATGACTCCTAAACCCCAACAATGGTGATGATCGTGGTGGTGGTGGTGTGGTGGTGGTGGTGGTGGTGGTGGTGGTGGTGGTGGTGGTGGTAATGATGGTGTTAATGATAGTTTAACCCAGAATGTTTAAGTTATGAAAAGCTTAGTTACATAATGTCACCATTGTTATAAAAGACAATCTATACTCTGATAATATGTCTTACCAAAATTTATTTTTTTATTATTTTTTATTCTTATTATATTTTTATTTTATTATAATTTATACCAAAAATATCATCTACATAAGCCCTAACCGTGAAGGAGTGTGTTTAATTTTTCAGTGGCTTTCAAACTTCTCGTCTTCTCAATGACAGCACTTGGGATTTTGTTTTGTTTTGTTTTGTTTTGAGACAGGATCTCACTACTTAGCCCTAGCTAGTTCAGAACTCTGTGTATACCAGCTGGGCCTTGAGCGTGGAGCAATCTTCATGCCTCTGCTTTACAAGTGGCCGGGTTATAGGTATGTGCCACCACGTCTGACTTGGATACTAGCTTTTAAGTTTGTTTTTGTGATAACCAATGAGATCCAAAAATCAGCCTAATGAAACTTAAGATAACAATGGCAAGGAAGGATGCTTGCAGCACATGGTGAGAAAGAGTGTGTTCCTTCTCCATCTGTCCATCATCCATCTATCCAACCAATAGTCTTCATCCTAGCCATGTCTCCCTTTGAGAAGCCAGACTTCAGTATAGTTTTGCTTTTTAATTCACTCTGATAATTCCTGCTTGCTTTCTGTCTGCACTAGGGTTTCATTGTTGTGAGGAGACACCATGGCCATAGCAACTCTTCTAAAGAAAACCGTTTCACTGGGGCTGGCTTACAGTTCAGAGATTTAGTCTGTTATCACCATGGCAGGAAACATGGTGGCATGCAGGCAGACATGATGCTGGAGAAGAAGCTGAGAGTTCTATGCTTGATCTGCTGGCAGCAGAAGGAGACTGTATGTGTCACACTTGACACAGTTTCAGCACATATGAGACCTCCAAGCCTGTCCCCACAGTGATACACTTCCTCCAACAAGGTCACACCTACTCCAACAAGACCACACCTCCTAATACTGCCTATGGGTAAAGCATTCAAACTGGAGTCTCTGGGGCCATTCTTGTTCAAACCACCACACTTTCTTTTCTCCTTTTAGATCTGAGCCAGGATCTTACTCTATAGCTGTTTGGCCTTAAAACTCAGTCTGCAGACCAAGGAAATCTGGAATTTAAGGGAATCTTCCTGCCTCTGTCTCTTTAATGCTGCAATTACTATGCTGAGTTTCTGCTTTTAGTCAAGTTACCAAGGTAGAGAGATTTAGATAAGTCTTAGTATTATTTATGCTTATTTTCTATTTCACATTCCCTGTCTTCTTCTAGACTATTTAAATGTTTTCAAGTTCCAAGCCAAGCATAGTGACTCAATTCTTTAATCCCCACACTTAGAAGACAGAGGCAGGTGGATCTATGTGAGTTCCAGGCCAGCCTAGTCTACAAAGTGAGTTTCGGGACAGCCAAGGATATTGCTCAGAGAAACCCCATCTTGAAAGACCAAAACCAACCAAACAAACAAACAAACAAATGTTCTGTGGAGTTTTTAAACTATCTCCATGTTAATTCTCAATAGGTCTGATAAAGATTGTGTGTATTTCCCTCATCATCTATCTCTAATTTTTTACACTGTACCTGGAGCAAGAATTGTGTCACCTAACTTAAAATGTAGAAGCCTCACTACCACACAGAAGCATTAACCTCCCTCATCCTTCACTCCATCGCTGTCAAATGTAGGATTCCATGTGCTCCAAACTGAGAATACAGCAATGTTGTATTCTTTGGTTTAAACAGCAACCTACAGTCCAAGAACCTAAGTTGTTTGCTTCAGTCTTTATGATTTCCTTGTTTCCTCAGGGAACAAGAGAAAAAACAGCACAGGACAGTAGATCCAGTTTGCTCCACCACTCAAAAAAAAAAAAAAATCATTGGAGCCCATGGTTTTGTTCTGTTTCTCTTTGTCTTCTGCTGTTCCTGCCACAGATTTGTCCCTTCTCAGCCATGTCATGGTTCTCACATTTCAAGAAGATTCCCCTGTAGATGAGCAAATGTCCAGGTAGTTCCTTCAATGCTTCCCAAGAGCCACCTGGGCAGGACACATAATGGAGTCTTCCCAGGAATCTACCTGGCTTTGTATTGTTTTTATCCTCTGTCACAGAATGCACATAGTAAAGACAAAGAACAAGAAACAGCCACTATGCTGGAATTCAACAGCCACTACCATACCCTTTTACTTCTGCCTATCCGTAGACACTGCTAAGTGTGTTGTATTTAAAAGAATGAACACTGCAAAGTGTCGAGCTTGCATGCATACGGGAAAGAATGTTGGGAACGTTTTCATCAGTTGGCTCAAACCATCTGACATAATTCTAGAATAACTGTCTTCAAGATTACATCTGCCAAGTGCTTAAAAAAACCCAGCAGTCTGGATTTAAACTTCAGTTTTAGGTCATGCTAATGCTTATGATCATCTCCCACCTTCTTTTTATTGGTGGTTAGCAGGATGGTTCTGCATTTGGTTCAATCAGATACATACAATTCCATATTAGTTACAAGGTCCAACGTAGTCCAGTCTTACCTAAACTAATCAGTTTCTGGCATCTGAAAAAATCTAGCTAAGGTTACCCACACATTCCATTTGGTTCCATATTCCAGTATAACACAAGAAGGACCATTTCTCATAAGGAAATTAATTACTTATAATGATACTTTGGGTAACTTTCATCATGACATATGTGATATATGAGGGTTCCTCTACATTCTAAAGTTTCTTAGTCCAAAGCCAAGGCCAGCTGAGGGTAAATTTGAACCTTTTGTGTGGATAAGAACTCACTGTGTAGCCCTAACTGACATGGAGCTCAAGTAAAACAGGTTGGTCTCAAACTCACAGAGATCCACCTACCTCTGCCTCCCAAGGACTGGGGATTAAAGGTGCATGCCACCCTAACTAGTTTGCTATGGAATCTAGTTTTAATACATAGCAAATCAGTCTGCTGGATCCTGGAACAATCAGGAAATTGTAAGACTATTACCAGTGGATTCATATAATTAAGACAGCAACTGCTATTTCAAATACTATTTCTCTTACTGCTTAAAGTTAAATTAAGAGATTAAGTGTGTTGAACCATACCGCTTGAGCTACATTCCAAGTGCCCACACAGTGACTCACAACTATCTGTAACTTCAGTGGTAGGGAATCTGAAACTCTCTTCTCGCTTCCAAGGGCACCAAGAATGTACCTACATGGCACACAAACATGCAGCAGGCAAAACACCCATTCACCTAAAATTTAATTTAAACACACACACACACACACACACACACACACACACACACACAATGTGTAACACTCTTATAAACCCAGTATCTCTTGAAGATGAGGCAGAAGGATGACAAGTTTGAGGCTAGCAAACAAAACCCTGTGTCCAAAAAACAAGCAGAAGGAGGAGGAAGAGGATCAGGAGAGGAGAAGGGGAAGAAGGAGAAAGAGAAGGAGAAGGAGGAGGAGAAGAATAAGAAGAGGAAGAGGAAGGAGGAGGAGGAGGCAGAGAAGAAGAAGAAGAAGAAGAAGAAGAAGAAGAAGAAGAAGAAGAAGAAGAAGAAGGAGAAGAAGAAGAAGAGAAAAAGGAACTCAAGCTCAATATATTGGAATTACCTAACAAACTTATACAACCGGATTTTCAATGCTACAACCCAGCCCCATCTATCTATTCTACCAAAGCCGCCTCTTGGCACTCACTTCTGGAGTTTCCTGATTCTTTAATTATTATTTGTTCAAAGCAAGTACCTAAAGTTGCACTGTGCCTCTGTTTACCTTTAGAACTTGAATCACATTCTTATATTTTACATTTAAACTTAAGCTTTTTTGTCTGATAAAAATGGGAAAGATGGTATAAAATGAATTTCCTATAAAAGTTAGGAACTAAGATGGAGCAGCCTACTGACCTGGGAGTCTTGAGCTCTGTCCACCGCTTGAGCTCCGCCCACCTCTGCAGCTCCTCACACCTTGTCAGTATCCAGCTTAATTCTCATCAGAATCACTTAGGTGTTGCATGCAGAAGAGAAACTGAATACAGGAAATCAGGGGTTGACACAAGTTTTGGTATCACTGATACAGAGGTCTCTAGACCACATATTTAGGAGTGTTGGTTCCTGGAACATCATTGCTGTGGAAGCTATCTCGGAGGTCACGACTGAAAAGATTGGATCAGATCTTACCACTATGGCTGGGATCCAGGATACAGATATTGAAAGCTCATCACGGCCTCTGCCACATCTGTATTTTAACACCCAGAAAGGCAAGCAGAGAATCGAAAAAAGATGCAGAAAAACTTGTAAGAAGAGAGCCAGAGCCGGGCGGTGGTAGCACACGCCTGTAATCCCAGCACTTGGGAGGCAGAGGCAGGCAGATTTCTGAGTTCGAGGCCAGCCTGGTCTACAAAGTGAGTTCCAGGACAGCCAAGGCTACACAGAGAAACCCTGTCTCGAAAAAAACCAAAAAAAAAAAAACAAGAGAGCCAGAGGGATGTCCACTTCCTCCTTTCAAACTCATCAGGGCTACATCTAATAGATGGGGCCTGTTTCATAACCAGATTCAAGACGCACAGTACGGTGGTCAGCCCTGTTCCCCACTTACCCTCACATTTATATAAAGGCACTGGGTCAACAAGAAATGTACAAGAAGCAGCACAGGCTATTCTTCCCAAGATGCTGCATCCCGGTGTACCTTTTACGAATACAGTAGACCATTTGAACCTCTTAAAATTACCCAGTCAGTGCCAGAAAAACATGATGAAAGGTGGTGTCCTTCGGAAAATTTATTTTTAGCAAATCTCTTCCATTGAAAGCAAGAGAGATGCAGCTCGTGTTACCTGGCAACTGTGAATATCAATGAAATGATTAAGCACCGTTTCCATTCATCTGCGAACTATGACTAAGCATTGCCAAATTTCCAACTGTGTGACAGTCCAGGGAAAGAAAGAAAGAAAGGGATCTGGCAGGGAAAAAAAAGCTTATTTGAATCTCAATATACAGATTTCCATAGCTGGGTGCTCTACTCTGGTTTCTGTTGCTCACATAAACAGTGTGATTGGGAAAGAAGGCATTATCTGCTTCCAGGTTTCCGTCCATCAGCAGAAATCTGGGCAAAAACTCAAGGCAGGAACCTGGAAGCAAGAACTAGAGGAGAGACCCTGGAGGAGTGCTGCTCACTGGCTTGCTCTCTGTGGGTCGTTCACCCTTAATTTTCCAAACAACCTGGACCACCTCCCCAAGGGCGGCACCTCCTACAGGGAACCAGACCCTCCCACGTCAATCATTAACATCTAGAAAATACCATAAAGAGTTGCCTGCAGACCAGTCTTATGGAAGCCGTTTTTTTTCTCAGTTGAAGTTTCTTCTCCCCAGATACACCTAGCTTGTGCCAAGTTGATTGAAGAACTCAGCAGCAGCACCCTATGCCTCCCCTGAACTTATTCACAATGAAAAAAAATATATCCAAGAAGTACCCACCCTGTGACTCGAATCGTACAGAATCTGAAATGTCTACAAACATTACGTACTGCAATAGAGCAAAGACACCATGTCCTATTTCCTCAACCTGTACATATTAATTTGTTATTAATACTATTTGATTAATTATGTTAATAATTAAATTAGTAAAATTACTAGAGGCAAAAGAAAAGTCCTCACAGGCATAGCTGGGTACAGAGCCTTGAGGTGGGAAAGATTATCCCGGCTCATCTGAGTGTTGTCTAATCACCATTTCACATATTATTCCTTGTAGAAGAGACTAGGGGATTCAACCCAGAAATGGAAGATGAGAAAGAGGAAGGGCAGAGGCAGTGGAAGGGGCTGGTGAAGGAGGCACTGGGCTCATGAACACAGGGAAAGATGCCACAGTGGTTTGTGGGCATTCTGCAGGTCAAGGACCACAGAGCAGAACTTAAAAGTCATGTTACAGCCTAGGAAAGGTGATGAAACATCTGTGTTTTATAAAATGATCTCTCTGTAGCCCAGGTTGGCCTTGAGCTCTCAATCCTCCTGCCTCAGTCTCTCAGTTACTGCGATGACAGGAGTTACCAGGGTGTACTACCACGCCTGGCAGATTTCAGAATGTGGTAACTCTGCTCTATGCAATCAAGAGAAAAATGATCCTGAATCTAAAATCAAACAAAGGTTAAAGGTTCCTCGGGAATCCACTTTATGGGAGCTCACAGTCTCCCATATCTCTGAATTTTCCCTAAGTACTGCAGAGGGCTCTGGAGTTTCTGTTAAACTCCGACAACCACCCCTCTACCCAGCATGGAAAAGAACAATGATTTCTTGCCTAAAATCCAGGTAGTTTGCTTCTTTTCTACCATATCCAACATATCATTCAATTCATCTAGTAGTTCGGTTTTATACTATTATCTTGCCCTTGGCATTCTCCGGGATCAGTTTTCCTAATTTCCTTTACACTTTGTGTTTCTAACACACACACCCCTTATTCCTATGATCTTATTTATTACACTTGTTTTAATTTCTCGGACTATTTAACCAGTTAATTCTAGCACATACGTAAGTCAATCTGTTTTCTTTCTCACACGGCACTTGTATTCTTCCAAATGCTCTTTCTCTTAATCTGTCCAGGCTCATTGTGTACCAGGACTCACCCGTGTCTCTTTAAATAAACCTGTAGTGTGTGCATGAAGGGGTGTGTGTGTGTGTGTGTGTGTGTGTGTGTGTGTGTGTTGCATATAAAGAGATAGATACAGATATAGATAGAAATGCAGATAAAGATATATGGGTTATTGGAGGCATACAGTTGGGTCCTCTCCCTCAGAATTTTGTTCTTTGGAAAGTTAGCTACCACTGTTTCAATGCTTTTTCGCAGTGGGTTAGATAGAAGACAAGAAAGACCAAGTGCTCGCTCTGAAACCGCACACTCCCTTTCGTGCCTTTGTGTCTCCGCCCGTCTGCTGATGTTCTAACCCACTTTTGGTTGCCTTCAGAAGGGAGCTTGGTTTGGACTGTTGCTTTCTGTTTAAAATATATAAGCATGGTAGTAACAACCTGGTAATTTCCAGACATGATTCAGTCATCAGAGACTCTGTGTTTGTGCCTGTGTCTGTGTGTATGTGTGTCCATGTGTATGCTTGTCTTTGTGTGTCTGTGTGTGCTTGTCTGTGTGTTTATGTGTGTGTTTGTGTGTCTATGTCATCTGTGTGTGTCTCTGTGTCCGTGTGTGTCTGTCTGTATCTGCATGTGTATGTCTGTGTGTCTCTGTGTGTGTCTGTGTCTCTATGTGTGTCTATCTCTGTGTGTATGTGTCTGTGTAGATCTGTGTGTGTACGTCTGTGTGTGTCTATGTGTGTCTCTTTGTGTGTCTGTATCTCTGTATGTGTTTGTCTGTGTGTGTGTCTGTGTCTATCTGTATATGTCTGTGTGTCTGTGTGTCTCTGTGTATTTGTCTGTGACTATCTGTATGATGTCTGCGTGTCTCTGTGTGTTTGTCTTTGTGTGTCTATCTGCATCTTTCTGCATGTGTGTCTGTATCTCTGTGTGTCTCTGTGTGTGTGTCTGTGTTTATCTACATGTGTGGCTGTATCTCTGTGTATGTCTGTCTCTGTGTGTATGTGTGAGTGTGTATGTGTGTGTGTGTGTGTGTGTGTGAGTGTCTGAGTGTCTGTGTGTGTGTGTGTACGCTACATGTGCACAGGTGTGCTAATGCCTATGGAATCCAGAGGCCAACCCCAGGTATCATTTCTCAGGCACAACCCCCCTTTTCTTCTTAAAGAAAGTCTCATCAAGTAGGCTAATGAGCTTGGAAATCAAATTCAAGTCCATGAGATGCAAACAAGCGTCCAATCAACTGAGCCATCTCTTGGCCCCATGCACTCTCCTGTTGCTGCAATACCCCAGACGGGCAGCATTTGATAGAAAGTAGACAGACAGTAATGAAAATCTCCTGTCTTCTTCTTAACCCTTTAAAGGCAGTGTGGATCCAGTTTCATAGATGAGGAAAGTGTAGTTGAGAGAGAAATCATGTGGGCTATGGACTCAGGGATCAGTGACACAAGGGCCCAGTGCCATCTCTGTCCCTCTGCTTTCTACTGCTCCACTGTGCTCTCTCCCAGAATGCCTTGCGTCGGCCAATGGAGTCTCTCTGAACTCTACCTAGGAGATGGAAGTTCTAATTTCCCCCCAGTCTCTCCCTCTCCTGCAGACCCACACCTTTTCACACAGAAGCCCTTTCTATCTGACCTTTGCTACCATTCTCAAGGCCACACCCTCCTCCCAGGCTTGTTATCTGTCCTTCGGATCGATCATGGCAGTAGCGTCTCGGGCTCTCAACTCCCATTCTCAAAAGCACCCTATGACCTAATGTCTAAGACTCTGCCCCAAACCAGCCATATTTCCACCTTCACTGTGTTCTTGTCACACACTGTGTTCTCCAACACACAACTTCGTAACCCTGTGATTTTCTGACTACTATTGTTTCTACATAAAATGAACTTCTTCTTTTCCACATGATATCAATCCAACTCATTATTCAAGACTTAGTATAAATGTCACCCATTTCATAAATCCTTCCCGATACCCTCAGGAAGCCCTAGAGACTCTTTATGAATTTAAATATTCCAAACAAAAAGTATACATACAGCAGCTAGAGTTCCTCAGCACTTGAGAAGAAGCATTATACACTTCATATTTTTGCCTCAATAATCACCAAAGTGGGATGTTCACTGCCCATTTGTTGGGCATAAAAACATTTAAAATGTTACTTTAAAAACTGGATTTTTAAATTTTTTTTACGATTATCATGAACATTTTTCATGGTTTTTCAGAACAGAGTTTCTCTGTGTAGCCCTGGCTGTCTTAAAACTCTCTGTAGACCAGCCTGGCCTGGAACTCACAGAAAGCCACCTGCCTCCACTTCCCAAATGCTGAAGTTAAAGGTGTGCACTACCACTGCTTGGCCATGGATTATATTTTGAGCACGATCTCCCCTCCGTCAGTGCCTCCCAGAGCCTCCCTGCCTCCATACTCACCTTCAAACTCTCTCTTAAAAAATAAATAAATAAAAGCCAGGCAGTGTCGGTGCACACAAAACCAGAAATCAAAATAAACAAGCAAAAGACCAATAAGACAAAAAGACCCAAACAGAGCAAGCTGAGACATAAAAGTCTATAAAAGCACCACTGATTTCATTTTATGTTAGCCAACTACTCCTGAGCATAAGCCCTCCTGGAGTGTGCTTGATATACGACCCAACAACGTTGCATTGAAGAAAACTGATTTTTTCCGTTGCTAGTGGGTATCAGTTCCAGATGGCTTCTTGCTTAGGGATACAACCCCAAGTGCACTTCCTTCTCTATCTGGGTTGACCCTGTACAGATGTTGTGCATGTTGTTACAGTCTCCGTGAGTTCACGTGTGCATCATGCTTTAACTCACTGGCACAGGAAAGGGCTTTTGAACAGGACACCATTAGCACAGACACTAAGACTAACAGTTAATAAGTGGGACCATCACTTGAAACTGAAAAGCTTCTGAACAGCACAGGACACCATCATTCGAGCAAAGCAGCAGCAGCAGCAGCAGCAGCAGCCTACAGAATGAGAAAAGATCTTTACCAACTACACATTCAATAGAAGGTTAATATCTAGAATATATTAAAATCTGAGAAAAAATACTTAACATCAAGAAAAAATAACCTCATTTTTGGATAGGGTTATTTGGTTCTTTGGGGTCTAACTTCTTGAGTTCTTTGTATATATTGGATATTAGCCCCCTGTCGGATGTAGGGTTGGTGAAGATCTTTTCCCAATTTGTTGATGGCTGTTTTGTCCTTCTGACTGTATCCTTTGCCTTACAGAAACTTTGTAATTTTATGAGGTCCCATTTGTCAATTCTTGATCTTAGAGCATAAGCTATTGGTGTTCTGTTCAGAAACTTTCCCCCTGTGCCAATGTCCTCCAGGATCTTCCCCAGTTTCTTTTCTATTAGTTTCAGTGTGTCAGGTTTTATGTGGAGGTCCTTGATCCACTTGGAGTTGATCTTAGTGCAAGGAGATAAGGATGGCTCAATTCGCATTCTTCTGCATGCTGACCTCCAGTTGAACCAGCACCATTTGTTGAAAGGGCTATCTTTTTTCCACTGGATGGTTGTAGCTCCTTTATCAAAGATCAAGTGACCATAAGTCTGTGGGTTCATTTCTGGGTCTTCAATTCTATTCCACTGATCTACTTGCCTGTTGCTGTACCAATACCATGCAGTTTTTAACACAATTGCTCTGTAGTACTGCTTGAGGTCAGGGATATTAATTCCCCCAGAAGTCCTTTTATTGTTGAGAATAGTTTTAGCTATCCTGGGTTTTTTGTTATTCCAGATGAATTTCAGAATTGCTCTTTCTAGATCTATGAAGAATTGATTTGGGACTTTGATGGGGATTGCATTGAATCTGTAGATTGCTTTTGGCAAGATGGCCACAGAGCTAAACAAAGAATTCTCACCAGAAGAAATTCAGATGGCCAAGAAACACCTTAAGAGATGTTCAACATCATTAGTCATCAGGGAAATGCAAATCAAAACAACCCTGAGATCCCACCTCACACCAGTCAGAATGGCTAAGATTAAAAACTCAAGAGACAACAGGTGCTGGCGAGGATGTGGAGAAAAAGGAACACTCCTACACTATTGGTGGGACTGCAAGATGGTACAACCGCTCTGGAAATCAGTCTGGCGGTTCCTCAGAAAATTGGGCATGACACTTCCAGAGGACCCTGTCATACCATTCCTGGGCATATACCCAGAGGATTCCCCTGCATACAATAAAGACATGCTCCACTATGTTCATAGCAGCCTTATTTATAATAGCCAGAAGTTGGAAGGAGTCCAGATGTCCCTCAAAGGAAGAATGGATACAGAAAATGTGGTATATTTATACAATGGAATACTACTCAGCAATTAAAAATAATGAATTCATGCAATTTGTAGGCAAATGGTTGGATCTGGAAAATATCATCCTAAGTGAGTTAACCCAATCACAAAAGAATACATATGAAATGCAATCACTGATAAGTGGATATTAAGGAGCCCAGAAGCTCTGAATATTCAAGGCACAATTAGCAAGTCAAAAGATTCCCAAGAAGAAGGAAGGAGAGGACCCTGGTCCTGAAAGGACTGGATCCAGTTTTATAGGAGAGTACCAGAATAGAGCAGAGAAGTGGTGGGGTGGTGATTGGGGAATAGGCTGGGGGGGTGGGGTGGAAGAGGACATATGGGACATATGGTGAGGGGGGCACGGGGAAAGGGGAAAGCCTTTGGAATATAAACAAAGAATATAGAAAATAAAAAAAATTGTAAAAAAATAAAAAGAATTTCATGAAAAAAAAAGATGTTCCTATGTACAAAATTATTAAATATTCTAAGTTTTTTTTCTGAAAAAAAAAGAAAAAAAAAAGAAAAAATAACCTAATTAAAAATGGGGTACAGTGCTGGGTGGTGGTGTCACACACCTTTAATCCCAGCACTTGGGAGGCAGAGGCAGGTGGATTTCTGAGTTCGAGGCCAGCCTGGTCTACAGAGTGAGTTCCAGGACAGCCAGGGCTATACAGAGAAACTCTGTCTCAAAAAAAAAAACAAAAAAACAAAAAAACAAAAAAACAAAAAAAAACAAAAAACAAAACAAAAACAAAAAACAAAAACAAAACAAAACAAAAATCAAAAAAAAAATGGGGTACAGAGCACAGAGTTCTCAAAAGAGAAAACCCAAATGGCCGAGAAACACTTAAAGAATACTTAGCCAGCAGAGAAATACACATCAGAACTATGTTGAGATGAACTATCACCCTAGTCAGAATGATCAAAATCAATAAAACTAACAACAGTGCATGCTGGCGAGGAGCAGGGAAAGGGGAGCACTTGCCTGTGCAGGCACCAACTGTTACAGCTCCTGCAGAGAGGATCTCCTGTGTACTGTGTGGAAGCACCCCCTGTCCATTAAAAGCTGATAGCCTCTGAGCTGAGGCGGGCTTAGAAGGTAGGAATGTTGGCAGAGAAAGAGATAGGAACTCTGGGAAAAGTCAGGCATGGAAAGATGTCTCTCTGGCCTCAGAGAAAATGGACGTATAAAACCGAGGAGAGATAACCAACGTGGCTCGTGTAGAGTAGAATGAAAAGGTTGCAAAAGCTATGAGCTTGTTGGGCAACGAGGCCAAGCTTACGACCTAGGCGTTTGTTCTTGAATAAGTAACCCGAATTGTTATTTGGAAACTGGAGCATGGGTGAAAAGCCCAGGATTATAAACTACTAAGGAAATTGGTATGGAGTTCTCTCAGGAAGCTGGAAGCCGATCTATGGCCACATCTAATGATACCATTCCTGGGCATGTGCCGGAAGGGCTCTGCTGGAGAGATGCCTGCTCATTCATGCTCACTGGTGCTCCATTCATAATATCCAGAAATTGGCAACAACGTAGATATCTGTCAGCTGATGAATGGATGATGATGACAGGTACCTTACACAATGGGATATTAAACTGTGAAGAAAAATAAAGTTATGACATTCACAGGTAAATGGGTAGATATCATCTTTGCATGAGACCACCGGGAAAATTATTCTCCTATGACAATGACTAATGATCCCAGGGACTCCCTGTGTCATTGGGAAGCTTTCTTTCCCCAAGTCTTGCCTGCATTGTCTTTAAGTAGCACTCATTTGATTGAGTTTTGTGTGTGTGTGTGTGTGTTTTTTTTTTAAAAAAGCAAGAGGTTAGGAAGTAGGAACAATGGAATAAATTTTATTTCATAGCGGGCAGCATGTTTAATACCCTCTAGATCAAAACAAAGAGCTGTCATGGAAGGATTGAGTCAGTGTGGTATTCTTATTTGGTATCAAAAACTCTTTGGGTTTGTTTCTATTTTGTTTCTTTGTTTTTGTTGGTTGGGGAAGGCGAGGGTATTATTGAGACAGGATCTGCTTATGTAGTCCAGGCTGACCTCGAACTCAGGAGATCCTTCCATCTTACCCTTCCAAGTACTGGGATAACAAGAATGGACAACCATATCTGGCTGTAATTTAAAACTTCTTAACTGATTAATTGTATACCTTTGACTAAAACAAACTAATTTTTTTTAAAAGACTGTTACTCTCCATGGACTTCTGAGTCTGCTTGTAATTAATCCTCTGATCAGTCATGGTAACCTGGAGTAAACCCTACCAAAAAAAAAAAAAAAGGTTTGGGGCAGAAAGTTATTTGTTTGTTTGTTTTGTTTCTTCAGTATCTAACTCTGTAGCCCTGCATGGCTGAGAACTTGCCAAGTAAGCCAGATGGCCTCAAACTCATGTCTATCCACCTACCTTTGCTTGCTAAATACTAAAATTGAAAGCATGAATCACTACACCCAGAGAGTCTATAGAATATTAAGTAAATAAACAACCCACTGAGTCCAACTTATGCAGGCCTTATTCTCATGGCTGTGGGGTTATCCTCTGGGGTAGGATTGACCTCATATGGGTCATACCCTTAATGAAAACTGACTTCTTACACAGGTGCCATTAACTGTCATTAGCTTTGCAGTTGAAGCCAGAGCTTGGGAGGACATCTCCCTCTTCCTAAAATGCTGACTGGCTTGATCTAGTGCTGGTCAAGTGTAGGCAACCACAGCTACTATGAGTTCAAGTGCCTAGGCTTGCTCTGTCCTGAAGACACTGTTTAATTCCACCACTCCCAGCCTCTGGCTCTTACAGTGTGCCCCCTTATCTGAGATGGTCTCTGAGCTTTGGGGTTGGGATTGGAGGTGATATGGTTGTCCTTTGTGGCTAAGCACCACACTGACACAAAGTCTCTGTGCATAGCTAGCTAATAAGTGAGTTTCAATGTGAACTAATATCCACTGAACAAAGGAAATTCTCCGATGAGGTCTGAGCTACATTCATCTGTTGGGAGAGAGAGAGGGAAAGCCTCTCTTCTGCCTGATGTATTTTAATGTTCAGGCTTTTAACTCTGTTCCTTCTTTCTATTTCATTTGTTGGCTTTTGTTTAGCTCTGAGGTCTCAGTTTGGCTTCTTTATAGGTTTTATGTTACTTTGTTTATATTTCACATGGGCACTTCATATATGAGTTGTGTGATTTCATTGACTTGTAAGTCATCGAATGTACTTCGACACTTTTATTTCTGAGTGGACGAGCCACGTTGCCTTGTTTCTTCATGCTCCGTGTGTCCCCACACTGATGCTTGCACATCGGACAGATGAGGGGCCACCACTGAGCGGTGGTCTTCAGAGTTAGAAATTGGCCCGATGATGTGTCTGTGCAACGTTTTGAGGCCGTGGCACCAGGTGGATACCTCGTTGTGAGTGTTTTAGCTTTTTCAGCTGTAATCAATGGCAGTGATGTTCACAGATGGCCCAGTGACACAGACCGCAACACTGTGACATTGCAACACCAGGTGTGATAAGGCTTTCTGAATAAAGCAGGTTTGCTGATTGCTCTGGGTACAATTACACAGATGGGTGTGTGGGTGTAGGACCCCTGTCCAGATCCAGCAGATTGGGAAGGGGTGGGGCCATCGCAGTGTGTCCGGGTGGAATTGTTGCTTGGTAATAAGACAGGGTTTCTGCCCAGACACCATTGTGGATGCCAACAAGCACTTGCTGAGAGGAGACTGATCTAGCTGTCTCCTGGGAGGCTCTGCCGGTACCTGACAAATACAGAGGTGCATGCTCTCAGCCAACCATTGGACTGAGTATGAAGTCCCCAATGGAGGAGCTAGAGAAAGGACTGAAGGAGCTGAAGGAGCTTGAAGCCCCATAGGAGGAACAACAATATGAACCAACCAGTATTCCCAGAGCTCTCAAGGACTAAATCACCAATCAGAGTACACATGGAGGGACCCATGGCATATGTAGCAGAGGATGGCCTTGTGGGACGTCAATAGGAGGAGAGGCCGTTGGTCCTGTGAAGGCTCGATGCCCCAGTATAGGGGAATGCCAAGACAGGGAAACGGAAGTGGGTGGGTTAGTGAGCAGGGGAGAGGGATGGGATAGGGGGTTTTCCAAGGGGAAACATGGAAAGGGGATAACACCTGAAATGTAAATAAAGAAAATATCTAATAAAAAAGAAGAAAGTGGACCAGGAGGGGCAGAAAAATCTAGATTGTAAACAAGATTAAATAAAATTTAAAAACAAAGAAAGGAAGAAAGAAAGAAAGAAAGAAAGAAAGAAAGAAAGAAAAAGAAATCTGAGCAAGTCAGGGGAAGCAAGCCAGCAAGAAACATCCCTCCATGGCTCTGCATCAGCTCCTGCTTCCCGACCTGCTTGAGTTCCAGTCCTGACTTCCTTTGGTGATGAACAACGGTGTGGAAGTGTAAGCTGAATAAACCCTTTCCTCTCCCCACCAAAGAAAGACAGGGTTTCTGACAGTATCTAAGTGCCACAGAGGAACCAAGCCACATTATTGGACCCAGATGAAATGACACTCTGTGTCCAGCGGTTGCATGGGTGACTCTGTGGTGTTTTCATCTGCTGCATTTCTCAGGGTGGCTTGCCCGACTGTTCTGAGAGGAGGCATTTGAAACTGTTTCTTGATGCTTAGGAGAATGGGCAGAGCCATGCAAACACTTTTGGGGCGCATCGTGGTGCTGACACGCTCCGGGATGTCTACCAGCTGTTTCTGCAGGTCTTGAATAGGCAGGTGGGGCCAGGCCATTCAGGGAACCATGCCCAGGTGCTACTCAGGGCCTTGAGGAAGTGAGAGCTTCTGCCTGAGGCTCCCAGGGCTGGTTCACAGGGTACACTAGCTACTTCATGTATGTGTGGTCACAATGGCTCTGTGCAGCGGCGTGGCTAAAGGGTAAGCCTAGGTTGCGTTCTTTCTCCATAGTATCATGGCAGTAAAAACGCACCCACAGCTTCCTGCTCTGAGCTCAAGGCCCATGAGGGCTCTTGGGTTCTCTAGCAGCAAAATGAAAGATGTCAAATAACACAAGAGGGGGCAGGTGAAAAGCCTTTCCTGTAGGAGCAAGGTATTCCGCCTTGTTGAGAGACGGGTGTGCGAATGCTGTGTGTTTAGTTCCTTTTTTAATAAATCTCTGTTTGGATGGTCTTCACCACTTCCCATTGTGGCTGGCAATCTGGCCCCCAACACTACAGTAAAGTAACGTTTGTTCCTCTTTTGTTTTCTGGTCCTTCGCAGTGAAGGAAGACGCAGCCCGGGTGCCTCTAGTCAGCCCCCTCACTAAAATTAATCCAATAGGATGATTATAATATTCAGATATCTCTGCTATTCACCACCTTTTCCGTGATTCTCTCTTGTCATTCGGTGGCATGGTTGTTTTTCAGATGTGTTCAAGATGGGAGTTTTGGGCAGGAGAGACCACTCTGTGGTTAAGAACACCTGTTGTTCTTCCAGAGGACCCAGGTTCGATTCCCAACACCCACATGTTGGTTTACAACCATTCATAACTCTAGTTCCAGGAGACCCCAATGCCCTCTTCTGACCTCCAAGGGCACCAAGCATACACATGATGCATAAAGACACAAAATAAAATGAAAGTTTTTAAGACAGGAAATCCATTGGTTTGTGGCAGACAGCATTGGGAACTAGATTTTAGGTAAATGGTTAAGGAGGCACTTAGTTCTTCTCTAATTAGTCCTTAATCATTTTTTAAATGACTGGCCAAACCAATCTAAATTAATCCAATTAAAGGTGTGGTGCTGCACACCTTTAATCCCAGCACTCATAAGGCAGAGGTCTGAGTTCGAGACCAGCCTGGTGTACAGTCATGGATACCCAAAGAAACCCTGTTGAACAACAACAAAAAGTTTTAGATTAGTGGTTCTCATCCTTCCTAATGTCGTGACACTTTAATACAGTTCCTCAGGCTGTGGTGACCCACAAACATAAAGTTATTTTGTTGCTACTTCTTAGCAGTGGTTTTGCTGCTGTTCTGAATTATAATGTAAATATCTGATATGCAGGATATCTGCTATTTGATACACACACCCCAGTGGAATCACAACACACAGGTTGAGAACCACTTGACTGGATTTAGAATCACTCAGGAAACACACTTTGGCGGGGAGTCTGTGGGGAGTATTTCCAGAGATGGGGCAAGACTTCCCCCAAGGATGTCAGCATTTTTCAACGGATAATCCAGATATAAAAGGTGGGGTGAGGTTAAAGGCACGTGACTGCACCTGCTTTCCTTTCTTTCCAAGGAGTCTGTCGACCACTGCTGCTTTGATCTTGTATTGACATTGAAGCCCAACTCTTCAGCTTTTCAACATGGGTCCAATGCCAGCAACTCTTCGGAGAACACTGAGGTTTTCGGCAGCAAACTACAACTATGATCTGAAGTATCCAGCTTAGAAGTTTTCTATCCAGTTTCTAAGTTCTCTGCCTTTCCAGCAGACAGATGGCTACAGAGAGATAGAGGGAGAGATAGAGGGAGAGATACAGGGAGAGATACAGGGAAAGGGAAAGGGAGAGGGAAAGGGAGGGGGAGAAAGAAATAAAGGGAGGGAGAGAGAGGGGGAGTCTCTTGGGTCTGTTTTTATGAAGAACCCTGTCTGAAATATTTTCTTGTTTTGTAATAGGTCAGAGTGTTATTCTAAACAAAGAATGACATTTATTTGATGCAGATATTTCTGGTTCATTTGAAGATCTAATTTTTAAAGGAAATTGTTGTTGACTTGATCCAAGTTTTTTTTTTTTTTTGAAAAGGTTAACAGATAGTTGATGAAAAAAAAAAAAACCCAAAACAAAACAGTTCTCTCTTCAAAGAGGATAAAGAATAATTTATTCTGGAGGTGACCTTGAGTGGCCCTGGCCTGGTACTGTATATTCAGATCTACCTAAATGCAATACTCCAACACAGAGGTGGCTTTATGGAACACTTATAGTACAGAAAGCTATAAATGAAAGCAATTTGAAAATATGATGGTAGAAAGATTAAATGGGCAGTTACAGCAGGCAGAGGAATCTCAACTAGAGGCTTCAGTTTCTATTTGAGAGCATTCTTGATTTTTTTCCACTGGTGGAGAATTAGGTTTTATTAAGTAACTATTGTTCCTAAGTTTTTTTAAAAAAAAAATCTGTTTACTGGGATGTTAGGCCTGATCCAGAGGTGGGCAAGGAGTGGCTCCCAAGGAAGCTAAAGACAGACAAAAGGAAAATGTAGCCAGTCTATCGGATCAGTAACATTCCAAACTCTCCACAGTCATAGAAGTGTCCGTGAGTTAATCAACCTGTAGAGACAGCTTACTGTTTCCCAGACCAAAGGCCCTGTGAGTTTGAAGTGATTTTTATTCATATCCTCTAGAAATTTCTGCAGGAGAATTTAGTTAGTTAGTTTGACTATTCTCTGTCTTTTGCAAGCCTCTGTACCAGTCAAAATTATGTGTCTGGAGCTGGGCAGTCTTGGTGGGCAGTTCGCTGTGTGAGAGTTCAGCTTCCACGAGCAAAACCTGTGATCTCGGCACTGGCAGGAAGACGAGAAAAGAACCACATTAAGTCTGAGGCTAGCCTGGTCTACATAGAGGCTGTGTCAAAAGATAGGAAGAAAGAAAGAAAGAAAGGAAGGAAGGAAGGAAGGAAGGAAGGAAGGAAGGAAGGAAGGAAGGAAAGAAGGGGGCAGGGAGGGAGGGAAGAAGGAAGGAAGGAGGGAGGGAGGGAGGGAGGGAGGGAAGTAGGGAGAGAGGAAGAAGGAGGGAGGGAGAGGGAAGGAAGGAGGGAGGGAAAGAAGGAAAGGAAGGAAGAACAAATGAACAATTCATGAGGGACTTCACACCACCCTTTCCCCTGCACCACACATTCAGAAATAAACAATGTCATCTAGAATAAAACATCTTCTTTGTGGCCGCCACAGCTCTGAATCTCTGTTAATCTAACACCTGCTTATCTAAAACTGCGCAGTTTTTAAGCTCTGGATTTCTGAACCTAAAATGAACAGGAAGCCCCACTGCGGCCCAAGCTTTCGTTCTGCACGTGATGCGTGGTTGAGCAAGATCAGGACTTCGACAGCCTCAGGTGCGTCTCAAACTAACAAGACCAACAGGATGTGTGTGGAAGAGTCCTCAGCTACTTGGACTCTGGCAAACCCATAGTACTCTGCCCTAAAGGTTTATCCTATCGGAGGTCATGTTGGACTCAGTCTATTCTCATCAGACAGCCAGTTAGGGTTTCAAATCTACTGGAGGCAAAATTATCTGGATGCAAAATAAGCAGCTTGCAATCTTCCTTGACTTCCTGAAGCAGCAGAGATCAGCACAGTGAGCTTAGGATCGTACGACCTCCGCCAGCTTCCCTGTGGGTGCTCAACTTGTCCCCACATCTCATCTACACTGTGAGAGGAATGTCTGTGAAGGCACAGTGACATTGTAGAGTTAATTTGAGTGAGAAACGACTCATGCATTAGGGAACATCAGACCAAAAGAGGCTTAATATGTTGAAACCAAAGGCATCAGAGGCAGGGGTTGCTAGAGAGAGTACAAAATTCAAATAAAGACTTCTCGATCCGTATGCTGGCGCACGCTTGTAGACAGCACTGTTGACGTGGAAGCAAGAGGACTGGCACAAGTTCAAAGCCAGCCAGGGATCCTCGTGAGAGCTGGGTCTGCCTGGGTGACGGCGTAGTGAGAGTCTCCCTCGGGAAGGTGGCAGAGGTGAATTAATAGAGTACTGGCTGTATTCTCTGCTGGTCAGCTTCCTGTTGCTATGACAAAATAAATTCAGTTGCATAAGCACACAGTAGGTACACAGTAGGGCACACAGCAGGCTGCTTCCATGAGTTCCACATCCTCAGATTCAAAGAACCACAAACTGAACATCTTTAAAAAAAAAAAAATTCTTTTTAAATAAAGTGCTAAGCCGGGTGGTGGTGGCGCACGCCTGTAATCCTAGCACTCTGGGAAGCAGAGGCAGGCAGATTTCTGAGTTTGAGGCCAGCCTGGTCTACAGAGTGAGTTCCAGGACAGCCAGGGCTACACAGAGAAACCCTGTCTCGAAAAAACCAAAAATAAACAAACAAAAAAAAATTGCATTTGGACTGAACATTTACCAAGCTCCCTGCCCTAACATAATTTTTGGCTTAGGTTTTTTGAGATTTGGTTTTGTTGTTGTTTTAGGGTTTTTTTTGGGGGGGGAGGATAGGGGTAGAGTTTGGTTATTTATTGAGTTTTTGAAAGGAAGATTCTGTGACAAATTTTCTTACAACTGGAAAATGGGGAGTTTGATGCCAGCTTTGGCTAGATAATGAATTTGAGTCTATCCTGGGCTACACGAAGCTCTACTTAGAAATTAATTAATTAATGTAATTTAAGTAAAAAGTAATTTTAAAAAAAGGAAAGGCCGGGCGGTGGTGGCGCACGCCTGTAATCCCAGCACTTGGGAGGCAGAGGCAGGTGGATTTCTGAGTTCGAGGCCAGCCTGGTCTACAGAGTGAGTTCCAGGACAGCCAGGGCTACATGGAGAAACCCTGTCTTGAAAAACCAAAAAAAAAAAAAAAAAAAAAAAAGGAAAGAAAGGTGTAAATGAAGTCGCTGGATCTCATACAAACATCTGAGTGTTGGCATTGCATATGCGAATTTCCATTAACTTCAAAACAAGGAAAAACACACACACACACCTCACAGAGTACTGAATGCGTTGACAAGCAAGCCAACCATTTTATTTTTAATGTAAGTATAATCCCAAGAGTTAAAACGCAAACCAAAACCAAAAACTGAAAGGAAAACAGCCCACCCTCCTCATGTGCTGCTTTTCTTTCTGTTCTCTGCCAGGACTCTCCCATCATGCCTAGGGACTAATCCTACCCCTGGCAACTCTCTGCCCACTTAGGAGAGTCCACTATGACAGCCAGCGTTTACAAGCTGGGGAACAATGCTCTTCACATTCTAAGTTGGGGTTTCAACGAACTTGAACTTTCGGCCCCACTTTTGAACTGGAAAAACAGAATGGTGGGAAGGGGCGCATGCGCAGACACCGCACCACCGCAGCAGCAGCAGCAGCAGCAGCAGCAGCAGCAGCAGCAGCAGCAGCAGCAGCAGCAGCAGCAGCAGCAGCAGCAGCAGCCGGTGCAGGGGGCACTGCACTTTCATTTCGCCATTCGCTTCAGGGCCTGATGCAGGAAACAGACTCCAGCAATGGTTCATTTCAAAATGTGTATTTGCACAGGGCACCATTGACTGTGTTATTCCTTCCTACGCAGAGCCACCCAGTCCCCAGGAATCTGTACCCTAGGTTGCCTGCAGAATGGATGGACAGGTCTTGTGCCTTCCAACCTGGCACTGAACTCCTGTCAGAGTTGGGCTTTAGCTTGCTTTAGCCATGAGAGGGCAGCTCAGACCCACACTGTTTCTTGCTGGAAAGATCTTTTACCACTTTGGTCTGGGATTTTTTTTTTTTCTGTCATGAAAGTTTTTTGTTTGTTTGTTTGTTTTTGTTTCGTTTGTTTGTTTTTCGAGACAGGGTTTCTCTGTGTAGTCCTGGCTGTCTGGAACTCACTCTGTAGTCCAGGCTGGCCTTGAACTCAGAAATCCACCTGCCTCTGCCTCCCAAAGTGCTGGGATTAAAGGCGTGTGCCACCACCGCCCAGAGAGATTTTTAATTAAAATGTTTCATTGTATATGCTATGCTTGTAAAACCTTAACTATCTATGACACTTTACTTTTTTTTGTACAAGAATACACTGACCTGACACCAGCAAAAGTGAACTGTATTTTTCTTGTCATATGTGTTCTAGTAAACTTGAGCTTTGTGATGCGGTGTGTGTGTGTGTGTGTGTGTGTGTGTGTGTGTACATTTAAGTAGTTTCTTAACCAATAATCAGCAATCAAGATCAACTATATTTCTCCCCTGCCACTCCTACTGGGTGTCTTACTTAGGGTTCTATTGCTGTAAAGAGACAGCATGACCACAGCAACTCTTACAAAGGAAAACATTTAGTTGGGGCTGGCTTGCAGTTTCAAAGTCCGTTGTCACCATGGCGGGAAGCATGGTAGCATTCGGGTAGACATGGTGCTGGAGAAGGATCCAAGAGGTCTACATCTTGATGCACAGACAGCAGGAAGGGACAGGGACACAATGACCAGGTTTGGGCTTCTGAGACCTCAAAGCTCACCCCTGGTGCCACACCTCCTTCATCAGTGCCACACCTCTAAATAGTGCCAGTCCCTTTGGGCCTATGGGGCGGGGGACATTTTTATTCAAACTACCACACCAGTCACAGTAGATCTCTCTCCTATTCAGAGTTCAGGCCCACAGGTGCACAGCTTCCATTACTGTACCAATTGTTGCGTATTAGTCTTTTGCTTCTTAAGCAATGTCTGACTACAACTCTCAAGAATTTTCCTGCAGGCCTTGATCATAGCAACTCATGGTGCTCTAGCCACAAGAGCCCTGCCCAGCTGCTGGGTCGCCACGGGACTGGTTTTCATCAGCACCACCACCTCAACGACTGTGAAATTCAAACCTCTACATATCTGTTTTGCATTTTCTAAACATTTTTTCAGCTTTTGTCTCCCTCCCTCCCCCAGTGCTGGTGATGGAATGCAGGACCCAGGTAAGCGCTTACATATATGCCCAGCCTGGGAATATCCCAGTATGCATCCGTGGGTTGATTGCTAAAACAAATAAAACAAAAAAGAACAACAACAACAACAAAATGTGTGGAAATGCCATTCCAAGCAGCACTGGAAGACAATCTCTTCGTGTGTCCACAGTATGCCATTGTGCTCTGGGAAGTAGCCCCTATATTTGCGACCAGACATTTTTGGAAAAAAAAAAAAAAAAAAACAAAACTTGAGGTCTTGTCCAAATCTTTTATACCCAAATCCATCCATGTGGATCATTAGAGCCATCTTAGCCATACCCATGACACCCCTGCCCCCAGTAGCTACTGTTGTAACTATCAAGCCTCATCCTCCAAAAGCCTCAGGCAATATTGTCCCACCCTCTGCCAGGCCTGACTCTGGCATAGGGACCTGTCACTGTAGGGCTCTCAGCTTTCAGTAGTGGAGCATGATGAACTGTAACTTCAGCTCTTGCAGCACACCTTGTTGGCTGTTACAACACAGTTGTGTCAGGGCTTTTTCTTGTGAGGCGGACTGCACAAAATCCTCCCCCATGCTCTTTTCCTGGGAGTTTGCCATCAGTGTCACTCTGTTTAACATGAATTTCCCAATAGTCAGGACTCTTCGGGTGGGTATGATTCAACAGCTAATCTATTGCAATACTCTTTTTCCTTTACATGCCTGCCTCCCATGGTTTCTCTGTGGATTTCATAGGGCTAATTTGACTCCCTCTTTTGATTCAAGTTCAATATAAACCTCA